>SSNS01000105.1:1602984-1827984 GCA_006937985.1 Aphyosemion australe | reverse complement strand
AACGGGAATCCTGTTAACGTCTGACAGGGTGGGGACCAGATCCAGAGACACCACGGTCTCAGACAGAAGACTAACCCATGTGTGTGTGTGTTTACTCTCCTTACTCAAGGAGGCTGGTGAGGAAATCCCTCTCATCCCCCCAGGACAAGCAGACAGAGCTGGGACTTACACAACTGCTGCTGAATCAGCAGAAAGACCACGGTGAAACAACACCAGGCCTTCCTGGGATTCACTAACATACAGAGCGCACCCCCCCCCACACACACACACACACAAAACCCTTCACGGTGCATGACCCCTGATGCTCTGCAGGATCGGGTTGCTCGGCTGCCTTTGTTGCACCCAGAGCTCGAAGGAGGCTTCCCTCTTTTGGCCTACTTGTTTCCAGTGTGTGTGTGTGTGTGTGTGTGTGTTGGGGGGTAGTAAAGGTTTTTCTCGATGCAGCAGAATCGAGTCCAAACAGGTTTCCTGTGTGACCATACGAAGACTCTTCCTAATAAAAACCTTTTTCTTGGTCAGTTTTCTTGCAAACAAACCAGACGGAGAGCTGCAGGCTGCGGTTCTTCTGATTTTATGTTTGGTGGATGATTGTTTCAAAGCTTCAGGCCTCGTTTGGACAACCTGAGAGGAGAAAGACTGTTTTGTTATGAGCTGAGTTTTAAATTAAGCACATGCATTAGCCAGGGCTCTTATTGTGGAGAGGTTTTAAAGGAAGTTGCATCTCGCCGTGCTTTCAGGAAAACAAGGATGGTTAAACCAAACAGCCTGGTACTTCAGCGGTTCTATTAAACAGATAGCCCCTGGTTACAACAGCAGAGGGAATTAAACCAGCAACCCACAAGTAAAACTGTCAAACACCTGATTTTAACCCAGCGTTAGCTGTGGTTAGCAGATGGAGATGTTTTACTGGATTGCCATTTCTTTCGTCACACCAACTTTCTTTCCCTTTGCTGAACATTTCTGACTGTTCTACTGATTCTTGTTCTCTAAGCGGGCCGAGCGCTGGATGCTGGTGAGCCGTCAGACCTGTGCAGCGTCTCTCAGGTGACCTTCAGGTCTGGACGGCTCAGACTGGATGCCTGGCCTCATCAGGACGAGGCTGCAGGGGAACGAGGAGCGCTGGTGGTAACGGGCAGCAGAGAAGCTTCTTATACAAGAATCAATGAAATGGAGTCAGCAGGGAAAAGAATATGTCTGCTGATAACAAGCTCTCTCACACACACACACACACACACACACACACACACACACACACACACACACACACACACACACACACACACACACTCCATCTAGTACTGCCCTGAATGTACAGACCTGAGGTGAATCTCATGGAAAAGTGAAATAAACTATTTGTAAACATCCAGCTGAGGTCTCGTTGAGTCACACATCCACTCGGCTACGATGAAACCGGAGAAGGTGCTGAGAGGCCGAAACGTGTGAAATACTACAGCTGGAGGTCCTCCTCTGATCTGGAGTCAGATCACAAACTGATGGAGAACGATTCATCTGTGTGTGTGTGTGCGTTCCGCTCTCAACAAAACAAACTGTAAGTCACACCATGTGATGATACAACGTTTAAACCTGATATTTGTGTTGAAGGCTCCTGGAAGCAGAGGAGGTTGTGAGTACGACGCCGACACACAAGGAGGGCGAGATCGAGGCGTTTACACATCCTTCAGCTAGAAAGGAGCAGCGTCATTTACAGTCTATAATAATAATAATATTAATAACAACAACAATAACAATAATCAGGATCGACTCAAACAGTTAAAGCCACATTTTTCAGCCTCTGAGACACAAAGTACCTCCAGACCCGTTAACCTGAATAATAATCTGACCTTTACAAAAATTCATAACAAATAAGAGCCTCAAAAACTAAAATACCACATTTATATGCTACAACTACTATTCAGAATTTAATTACTGTGGGTAAAATTATGCTAACATTTATTTGGATTTCAGGACCCCACTCAGAGCCAAGGAAGGGTTGCGACCCCATCTCTAGGAACCACACACACACACACACACACACCCTCGAATAAACAATAATAATAAAATAATCTGACGAACTCGTTTTCTTCTCATATCAACAGAAACACTGAGTTGAGTTTATGGCGTTGATGAGATTATCTGAGATTATCTGCACTAACAGCTAATCTCTGCTGCCACTGAAGTTTATTTAATAAATACGAGTCTCTGTTTCAGCCGGGATAATGTGGCTGTCAGATAAAAGAGAGGTGCTGTAATCCGGTACGGGTCCGGTTCCTCGTCAGCTCGGCGACAAAGAAGCTGCTGTTCTGAGCTGTGATTGGCTGATGGGATCTGTCATCACCATGTTCTGACAGAGACAGAAAGGTCTCTTATTAAACACCAAGGCTGGATAAATGACAGGTAGTTTAATTACTAGAGTTTGTGAGGTTTTCCCAGAGTTTCGGTCTGCAACATTAAAGCTCTTCATGCTGATGAGCGTCTACCCGTGAGCTGTTCACAGCTTAGATCTGCTCAGACCTCAGGCTGTTGGTGATTTATGATGTTACCAAAAGCTGAAGTCATAACATTATAAAAATATGTCTCCTAAACTGGTTATACTGGGATTTAGTTTGTGTATACATTAAAATCAGACCATTTCTTTTTATTTAGGACTTAGTATGGAAATGATCTTTGTTTTGCAGCTTTTTGTTCTCATCTTTGTCATTTTTCTGTTAACAGTTTAGTAGAAAAGCACCGATTCTGTTTTATGGGCCGATACCCATTTTGTCTGTTTCTAATTTATATCCAAGAATTATTTTTATTTGATCATTTTACACAATTTTTTAACTTAAGTAAACATTTTTTTTATTTTAATGAGAATACATACCAGCTACATGCTACTTCAAAGATCTGTTGAATTTATTGATTTTAAAAGGATTTCTGCAAAAAAATAATAAAAAGTGAATTAAAATGGGAGGAACCATACAAGATGACCTGTAAATTACAAATAATTCCATAAAGTTAGACATATTCAGAATTTTTTTTTTATTATTTACCACGTTTATTAAATCACTGCCTGGTTAGAGTTAAAAAGTCAGATGTTTTTTACAGTGCAGTAAATTCATATTCAGCATATAAACGTGGTGAAGAGATAAAAACGTAAGAAAACTAACAACTAAACGAAGAAAAAGCTGTAAACAGGAATGATCTTAAAGGGATATTTTGTTCCTTTATAAGCATCGTTCTATCAGGTAGAGTAACGACCAGAAACAGGAAGAAGCCTCTGACCGGAGCTTTACTCACGGCTAGCCCGAGGGGAAAACTCCACCAGACAAAAGTGAAGCCAACGCACAAGTAACAAAAATTGCAGTTCCCCCCTCGTCCACTAGGGGCTGGATCCAGAAAGGAGCAAATTACCATTGACTCCCATGTTAAAAATGCCAACTTCACAGCAGAAATAAACATGTTTACAGCCTGGTTCAAAAACATTTTAGCTTTAATAGGTCTAGTTTACATAGCCTAGTGAACTAGACCAAATTCTTGCTTTGCAAAGTTTGGTCTAGGCACGCTTCATTTGAACCCTCGCAGCCTGATCCACTGCTGTGGCTGTCCAATCACAGCTCGCTATAGTTTTGGTTGGGCCAATCACAGCGCTCTATATTTTGTGCCAATCACAGAACGGAAGTAGCCGATGACGTCAGCGCTGCGGCCGCGAACACAAACAACATGGCGGCAACGCAGGAACCACGTTAGTCTGAAACGGCTTTGTCATCAACATTGGATTATTTAGACTCCAACGTGCGTAAGTCTGTCTGATATACTTAGCAGCTTCTTATTTTTATCAAACTAAGTAGTGCAATGTCCCAGTACACCTGATATTCACATGTTTTTATACAAAAATGACAGAAATCATTGATGCTAGACGCCATTACTGCGTCCCGCTTTTCCGTCGCTGTGATTACGTCATGTTGTTCGTCACTCTGATTGGTCCTAGCGCTATCCAATTGCGTGCTGACATTTTGAAAGACAACCGTAGATCCTGCCTCACGACTGAGAGCCGTCAATGGTTCGTGGCCAGACTATATATACACATATATAAGATGGCTTGCCAGGCTACTAGTTTACCATCATGACAACTCAGAGGGTGAATTTTTGTGTAACTCATCTGTTTTGGTGTAATTAAAGCTTGTAATTTTGAGTACTTAGGGGTGTGTCCTTTTGATTGACAGGTAGCAGATTAGCCGTCAGCACTAGGCCTAGCGGTTTGCCCCCCTGCTAGCTTCAGGGAAGGCCTCAGCCTCACGTTAAAAGTGCAACAGTCTAGAAGGCAGAGGGTAGCAGAGTCACTCAACCACGGATTTCTGGCTAAAAGTGCCTGCCAAACTTTGTTAGCTTTGGTTAGCTCAATTAGCTTGTAGCTACAATAGCTTAGAGTTTGATGGGTGTCAATACCTGCCCACATCGTCACAGCCACACTCTCAGCCTAATATTTGTATTTTCAGAGAGTGACAAGATGCGTGACCCAGCCAAGATGGTGGTAGTGGGAACCGCCCACTGGGCTTCAATTCAGCTCTTCAGAAAACTATGAGTGATGGCGAGGAGGGTTTGTCCGTCTTATATACGTATATATACAGTCTATGAGCCAGACACATTGCTAACACAACACTAGCATACGCACAGCAGCGCAGTAATTCAGATATTATTTGTTACATCATAAAGTAAACAAACAGAAAATGTGAAAACTTTAATGTTTAAAAACACGTAACAGTGCTCCAACGCTTTGGTGTGGCTTCTTTGAGTAAAAGAATTGCTTTAAATACCAGAAATTAGCAGCTAATTTATTAGCAATCTGACTAGCCGTGACTGTGGTTTCAGAGGATTACTTCCTGTTTCTAGAGACTCCACCCACTTTGAGTGATGTCACAACATTTTAAAATGATCAAAAATTCCCTTTAGAGTATTTATTTTCCTCTAAATATCTGATGAAAATGTTTTTACTCACCAACGGATTTAAACACCCAAAAACAAACCCATTAGTTTGTTCCTTCATCAACTTCTGACTCGAGAGTTTTAAGATTAAAAATCAATAGAGATAAAACTTTGATGTCAAGCAGAGTTCTGCCTTTTCCAGTCAGATATTAATATTTAATAATAAAAATGTCTGCGTCAGCCTCAGACGAGAACGCGCCAAACATATTATTATTATTATTATTAATAAGAGTAACTTCAGCTGATTCCCATTAAAGTTCTTGCACACCGTCGGAAATAATTACAGAATGACGAAACCGTTATCCCACAACAAAAGGTCTCTGGGAGAATTTGGGTCGAGCTTCGTTTTGGTCCACATCCCATAATAACCTGACCTTTTTTAAAAGTGCGCGGTCACTTTAATTACAGCCCTGCTTCTCTACTTAATTAAATTGTCTTTGGCTCACGGGGGATGAATGAAGCCCCAGAGAAGCTGCAGCTCTCTGACACTCGTTGGGTGTTTATGAAGGAAATGACAAGTTTAGATGACAGAAGATAAAGCAGAACAGAAACCGCTGACAACACGGCGTCTGGTTAAAGACGAGAGCTCTGAAGGCAGCTGAACGGGTGCAAAACATAACATCATTTAGGTTTCTCACTGTTCTTTCATCCTGTTTTAATGATCTACTCTTTATTTTGAAGCTTTGACTAAACACAGACGTGTGCGTCAGCAGGAGAAAAGTTCTGATCCGGTCCAGAAGCAGGAAGCAGGTCGGGATGCAGACAGAGTTCTGCAGGCCACGTCTCTGATGCATCATAAAAGTCATATATATAAAAAACACAGTTTGACAGAAATCAAACAGGATGTTATCTCCATCGAGGGGAAAACCTGCTGAGGATCAGCTGAAGCATCTCAGGTTCTGGATGGACTGATTACTTTCACATCCTGATCAAGACATTTTTTTATCCCTCCACTTTTCCCAACTCATTAAAACAGTCTGCAACCTGCTGTCAAACTGGGTAGAAAATCAACCAAATTCTGAAGAAGAAACACAGAAAGTCCTTGAGAAGATCCGATGATCACAACCACCTAAACCGATCAGGACGGGTCTGGGTATCGGCCCGTCGCTGCTCCACCTGAGCAGCTCAGCCTGCAGCATGGAGGTCAACAGGTCACCGTCTCTGCAGCGAGGCAGAGACCCTGAGCATCGAGGTCATGTGACTCAGCGCGAAGCCTCTCCTGGCTTTTCATCAGCATGGAGCGGAGCGTGGGAGGCCGGCTTGGAGTACTCCCGGCCCACTCAGCAGTAGTGTGGGCCACAAGCTGCACCGGCAGGAGGGAAGAAAAAAAACACATTATGCAACCAGCGTGCCATTGTGTATGGCGGAAGGGTTGCCACGGCAACAGGATTCAGAGACCTGAGCAGAGGAACCAGCGCTGGTTGGAGGAAGGAAGAGTGTGGTAGATAATCCTGAGTGCAGCTATGGGTTCTATCTGGGTGGTACCGAGACAGAACTGGTCTCATCAGCCCAGAGAGACATTTGTTGGGACAATAAAGATGACATCACAGCTAAAACTCCTAGAATTCAGTGAAAGGAGTAAAAAATCTGAGATCTGGAACCAAATCCTACGCTGGACTTAAAGAACGGTTCTGTAACCCTGACCTTTAGCAGCAGAAATCACAGATTCTGCCCGTCTCTCATCTCCTGTCTTATTTGAACCTTTAGTCTGAAGCCCCATCACCACACACACACACACACACACACACACACACACACACACACACACACACACACACGTCTGGCAAAACTGACACTCAGCAGGCTTCGAGGTGCCAAGCTGGCGGCGTGGACCGGTTCTGTCAGTTCTACTCAAACTTTATCAGCTGGTGTGGAGGTGACGTTGAGTCCATGAGGGTTCTGACTCTAACCAGAACCTGGAACTTCTCATGGTTCCTTACAGGCAAATCAAAGTTCGGACGTAAACATGAGGTTTTCCTGCAGAGACAAACGAGCTAAATGCTACAGAACAAAAATAATCAAAACACAACAAAGTTAAAAATCTTTGTTGTGTTTTGATTCAGTTCCAGAACAAACATGAGAACATGAGTCATCGCTTTGGTACCGGATCCTGCAGAATGTCTACGGAAGCTTCTAGAAGTTAGAAGTCCATCAAGAGTCAAGAACACCCGCGTCAGCAGCGTCCTGCGTGTGTGTGTGTGTAAGTGTGTGTGTGTGTGTGTAAGTGTGTGTGTGTGTGTGTGTGTAAGTGTGTGTGTGTGTATTACATGAAGGTAATAATCTGCGGTTAGTACTCCTAAAATCCTACCAACAGTTTCTGTTTCACTACAATCCTCTGTGTTCAATTGTCTCGCTCTCTCACACACACACACACACACACACACACACACACACACACACACACACACACACACACACACACACACACACACACACACACAGTTTATCTGCCAACACAGTTGGAATAAATCCAATTACCCTCCACTCATCACTGATCCGATCCAGTCAGCTGATCGTTTAACTGGAGCTACAACAGAACATCAGCTGACCCGCATCAGGATGGAGAGGAGCCCTCCAGAGCTCAACGTCGTCATGGAGACCGATGACAAATGTAAAGTAATAAAGTTTACAGTTTTATTCAAACATCTTTGAGTTTTAGGGATTTTTCTAGTTTTTGCTGACTCAGCATTTTCCTGTTTTCTATTGCTTCTGCCTGTCGCTTGTGTCACTTCTTCTTCTTCTTCTGTGGTTTTTAAACAAATTATCAAGAAGTTCCCTGATTCAGGACTTCCCGACTGTGGCTTTTTTATACTTTTTAGGATTCTTGTGATTGTTCCTGTTCCTGTAGAAATAAACGCAGACTCCTTCAGACATGAAGCAGAACTTTGTGCCTCTACCTACAGGCCACACGACCCGGTTCAGAACTTTAAGCTTCGTGTTCTTTAGGCTTTTAGATTGTAGTTATGATTATTTATCAGATGCTTTTATCCAAAGTGACTCACAGATGAGAAGAAAAGCTGTTAGCATTCAGCTAATCAGAGAAGATTCAGATATCATGGGTTAAATCTTCTTTTCTGCCTCATCTAAAATCATCAAAACAATGCAGCTTCATCGTTTTCACAACATTTAAGCTAAGAAACGAAGCTCATCTGTTCTGCTCTGTTCCCTTCATCCTCACTGGAGTTTAATCTCAAAAGCATCGATGCTAAAACCTCCTGTGTGCTGCAGAAAAACTCGTGAATATTAAAAAACAGAAATCCTCTCAAAAAAGTAAAAATCCACAGAGACTACATGCTTTTATGTTAAATTTAGAATTAATCACAGATTAACAATTAGATTAAACTTAAACAGAATAGAAATTTAACTAGAATCAGTGCTGCTGATAGAAAACAGGAGGTGCAGCAGCTTTAAGCAACAGCAATGGTGGGGGTGGGGGGTGACAGGCCTCATCAAGGCCCCCCCACCCAGTGATGTAACCAGGGGTGGGGTGAATGTAGGTCAGCACCCGGTCACTGTCTGTTTGTGGCGCTGCAGCAAAAATCAGGAGTCCTAAAGTGGACGAGTTTGATTTAATCACAAAAAAATAATAATCAGAACATTTCCTTCAGTCATGCAAGCCCACGTGGATGTGGTGCAGATAATCCTGTTATGTGTTCATAGAAAATGGTGTTTGGAGCCCGCACGCACGCACGCACACACACACGCACACGCACGCACACACACACACACGCACGCACGCACGCACACACACCAGTGATAACTAGTACAGCAGCAGGGGGGAGAGACACAGCGGTCCGATTGATGCAGACTAACGATGACGGCGGCGCAGCGCGAAGACACACGAGGTAAAAGTAATCTGAGGTCGTTTGCATGATGTCATCAAAGCTGAATAAAAGCCCGAGGTCGTTTATCGTGACAGAACCAGTTCCCTCATGCAGCCTCTGATCCTAAAGGGTGGGAATCACGGCTGATGTTGGGATTAAATCAGACAATAGGAAAGCCAAAATACCACAGAATCAACAGCTGATGTGTTTCTGACTAAACCAGAGTCTGAAACTGGTCGTTACAACAAGAGACCAGCAGGAGGAACGTCCCAAACGTCCCACTAGAGAAAAACGTCCAGCGTGGAGCAGCATGGATCCGCACGCTCAATCCTTCTGGTCCAGATTAGCAACAACTTCCAACTGATCCGGTGTGACAGAAAAGAAAAATCTCCACCAGACCACCCGGAACGTTTACGAACATTAAAAATGACACGACTGCTGTAATCTGGTGCTTCAGGAGTTTCAGGTAATTCTCTCCTGCTGCTCTATGCTTCATCTACGAAGCGAAAAGTCGTAACGATCCGTGGAAAACATTCTGATCCAGGTGGCTGGAAGACAAATGTTCAGAAAAGGGTTTAAACAGAAGAATAAACCAGGGGAATAATCTCAGGGTGCTGGGTCTAACCTGGGATTAGCTGATGTACTACACCAGAGGAGGTGATGAATTCATGGATTATTAAAATATCCCACAGCCGAGGGTCGGCTTTAGTGTTTCCCTGCAAATCTCTAGTTTAAATAAATTATTTGATTCAGAACAAAAACAGTTACCCAAACCCCACAGCAGAGCAGTTATCTGATGAAACGATCACTTAATCCCGAGAGAATAACCCTAATCTGTCAGGTCTGAGACTCAAGGCCCTCCTGAGGGAAAACCGCGGCTGCAGGTCGCCTCCACCACTCCAGCAGCTCTACACCGGTCTGAGGAGGCATCAAGTAGAAGATCAGAGGCTGTGAAGTCTTCACTTATTCCCAGATTATCCGAGGCTTGAACCAGGAATTTCCTGCCCATCGGTCCACCGATGAGGTTAACGGGTTTCAGTCAGAAAACTTCCAGACAAATACGGCTTTGAGTTCATGCTATAAAATAAATAATCTCCAGAGTAATTCATCTTCACTTTGCTTTCCGTATGTCTGGATAACAGGATGAAGTATTGCTCAACCAGGAGGCTCCTCCTGTTTCCCTCAATCCACGGGGATATGAAGCCATGATTCCAGCTGCTGTAGAGAAACCTCCGCTCTCCTCCTCCGCGTCTCCTCCAGTCTGCAGCAGGACGGCCTCCTCCTCATCCCACAGCTCACACGTCTAATCTGTTGGATCCTAACGAAGGTTCCACGCTCGGCTTCACCGCCCATCGGCTCCTAAACAGCCGGGATCAGTGTCGGGATAAAGGCTCTGCTTGGCTGATTTTCCATTTTCCAACCCAACCAGGTGTTAATCCAGGAGCAGCTGGAGCACGGCCCGGAGTACCGTCGGATCAAAAGGCTCTCAGAGAGCTTTCATCATCAGGATTTCCTCCTGAAGGTCGTCCAGGTTTAAGAACACCTGCAGGAAGTTCTGATGTTTCCCTGTGAAACCTGCTGCTGATGTGGAGATGCTGCTCTAAAACTCAGGAGAGGACTTCAACAGGCACATCAGGAATGTCAGGGACTTCCAGATGCTCCGATGTGACGGGAGAGGAGAACCTGCTGGTGTGAAGCTGCAGAAAACAGGAAAATTCGAGTCACGTCTTTGTTTTGTTGCTGAACAGCCCGACGTTCCTGTAATCTTTTAAAGTGCTTCTGATCGATAGTTCTCCGGACTTCTGAAGGTCTCAGAGTTTCATTTGCATTTTTGCTGCTTTTTCACTTATTTTCAGCTCTTCTGACCAAGTTTAAGGTGGTGGACACATTCCTCAGAGGTTCTGGTCCTCAGAGCTTCTGGTCCATCCTGACATGACAGCATCAGCTCCATCCATGATGAGAACATCCTGCTCCACCACATCCCAAATGTTCTGGACTGGACTGAGAGCTGGTGACTGTGGAGTCCGCTGGAGTCCAGTGAACTCATGGTCATGAAACCAGTTAGAGATGATCTGAGCTTTGTGACACGATGCATGATCCTGCTGGACGTAGCATCAGAAGATGGGTCCATGTGGTCCTAAAGGGTTGGACATGGTCAGCAGCAAGACTCCAGTAGGCTGTGGTGTTTAAACCAGGCTCAGGTGGGACTGAGGGATCCAGAGTGGGTGAAGACCACCCCCCACCACTACACCACCAGCAGCAGCCTGAAGCTCTGATACCAGACTGGATGGATCCATGCGTCCATGTTGGTGACACCAGACTCTGACCCGACCGTCTGATTGGCTGAGACAGAGCCTAAATCAACTGCTGTGTGAAGCACCACCTGGAGCTCCCACCTGCTTCAGGATCATATCTGGTGTCATAGAGAGGAGGTGTTTCCTCACAGGCGACTATTAAAGAGCAGAGATGTTCCTCCAGCTGATCTAAACCTTCCTCATCAAACTTCAGCAGAGATCCGATCCAGTGGAGCGATGCCCGGATGAGTCCGGCACTCACAAAGACAGAAACTCAATCCTGTTACGTAAAGCTCCACTCACACTCACACTCTCACACACACACACACACACACACACACACACACACACACACACGGGATGGTAAGTGTGAACAGGAAGAAGGGAGCCGAGAACAACAAGGTGATTTTTTACAAACACCTTCAAAAAACTCAAATATCAGAAAAACAAAAATGTTTCTCATAAATAAATTCTCTCTGAACCAACCAGCCACATCGGAGGGTTTTCCAGCAGGAATGGCCTGTTTAGGGTCAAAGGTCACATGTTCTCCTCCAGGTTGTTCGACTAGAGAGCAGAATTCACGGTTCCATCGGTTACAGCAGGTGGTCCCCAGACCATCACACCACCATGTCCGACTGTTTTAGTGTCCGTTTGATTCCAGACGGAACGGGATGCACGCCTTCCAGAATATTTACCCAGAAGCCTTTGGGATCATCAGGATGGGTTTTGTTGAATCATGACCTCTGACCTCCACCTGAACCAGGTGAGGCCTGCTGGAGACAGGATGTGATGCTTTTTGAGATCTTTTAGCCTTCGTCATGCTGTCAGACAGACTAAGCTGAAGTGACAGTTCTCAGGTGTGGTAGTGGTCAGGTGGAGCTGGACTCGGCTTTATGAAAAACCCGGATGATTATTGGGATGGGGGGATGATAAAGGGCCGTTTTGGTCCTTTAATAAATGAAATCCTCGTTTAAAAGCTGCTTTTTGTTTTTATTTGGGTTTTCTTGGTCTGATGGTGACGTTAGTTTACCGATCTGAAACAGCAGAAACCTGTAAGGGGTTAAATCCTTTCTCACGTCTCTGGAAACGAGATTTTTAATCTTCAGCAGAAAAACGATAAATCAGAAATCCTGCTTTCACGTCAGCTGATATTTCTCTTTAAAGCAAAGACTTTTTCCTGAATCCGAGGCTCCTGCTCGGCTCGCCGACCTTCAACCAAACGCACCAGCTGTGATGCTGATCATGTCAAACGCCTCCTGCTAGAAATCTCCAGGAAGACGGGATTTAATGCTGGACTCCTCGTCACTGACAACAATGCATTATGGGCTGCGTTAATCACAGCCTATCAGATGGCTCCTCACAGAGAGGGGAGGGGCGGATGGGCTCGGATCCGAGGCTACGCTACAGGGCTTCATGCTGGATTCTGATGTTTCTGTTGGGATTTAGATGTTTCCTCCATCAGACTCCGGCGAGACGTCAGCCAGCAGAATCATGACATCTGACACGGCTGAATGATGTCAGAGCCAGCTGAGCGCTCAGACTCGGGTCGCTTTGAAACAGCAAACATGGATCTGGTTCAGGACCACACCGGGTGGGATTAGTGCACGTCAGATACGGGTCACACATGGACACAAACAGATGGATTTAGGCCACTTTCACCTGCAGTCGTTGTTTTGGTCTAACTCTGTTCATCCACACCACGAGCAGCTTTCAAAGGTAGAGAAACAAGGAAATAACCTTTTACAGATTCAGACTCAAGCCCCTTCAAGGTCAGCTTACGTGATTTTTCAGCACAGACACATGCCGTTTATTTACACTCAACAAAACCATGATAGCCTCAGAAACATAAATATTGTTATTCTGGAACCAACTTTCAGCTCCTCCAAAACCCAGAAAATAGTGCATAAAAGAACCGATTCTTTCCAGAAATAAACCAAGTAGAGATGCACCGATCCAGGTTTCAGGAGCCGATATCGATTTCTGACCCGCTGAAACCGGTTTATCCCTGAACTAAAACAGCAGAATGCAAACTTTGAAAGTTCTGATAAACTAGAAGATGACGATTCTAGATGAATAAACGTCATCGTTATTGCTAGCGTGAATTAGCGCTGTGTGTTCTTGGACCTGGAACAATGTCAGGATTTTTCTAATTGCTGCATGACAACGATGTGTTCACAACCCCTCCAAAAAATCTGTTCAGTTCTGCAGATCAGTTTATCCCGATCATTGCGACTATCAGCCGATTCCGACCCGATTTTTTGGTGCATCTATTCCAACACCTCCGTTTATGTCTCATACATGAAGGAGGACGGTTTTTATTTCCAGATGATGAAACTTACCTCCCCAGCTCGTCTCCGATCTCATAAAATTCCTCAACATTTTCCGGGTTGAACACCGTCATGTTGTCTCTCCGGTCCTCCCGCTTCTCTGCTCGGTACCCCGGCTCCTCACAGCGGAGCCATCCCTAGCAGCAGCCTCGGGTCTGGGTTCGGTTCTGAGCTCCGGTCCTCCTCATGCTTCCAGACCCTGCAGACACAGGGTTTTATGAGAGGTATTGTGGAAAAGGTGGCGTTAAAGTCAACAAAGGCAGCCCGAGAGATGAACCTGCACCTCCGGGGCGACGTCACGACTTCCCTCCCGGTGCCTAACGCCTTCACCTGCTCTACCGCTGAAACGGGAATCGGTTTGAATAACGACACAACCGTGATCTGCCCTCAACGCCCGGGTAAAGCAGCTAACAAGCCCCCTGGAAGCTTGGTGTAGCCATGGGAGACACGCTGGCTGAGCTGCTCCCCCTCCTCCGGAGAGACAAACACGACTGCTGAGTAAAGTCATCGTTACCGGAGAAGACCTGGACAGGTGTCTGTTCAGCTGGGAGATAAAAAGTCCCAACCCTTTCCCTCCCAAAAAGACAAACCCTCATCCCAGAGCCAGCTGGTCCCAGATTAAAAGCACAGGTCTTCCCAGTAACGTTATTCCCTCCGCAGCCAGAAAAAAACAACATTAATGTTAGCTAGTAGTGTGTTTTAACACCGATTCCGCCGCTTCCTTCATCCTAAAACTCCCACGAATGAGAGGAAAACGCTTAAAAGTAGCTTACGGTCCGCCGGTGTGAACGTAGCCGAGATTTCATGCGTTCAGCGGGCGGCTGTGACCCAGGATCGGTTCACGGAAGACAAAATGCTGCTGCTTGAACGGGAGAAATCAACGTTAACAATGTAAGGGAGTCTGGTTTGGGTGGTGCGTTCATATCTGTGGTAAATCCCGGAACAACACCCAGGGAGCGACTTTAACCGGGGGCGTGGGGCATCAGCGTTTACTTATCCAACACAAACATCAGCCAAGGGTTAGTGGAGGTTTCAGAAAAACAAATAGTGTTCTTTTATAAAGCTCTTTACGAGTGCGTAGACTGGGAAAATGCAAAATGTGTGTCTTCTTGTTGTTCAGTAAAGGCAGCATTGGTACACCGGTTGAAGGAACTTTGTCCGCTAGAGGGCAGCAAAGACAGCAGAAATATTTAATTTGATATAAATTTATTTTTAGGAAAAAAGTCTGTCTTTTGAAATGATAATTTATTATTTGATATAGAATATGTGCAGGTTTTTATTTAAAATAAAAAACTATTGCCAGTTTAACCACAACATAACCAATAAAATCATACAAAATATTTTTTTTTCTATTTAATAAACACATCTGGTATAATATTTGTAATAATCACAATGTTTTTGTAATCACTTCCATTTCCATAAAGACTCATACAAATTCATCAAAAGTTAACATTATTGAATCACTTGTGTAATAAACTATTTCAGCAAAATACAGTGTCTGTTTAAATAATTTTTAAAAATCTAACTTAGCAAAAAAACAAAACAGTTATTATGTTTGGAAAAACGTTCTATCTGAATCTGAAAAGTCTCAAGATTGATCAGGTTGTTTTTGCTGCTTGAAAAGAACTATTTCCAATTTGCACTGACATGTAAAAGAAGTAACATCTGATTAAGAAAACCATCTCAAACACTTGAGAGGAGCCAGTTGAGGTGGCTAGGGCATCTGGTTAGGATGCACCCTGGACGCCTCCCTGGTGAGGTTTTCTGGGCACATCTAACCAGGAGGAGACCTGAAGGAAGACCCAGGACACGCTGGAGGGACTATGTTTCTCAGCTGACCTGGGAACACCTTGGGATTCCCAATTTGCTGGGGAGAGGGACCTCTGGGCCATAGCCGCGGGAACATATTTTCAGCAGGGGGTGCTGGAAAAAAAAGCTCAGCTGCGCTCAACTCGTTATGTACAGGTGAATCATAGCCTACGTGTAGCATAGGCATTGATACGAGTCTCATTATTAGAAAGAAGACACTGCTCGAAAACCTACGACTCCCGTCTGCAGTTGACCAATGAAAACACACCTTTGAGACGCCGCAGCAGCAAGACTCCGCCTCTCTGAGTTTCCGTTTCAAATCTTATATATACAGCCTTTGGTTTCAACTTACGGTATGCAGATTATAAACTACACACCAGTTTTTTTTTTTTTTGTTAATAGCCCAAATAAAACCGGAGTTATACTAAAATAATTAAACTAAGAATGGGTTCAGTAGCGTTTTGTTGCTGAGGGAGAGGATGCTGCTGCGTGATCTGACAGCTGGTGTCAAAAGGTGCGCTGATGCGCTGTCACTGAGACAGACGGCAAAACTTTAGATATTGGAGCGATCTGTGGCAGATAGATAGTTACTTCTCTGTAGTTTAGTGTTTTTTATGGATAAAGGAGGATGAGAAGGATGGATGTCCAGCAGACAGATCAGCTGTTTAGCTGGAAGACGGGAAAAGGAGACGCGCAGCTGGAGTCTGAGACCAAAGCGCATCAATTCTTCCTCTTTGAGGAAGATGAGCTAGGTCATGAGCTGACACTAAAAAGTGTTTACTGTGGCGCTTTTTTCTCTTTTTAGCGTTGTATTGCTTATCTGTAACGTATGCTTTTTGGGGGTGCGCTCGTGACGTAGCATGTCCTCTTGGAGCGAGACGTCGTGCAGTCTGGCTCACTGAAAGGTTGCGCCGTTCAGTGTGGCACCTTTCTGGAGTTCTCACAGTGTGACATGAACAGTGTGGTCCCGTGGCTGGAGGACTATAAAGACATGCAACAAGCGTTTTATTCATGGACGGAAATGATGGTAAACGTGGGTTTAGAGGTGGTGAGTGCACGAAGAGGTGGAGGAGAATGAGGGACAAGTTTGTTGGTGTTAAAAAGTCTCTGAAATACAAGAAAAAGCACAAAATAAACTGCAAATAAACTGTCAATGCACTATCTTAGACCGGATACATGACAATATACCCCAGAACTCACTGTTGCTGCATCTCCTTTTGTTTTCTCGAGGCTTCCCAAAAAAGTGTAAAATCCGCTTTTTTGCCACAGTGGTAAATAAATATTTGAGGTCACCAGCAGGGGGTGCTGCAGCACCTCCAGCACCCCTACTTCCCGCGGTACTGCTCTGGGCCTATCTGCTTAGGCTGCTGCCCCTGTGACCTGATCCCAGATAAGCGGAAGATAATTTGGATGGATCTCTAAAACAGTTTCTGCTATCTTGACAAGATTGCTCTTGTTGAGAACATGTGCATTTTTATCAAGGAGTGGCAGAAAAAGCACATTTAGAGAGTAAATATCCACAGTAAAAGATCAGTGAGGTCGTGTCCAGCATGTTATTCTAGCATGTTTATGGTTTGTTTGATTATCTGCATAAACCATGTTTAATGTTTGTTTGTATTTCCTGTGAAGCAAAGCACTAAAAACATCTAAATCAAATAAAGGTGACTAACAAATTTGCCTGAGGCTCAGTGGGCTCTGAGTAAAATGGGTAAACTCTGCCCTCTGGTGGACGAAAACTGTCATCACAGCAGAAACAGAGCCGAACCTCTTGTTTTAGTCCAGGTGGACATTTTGGGTCAGTTTATCTCAAACATAAAATAAATCTGAAACAGAACCCATGAAAGGTTTACTAAACAATCATAATTAAACAAACTCTGTTTCTAGGCGGGTTCTAAAATAAATCCTCATCCTGGATATTTTTGGCTTCCTGATCAGGCAAACATGATACTCTGCTGTGATTGGCTAATGCTCATGCATGATGACTGGAGAGAGCAAAGTGCACGTGCATCGCCTGGGTGGGCTTGTGCGCTGACCTAGAAGCAGTTTAGCGTTAGTGAACCAGAGCTAGCTTTAGCCTTGACAGCTACAAGAGTCAAATGAGGGGAGTTTAACACGTAAGAGGAAGAAATCAACGTACAACAACTTCTCAAAGTAAGAAATATCAGCTGTTTATTCATTACGCTGGTTTTGTTTCATTGTGTGTGCTTTGTTTTACTGTAGGCTAACAGTGTTAGCCTAACGCTAATTTGCGTCACTGCTACACTTCACCCTGGAACTCCCAAATTCTTAAAATAAAATAAAAAATCAAGTCAAAATGTTTTAGAGGAAAGTTAATTTTATTCTTAAATGTTGTGACAATGTTGATTCTTTTTTTTATGTTCAATAACAGACTTAAGGCTAGGCTAGTTTTCATTAGCTTAGCTAGCATTAGTTATCCTTCAGTTATGAGTTACTACTGTTTGGAGACTGAAATGTTAAATTGTTTATGCAACTTTATGACATTCAGAGCTGCTGCTCTCCAGATTCAACAGAAAAGTTACAGCTTTGTAACAAACAAGCTGTACGTTTCTGTTTAATATGTCTATAATTTCCCCCAAAGTGGTGTCCTCCATCCTCAGAATAATGTTGGCTATGCATGAATGAAGCTTTAATTTGTTCTGTATCAAGGAGCTTCACGTTTTCCCAAGTCTAGGTAAAAGGAAAAACAGCCAGCAGTCAAGTCGACTTTCCATCCTGTCCAATTTAAAGCCATTTGTCATGACTGCGCCCCCTTGTGGCCATTTAGCGCATTTTGTTGGATATGTGTTGTTGTTATTAGTTAGCCTAGTGAACTAGACCAAATTCTTGCTTTGCAGAGTTTGTATATATTCACATATATAGGATGGCTTGCCAGGCTAGTCATTAGTGGAATCTGAGACAAACAAAATCTAATTCTTAACCGTAAGAGCCCGTGGTGACACCGGTGTCACCTCCCATTTCAAGCATCTGCAAAATTGCTTTTGAGTCATATATTCAAGTTTGACAACCCCAAGTGACATTCTATCCATACATGAATCAAAAATTATTTTCCTTCTTTATTTTATTTTATTTTCTAAATTTTGATGTAGATCTGTTTTGTATTTTATAAGGTTTGGGTTCTTAAGGATTAAATATAATTTTAAAAGTCATAAATGAACTTTTATTAGTTCACTGATCTGTCAGACAATGAAGCAACGAATAGGATTATTTTATTGATGAAGTTTTATTTGTTTTATTGTTGTTGATGCAGCTCTCACTCGCCCTGATCCTGGATCCTCTCAGATCATGATCCTCTCAGATCTCGATCCTCTCAGATCCGGATGCTGGATCCCTTCAGATCCACCCTGGATCCTCTCAGATCCCGATCCTGATCCTGGATCCTCTCACATCCGGATCCCGGATTCTCTCAGATCCTGATCCTGGATCCTCTCATATCCATCCTGGATCCTGTCAGACCCTGATCCTGATTCTCTCAGATCCCGATCCTGATCCTCCCAGATCCTGATCCCGGACCCTCTCAGACCTGCACGTGTCTCTGACCTGGCTGCTGATCATGTGGAGATCAACAAAGGAGACAAGGAGACGAGGAGATGAAACGTTTCCTGAAGAGGATGGAGAGCTGCTGACTGACTGCAGGGAGCTGTCACCCAACCACTCCTCCTCCTCCTCTTCCTCCATCTCCATCACCTCCTCCTCCTCCTCCTCCTCCTCCTCCTCCAGCTCAGCCGACACACACGCGGCCCTGTCCTCGCTCCAGACCCGGGGACCTGGCGGGTCGGAGCCGAGGAGATCCGCGCTGAAACGCAGCCGAGCCGGCCGGGTCAGACCGCGGGAACCGGCGGATCATTCAGCTGCGGCTGTCGCGGTGCGAGGCGGCGGCGAGGCGGGCGGGGGGCTCGGTAAGCCTCAAGGACGCAGCGTCGGTGGAGAAGGTGTGGAGATGATTTCAGCCGTCGGCAGGGATGCAGACGGCGGCGGAAACAACAACAACGGCATCTCCGAGGGGACCGCGGCTCCTGCGTCATGCGCCAAAGGCAAGGAGGAGAGGAAGGTAAAGAACGTGATCCGGGGCTGGAAGAGGGAGCGGGACTCCGCCGCTCCTGCTGCCCGGACCAGGAAGGAGAAACCCGGGGACGATGGCCCGTCTTCTCCGCCCTCCGTCTTCCTGCCTGAGCATCACCTCTGCCGCGACGGCACCGGACTCTGCTCCTGCACCGGGCCGGACCCCCGGATCCCCGGAGACAACAACATAACCGCCAACGGAGGCGCTGCCGGTAAATCCGCACCGGACTCTGGGCTGAAAGGCGGCGGGGGAGCTATTGTTGGGAGGCGGCAGCACGACGACACACCGACAGCCAAGAAACACCGAGGAACCGAGAAGGTAGGAGGCTTTTATTGTGTCAACATCATCTTCATCACCTTTTCTCAGCGTTTGTCTTAGAAACAGATAAAGATAAATCAATCATGAATGAGACGCAGAAGGCCCGGAAGAAACGGACTCATCTCCCTTTGTTGTTCTCTGCTGTCATTGTTCTGGCCTCTGATTTTACTCTTTAATTTCTTTTAGAGGTGAGCTAAAGAAAGGAGGAGGAGGAGGAGGAGGAGGAGGGAGCATCCTCACTGTGGCCTCCATCTCCTCTTCCTCCTAATTTATCACCATCCTATTTGTTTTTGGCCTCAGTTTAAAGAATAAAACAACTTCTGCGGTGACGATTCCTGGAAATCTGAGGAAAGACTCATGATGTCAGATTTCAGTAGGAGGCTGACAGGTCGGACCGAGGAGGGCTGATGTCTCAGTGTTAGTGAAATCATGATGGGGTTTTAAGTAAGTCATCCAAGGAGGAAGATGGAGGAAGATGGAGGGATGGGTGGAGAGGTGAGGTGGGAAAAGAGATGTATGATGGAGAGGGAGGAATTGGATGTGACAGCAGAGGACGGAAGAGTCTGAAAGACAAAGGAGGACGTCCAGGAGGAGTTTTTGTGTTGTTTGGTCCTGATGGGGGGGATGAGAGGAGCTGACAGGAGGAAGGCTGGCCCGCTGAAGCTGCTTTGTTTATTTGTTGATCTGAAGGATTCCCCCCCGCTGGTGAAACGTCTAAAGATCACCCTGTCATCATGAATCTGAGCTTCACTCAGTCACTTCCCGGGTTCCTGCGTTGCTCTGCAGCTGCTGCAGCTTCTATTCCTCTGAAAACGGATCGTTGTTGATATGAAAGCAGACATTTTTAAAGCCGTGGATCACACATCTGTTCTCACTCACTTCAGAGCAAACATCCTGAAAGCTTCATTTCCTCACAAACACACAAGACGTTCTTCTTTAGCTCAAGCGTTAAAGGCAGAAACGACTTGCCTTGGCAGTAATTTCAGTATCATCCAATCCCAGATTAATAGAGATGTCCCAGTCTAGATGTTTATTCCCACATCGATCTGAGTCGATCAGGCGAGAGTCTCAATCTCAGACACGCTCCATTTTCTTTTGTTTATTTTACAGATTCAGGCTAATACAGCAGAATATTGGTGCTCAGGAGACAAAACAAAATCAAAAAGGAGAGTAAAAATAGTCTTTCAAGAATAAAGTAATCATTTTCAGATGAATGAGGTCTGATTAGGTTTTATATAAATCTTATTTTATTTACTGTAACTCACATCTGGATCTGAACTCACCCTGTAAAAATCTGAAAACAGCAGGTTGAGTTTCACCAGAAAACAACAATAATAGTAAAACATCTTCTGAGACTTTCAGAGGTTCATGGGTGAGACTCTTATTTTGAAGGATACAAAGTTTAAAATGAACCCCATATTCATCAAACCATAGGTTTATTTATTTCTTCTAATTCACTCATTAAAAACAGTCAGAACCCTCGTTTACAAAATTAAATAAAAACCAGAACAAAAGCAGCCAGGTTCTGGAGCAGAACCGGGTCTGGGTCCTCAGGTTGTTCTAATGATGTATTCTCAAATATGTAGTTTTTTTTCCTTCTGATTGACCCTAAAAAAAAAAAATCTCCTTGACCCTAATATGAGGCCACAGCCCCCCTAGAGAGGATCACAGTGTAGGGAGACAGTTGGGGTACACGGATCACAGGGGGCGGTCTCGTCGTTCCGACTATCAGAGTTCCAAACATCGGTTCTATAAACAGGTTTTAAAAACAACAGTCGGGTTTTTCACCCCTTTAGTGATCTCTGATGGTACTGGTCACATGACCGGGATCGGTAAACGCCAGCTGATCGTTTTATAAACACCGTCATTTGTAAACATGAGGTTGTGTTTTTGTAACATCAGACAGTATTTGTGAGTTTTTTATGCGTCTGAACAAAAATAATCTTAAACTGTTGAACGTTTATGAAGGATAGATTCCTAAAGTCAGTCTTTATTCAAATAGAAAATGGCTGCTTGATGAGTAAACGCTCCGGTACCAGAGGCCGGTTCTGGTTCAGTCCCAGTAGGATCCATGAATCAGTTTAGTTAAACAGAATTAAATAAGGGGCAGAGGTTTAAATCTGCTGTAGTTTAACAACACTTGAGCTTTTTATTTGATCCAAACAGAACAGAAAGTTCTGCTGATCCAGAAATGTTCCTGATATCTTCGGGAATTCTGATGATGGAGGTTTTATTTTCAGATGAATACCTAAAATCACGTTTTTATGATGAACACAAACAGGTTTCACTATTTAAACACCAGATTAATAAATAAAAATAAGTGATTTAATAATAAAGATGATGACAGGTGATTACTAACTTTATCTGTACTTTGCTGGATTTATTTAACAAATTTAGTTTATATTTACTTGATAAATTCAAGCTGCATTTTCTGTGAAAGAAGAATAAATAAAGAATAAAACATATATTAGTTTTTACATTTTTATTGGAGCCATTTAACAAAACCTGTTTGAGTAAATTCAACGTTTCACGGCGTTTAAATCGGAGGTCGGATTCAGGAGAACTTTGATCCGTTTGAACTCACCGGGTCTGGGGATCCGTTCAGCGACGGTTTGGTAGTTTATGGAAAAAGATCTGAAACTTTCTGTGAATCTGAATCTCACAGCTGGAAATAATCCAGAATGTTTCACCTGAAACGCGTTCAGGAAGGAGATGGAACTCCGTCCATCCGATAACCGTGTCTGTTTTTATGATGGCGTCATTTAAACGTGTCTGCAGAATAAAAGAGGAGAACGAAAAGCCGCAACGATTCAGTCTTCAGACCTGATTGCTGCTAGCCTAGTGAACTAGACCAATTCTTGCTTTGCAGAGTTTGGTCTAGGCACGCTTCATTGGAACCCTCGCAGCCCAAACCACTGCTGTGTCTATCCAATCACAACTCGCTATAGTTTTGGTTGGGCCAATCACAGCGCTCTATATCATGGGCCAATCACAGAGCGGGAGTAGCCGATGACGTCAGCGCTGCGGCCGCGAACGCCGCGAACCCAAGCAACATGGCGGCAACTCGGAAAACACGTTCGTTTGAAACGGCTTTGTCATCAACATTGGATTATTTGGACTCCAACGTGCGTAAGTCTGTCTGATATACTTAGCGGCTTCTAATTTTTATCAAACAAAGTAGTGCAATGTCCCAGTACACCTGATATTCGCGTGTTTTTCATACAAAAACGACAGAAATCATTGAAGCTAGACGCTATTAAAGCCTCCCGCTTTTCCGGATTACGTCATGTTGTTCGTTACTCTGATTGGTCCTAGCGCTATCCAATTGCGTGCTGACATTTTGAAAGACAACCGTAGATCCCGCCTCACGACTGAGAGCCGTCAATGGTTCGTGGCCAGACTATATATTCACATATATAGGATGGCTTGCCAGGCTAGATTGCTGCAGGTTCTCTGGAGGATTCAGGCTGATGCAAACACGTGGATCCTAACGTGCAACAGGAAAGGTTTCAGATCTGTGGAAAACAGGAGGAAAAAGGCAGATAAATGAAATGTTTGGTCTCCATTAAGCAGAGGAGTCCAAAGTGTGGCTTGTGGGCCATTTTTGGTCCTCAGGAGGGTTTGAAGGACGGGAGAAATTTATCCTCCAGCAGAAAAATGTTTGTGTTCAGATCCTCATGAACGTGAGACCAAACATAAAATACAGCTGATTTAATATTCTTTAAAAGGTTACAGTCTTGTTCAGGTGATTTTACTGAAACCGTCACCGACTAAAAACACATTAATATGAGGATCCACCTTCAGAACCAGGGAGTCGATGGTACCAGAGCCTTTTATGTCTCCCAGCTGCACCAAAGGAACAAAACATGTTCAGAATAAATAAAAGATTTTTGTAAAGTTTGATTCAGAAGCCCAATAGTTTGGAACAGTGTTGATTATTTAGTGACTGATTTAGACGCCAACCTGAAGGTAATTTAGCCTCATTTGTTTTGAAACGTGGTCGTTTAGTGAAACTTGTGAGGAAAAGTGAACGATGGCATCAGAGATAAGAGGAATGATTCCTGAAGACAAATATTTGGACAAATAAAACCACACATTCTGCATGTGTGTGTGTTGGTGATGCATGTTGTAATAAATGCTCGTTTTGAGCTCAAATGTAGGAATTTGATGTGGCTTTTTGTCCCATCTGCTTGTTTGGAGTCTGGTTCTGAGTCCAGTTTGGATGTCCTGCAGATTCTGACCCGATCTGCTGCTTTTATTGACTCAAGCCATTAAAGGATGCTGACAGCAGGTTCAAGTTGAGTGTTTCTGTGTGGAGTAAGCGTGTTGTCCCCGTGCATGTGTGGGTTTCCTCTGGGTTCTCCGGTTTCCTCACACGTTTGGGTTGTTGTGGATGAGAGCGTCTAAACCCAACAGAAAGCTGTGAGTAAAATCACCACCGTTAGTTTTATTGGTTTTTATTAAAACGTGAAACCACTCAGGATGTTTATCGATGATGCTCTGCAGGCTCGTCCCCGTGAGCGTGCACGTGAAAGGCTCTCTAGTGCCTCTGAAGTGTCTCTGACCAAAAACAACATCGCCCTGATTAATGCTTTTATTATAACTGATGACAAACGGCGGCTCTTAGCAGGTTTCCTCGTGTCGGTGAGGAGTTTCTCATCAGCGTCATACCAACAGGGTTTTCCTGCAGTTCAGAACCAGAACCAGCAACAATGTCACTAAAAATGTGATTTAAAAACATTTATCTGTTTCACCGTCGAGCTTCTTCAGCTCGCTCTGTTGGTGCAATCAGTCCAACAGACAGGAACAGTTGTTTTTACATATTCTTATCATGTGTTTGTCATTTAAATTATACATATAAATGAGGATGAAAAACTGATACATTTAACAGATTATAATCTGTAATCTAGTGTCTGGTCCTGCAGAGTAAAGCTTCCTGCCTGCGGGACTTCATGCTCTTATTTTGACGATCCAGACCATTATACTCCTGGTGTATTTTCTGCTGCAGAAACAATAAAAGTTCTGTTCTGATGAGATAATTTTTTAATAATCTAATGGATTACAGATTGATGTGGGTTGATCTTGGAGTCAAAATGTCCCCTCCTCGCCCACAGCCTCGTCCTGCTGCGTTACAGAAATCATCACAACAAAAACGACGCTGCTGATTGAAGTTAATTGTGTGAGATTCTCCAGTTTGAGGAGCTGAGCCATTGTTGGAGATGAAGCTCCAGAAACGCTGGAGGAGATCACGGAGCTGCTGCTGAGGCTCAGACGCTCTTCTGAGTGACAACCAGATGCTCCTGAGTTTGTGTGTGAATGACGGCGGCCGCTCTGCTCTCACCGTCCATCTGTCAGTCTGGATCTCTGCAGGCTGAAGCAGAAAAACGCGACAGCACGACTGATCGCCTCACAAACCACACACTTAGCCACTCTTTTGTTTCCGCGTGTTTATGAATGAATAAAACACTCTGCTGCGTGTTGTCAGAGTGTCGAACCGTTTACCTGGTGGGTTGTAACTGGTTTGCACAGGCTCGGTTACCATGGCGACGCTGATGGTGATTGTTGTATTCAGTGATTGGAGTGTGAAGTCCCACGTTATGATCTGATCCACCGCTACAGGCGTCAGGATGGAGGGCTGGAAGGACGAGATAATAAAAGATCATAATGATTTAACCTGATTTCTCCTCTTCAGAATAAAACACGCCTCTGTGCAGCAGCTCGTCAAAATAAGAGCATCAGTATTATGATCTGTCCTGTAGATGGAGAGTTTCATCATTATAGCAAAAGTTTTCTGATTCCATAAAAGCTAAAATATCCAGAGTTTACATCTGAGGGACACGGAGACCGGTATGCATCAGCGGGTGGCGTCTGTCCGTCCATCCCCTAATCTCAGTCCCGGTCCTGGGGTAGCATCTCCAGCTGTGAGGCCCAACCCGTCCTCTCCCCAGCAACCTCCACCAGCTCCACCAGAGGGATCCCGGGCGTTCCTCGGCTAATATATAATCCCTCCAGCATGTCCTGGATCATCAAGGTTGTCCTGCTAGCAGGACATGCCTGGTCCACCTCCTCAGGGAGGTGTTCAGGAGGCATCCTGACCACCTCAGCTGGCTCCTCTGCACGTGGAGGAGTAGCAGCTCTACTCCGAGTCTCTCCTGGATGTCCGAGCTGTTCACCTCCTCTCTAAGGCTGAGCCCAGCCACCCTGCAGAGGAAACTCATTTCAGCAGCTTGTAATTCTTTTCTTTCGGTTGTTACCAGGAGCTCATGACCTTCGGTGAGGGGTGAGACGGAGATCCAAGGGTAAATTCAAGGCTTTGCTTTGCTGCAGCTGTTCAGTTAGAAGAACAGAGAAAAGCTGCAGTGGGAGGAAGTGAGTTCAGATAAGTCTGATAAAGAACCACATGGAGATCCTCCTCTTTGTGTTGGCTCCCGACAGTCCAGGTGAACGTTTCCTAAATCTAACAGCGAAGGTTTTAATGTCTAAATCAAACAGAATTTTAATGGTGATATCAGAGGATGGCCCATGTCCTCCCAGCACTCCGGCTGACATTCATGATTAATTATTCCATCCATGAATCCGTTTTCCATCAGCAGCAGTGCTGGACTCGCGGTTTGGAGCTCGAGTCTTTATCTCGTGTTCAGAGGTGAAACTAACGGCAGCTCGACTGACCTGATGATTGGGTTATGATGTCATCACACGGTGTACCTGTATGATCCAGCAGGTTAGGTTTTTATTCCAGAATTCACTTCAGAAAAGTGAGGAGACTCTTCTTCTGTTTGTTTTCTCAGCAGTGACATCTGAACACTTTTTTACTCTGATCTTCAGATCAGCTAAATCTGCTGAAGACACACCAGTTGTTGCTGTTTTTGGCTAATAGTGGTGGATCTGTTAGAATCCTGAACTTTTTCATTTGGACTTTGGTGCATCTAGTAGGAGCGGTCCTGCTGTCGGTGCTTCTGATGTCTCTGAACCTTCGTGGGAAAACGAGTTTTCACTCGTCTGTAGTTCCTTTCCTGTTTCTGCTCCTCTCACTGAGCAGCTTACGAACATTTCTTTACTCTTGAACAGCTGTGCAATTTGAAGTTGGTGCAAAGAAAAGAACAAAGCAGAATATTTAATCTCACGTCCTCAGAACGGTGTTTTAGAAACGCCTCAGGATTAAAGGAAAGGACAGTCTTCTCCTGAGCGAAGCTGTGAAGGTTCAGGAGAAAAGTGTGTAAATTATTTCATCTGATAAAAGAAAAAGAATTTACTGCTTCTTTGATGTTTTTAACCATGTTTTTACCCTCTAATGGTCACCGACAGGTAGTTTATGGGTAGTTTAGTGTGTTTTTATCATCAGCATGAGCTTTTACCTGATGCTGCTGATCTCTGCTGAAGCTGCGTCGGAGCGGTCAGACTCTTATCTGACAGCCACGGCTTCCTAAAACACTCTGAACATTTTCTGCAGGAACAAAATGTCTGACTCTAAACTCCTGATGTGGATTTCCAAAGAGGGTGGAACCTCCAGGGATCTGAGAAAAGCCAGAGTTTTCCTGGGAGCTGATTTAAAGCAGTCAGAGTAAAACAGTGACTAATGTCGGCGGTTGGACTCGGAACGCGTTCAGACAGGAGAAAACGCTGCTGCTGCTGCTTTCAGCTGCAGGGAAAAGAACAGATTTATTTTAAAATTTATGTAATTCACGTCTGAGTGTGGAGGATAAAAACCTGGCCTCACTCTCAGGGTGACAAGGAATGTGGCAGATGAAGTGATGCACCCATCATGCCTAGTGCCTACTGTACAAGCCTGTGGGGGCGGGGCTATGATCTGGGGTTGCTGCAGGTGGTCAGGTCTAGGTGCAGCAACAGGATGTGCTCCAAGAATGAGGTCAGCTGACTACCTGAATCTACTGAATGACCAGGTTATTCCATCTTCCCTGATGGCACGGCCATATTCCAAGATGACAACGCCAGGATTCATGGGGCTCAAATAGTGAAAGAGTGGTTCAGGGAGCATGAGACATCATTTCCACACATGGATTGGCCACCACAGAGTCCAGACCTGAACCCCATGGAGAATCTTTGGGATGTGCTGGAGAAGGCTTTGTGCAGCGGTCAGACTCTACCATCATCAATGCAAGACCTTGGTGGAACATTAATGCAACACTGGATGGAAATAAATCTGGTGATGCTGCAGAAGCTGATGGAAACAACGCCACAGAGAATGTGTGCTGTAATCAGAGCTAAAGGAGGTCCAACACAATATTAGAGTGTGACCTTTTATTAGTGGAGACTTTTTTTTGGGCCAGGCAGTACGTGTGTGTGTGTGTGTGTGCGTGTGTGTGTGTGTGTGCGTGCGTGCGCGTGTGTGTGTGCGTGTGTGTGGTGTGTGTGTGTGTGTGTGTGTGTGTGTGTGCGTGTGTGCGTGTGTGTGTGTGTGTGTGTGGTGTGTGTGTGTGTGTGTGTGTGTGTGTGTGTGTGTGTGTGTGGTGTGTGTGTGTGTGTGTGTGTGTGTGTGTGTGTGTGTGTGTGTGTGTGTGTGTGTGTGTGTGTGTGTGTGTGTGTGTGTGTGTGCGTGCGTGTGTGTGTGTGTGTGCGTGTGTGTGTGTGCGTGTGTGTGTGTGTGTGTGTGTGTGTGTGTGCGTGTGTGCGTGCGTGTGCGTGTGTGTGCGTGTGTGTGCGTATGTGTGTAATTGGCTTGTTTTGTATTTTTTATTTGCGTTTCGTAATTTCATTTATTCATTTTTCCTTTTATAGTTTTTATTTTATTTTAATGACTCATCTATGTTTCGATGCCTCTTCAACCCAAACTATGTTGTGTTCAGGGTCGTGACATTTTCATGGTTATTTAAGCTTCATTGTTTCAGGTTTAGTTCATCTGACATCATTATGGGATGTCTTTATTCTATAGATCCAGATAAACACATTTCATCTCTCACCTGTCGGTTTAAAGCTGATGACTTTGGTCCTGTTGGGTTTTTCTCTGGTTTTCGTCGGTCGGCTCGGCTGTTTTCTGATTGACAGGAAGTTATTGGTTGGAAACATAAAAATCAGACAGGCAGAAAGCAGAAGCAGACCCCCTGGTGAATTAGAGGAAAGACTCAAAGCTTCAGATGTTTTTGAAAATGAGCGCCTGACCTTGAAAGGATAACTTTTCCTTTTTCTTCTTCTTAACTGCATCAGTATGCCTCGGCTCATTTCAGCATCCGGAGAGTTTGATGGAGTCCTGCAGGTGCAACACAAAGAGATTTAATCCTTCAGCCTCATTAATTCAGTTTTTCAGGGAAAAATAAACAAGTATGCTAATGAGATTCTCAAGATGCAAACCTGCAGAGAAGAAAGAAAACAATTATTTGTTTAAATGTTGTTTTATGTTTGTGGTGAGAACCACTTTATTCATATATTATCATAAATATGTTGCCTGATTTACTTATTAAAAACTTCTCAGATCAGATTAATAATCTGCACCAGGCAGGATGAATAATCCGTCATGTGAGCGGTGTGACCGCTCAGTGTGACTCACGTTTCCACTCGGACTGATTTGACCTCCTTTGACGGCAGCTTCAAAGCCGTGATGAGGAGCAGGAGAAAGATGTGAAGCAGCAGGACCGAGAGTCCATTAGCTGTTAGAGCAGCAGCAGCAGAGGGAAAAGGCTTCTGGCTCCACCAGACGCCCACGGGTTTTACTCTGCATCCATTCAACAAATCCTCCAACCGCTCCCCGCCGGCTCCCACAGCGTGTCATTACCTGGAAACCTGCAGCAATCAGCTCAGATATCCGTCCTCCGCTTCCTGTCACCTTTTATTTGGAAGAACGCACGTTTCCCTTCTGCTGCAGCTCTTTAGCTCAGTCACAGTGTTGGAGAGGTGGTGTCATGTTTGGTTAGGGGGTCAGATCCCAAAGAGGGTCAGCGGTTTATTGTTGGCATTCCTGCAGAGCTAGAATTCCCATTAATAATCGGATTTCTGTCGGTGGAGATCCCTAATAGGAGCTGTTGCTAAAGCACACAGTGCCCCAGTATCTTCCCATTACCCCCAGTTTCTAACAAACACCAGTTTCATTTGTTTCCTCCATAAAGTCATTGTTTTTCTGGACGTCACCAGAAATCAGAGGAGAGGGAGATGGGGGGGGGGCTACCTCAGTAGAGTTTTACTCCATTTGGGTTTTATTGCCTTCATACAGTTTCTGTCTGCTCCCAAATTGAGGATCTGCCCTCGTTTCACTTGAGATAGTCTTTTGGAGCCAGCTGGGTTCCTCCTTCCGTGGAGACGGAGACGTGAGTGGGGTGGGGGCGATGGCTAAGGCTGAGCGATCTATCGTGATGGACACTAGGATTTCAGATATGGTGATCACGTGATCGCTAAATCTGCAGGTTTTAGTTGACAGCTAGCTCTCTGGGTTTTCTGCCATGCTTGTAAACGTTGATGTACGTTATGAATGTTGTGCCGAAGCTTCATTAGAAGAAAAACGTGAATCAAATTGAAATCACAGTTTCTGCTGGAAAGTTTTCAGTTAGATAATTTCCTAAAACTATTAGTGGTGGCACAAAGCTTCTGGACACCACATGCATTCACGCTGCTCCATGATGGACGCACCAATGCCAGCACCTCCCAGGTCTCTACAGGCATCCCAGTCTATTTGAGAAGCTGCTTAAACTGTTTTTACGCGTCAGGTGCGTTGGTCGCTGAGATAACAGAGATTTGACCAAACATTATTATTCAAATTTAACCAAAACCATTGGTTTGAATGGCTTGTTTTAAACTGGACTCGTTTTATTTGAAACCTGGTTTATTTAACTTGTTTTCCTGAATAAACTCAACTTTTGTCACTAACTGGTACACATGAGATGATTTTAAATTAATCGAAACTCATTCAAATCTTGTGAGGAAAGTTTTCCGTGTTACAGGAAATAAAACGTGATTTAAATCTAAACATATTTTATTAACACATCACTTTGAGAGGATAATCACCTCCAGGCGTTTCACAGATCACGGACGCGTAAACAACATTTATTTAATTGTTTTTCTGACCGGCCTATGGGCTCCTCCGTCTCCACGGTAACTCGGTTATAGCCGACCCATCAGCTGTCGCGCACGTCTGTCAGCTCAGATGCTTCATCATTATAAAAACGCTGCAACGGTGGGACTTTAATTCAAGCAGGACTGGGTTCTCGTAATTATTTTTAATGGTTGAATGTGCTGCAGCAGCGTGCCGATGATCTGCAGCAGCAGGACTTATTATCACGTCCATTGTTTTTCTCTCGGTTGGTTTAAATGCCATTAGAGCTTGTCATTCAATTGGAAGGTAAGTGGTCTGTGCTGCTGAGAGGCTGGAAACACGAGATCCAGGGAGGCTGGAGTGGAAAAACGGTTTAAAAATGGCTGCCGCTCACAAAAACACACAGATGCTTCGTCTTTCTGCTGCCTGACAATAAAGACAGGGATGATTTTAGTCTGGGAACAAAAAGGAGGAAAAAAACACATCAGTGTGGCGGCTCACTCAGGGGTTTAATAGGAGGGGAGGAGGAAGAGGAGCGGCTCAGGAGGAGAAAGGAGTGGGGCGGACACAAAGGAGGGAGAGAAAGAGGAGGAAAAATACACAAAAATAAAGCAGGGACATGATGAAAGGATGACGAGAAAAATAAATGATGAGGAAGTGAAGAGCAAATGAGGACGAGACGAAGACAGGAGGGAAGGATCCGAGGAGAGGAAAGATGGGAAAAAGAAAGATGGACAGGAATGAATCAGAGAAAGAGGAGAAATGGGATGAGTCCAGGAAAACAGGAAAGGACAAAAAAGGAGAGAAGGAAATAAAAGATGACAAATCAAGGATGAGTAGATGAAGGTTGGATAAATAGGAAAAATGACGATATTGAAGAACATTAAAATAAGAAAGAAGAGAATAATTAAAGCAGCAGCAGAAAGAAAGAGAAAAACCCCCATTAGTGGAGCGGGATAGATGGATAGATGGATGGGAATAATAAAACCACGGATGGATCATTGGATTAAAATAAAACGCTTTATTAGCGTTTCTGAACACAAATGAGATTTTCTGTAGCTTTAGCTCATAAAAACCTGGCTGAGGATGAAATAAAAAGCGTTAAAAACTAAAGTGTCTTTGTTTAATTATAGATTTTGGAGGCAGAATTAATGGGAGAGTCAGCCGGCTCCCCTGACTCCTCTCCTGATTAATTTGGGTAAAAGCAGCTCTGCTGTTTGTTATTCAGCCTGAAATCACAGAGAAAACAGCAAAGTTTAGTCGCTTCATTCTGCTGCCTGAAAACATCCAGATATTCATGATGTTGATGTTTTTATTTAGGTTTTAGAACTCCTGTATAATTAAATAATCCCTTCAGGAGTATTATTGTGATCCGTGGTGCTCCTGCGTTTGAGTTTTCCTGTAAAAACCAAAGCGTTTTAAACGGGTTATTGCATCTTTATTGGCAGTTATTGTTTACACACACCACAAAAAGGTCAACAGTATCGATATCAGGATAATAAAACAATGATGACTGATAAAATGGTCTAAAAACACCAAAATTATTCCAGAAATGAACTTTTTATTTTATAACGGCTGCTAAATCCTGTTTATGAACTTCTTGTTTCATCTGATCATCGTCTCATTCCGCTAATCCAAGTCCGGTTTGCAGAAGCCCAGACCGTCCTCTCCCCAGCCAACTCCTCTGGTGGGATCCCAAAGCATTCCCAAGGAAGGATGTTTATAATTGCTCCAGGGAGATCTGGGTCCGCTTTGGGGTCTCCTCCCTGGGCCCAGAAACCCTCTGATGGAGCAGACCAGGAGGCATCCAAACCTCAGCTAGCCCCGCTTGACGAGGAGGAGCAGCAGCTCTGCTCCACCCTTCCCCAGGATGAGACCGAGCTCGGCCGTCCTACTAAGGAAGATCTTCTCCCATGAGTCATATTCCCATTTTAGGAGCAGAAGTGCGGGATTAGACAGACCTGAAAATCAATCCCAATCCAGAGAGAAAATTTCTTCTTTTCCAGTCAAGAACCACAACTTCTGCCTTTGAACTTCATCTGGTTTATTTTTAATAGGAAGATGTCCCTGTGTTTTTTCAATGAGGGGCGGGACTTAAATCTTATGCTGCAGCCAGTCACTAGAGGGCGCTTGTTTTATAACATCTGCTGTGTGTTTGGTTTCTGTCCAGTTATTAAGATTTAGCGTTTTCATTTATTTAACGTGCTAATCTGTTACTGAAGGGTCTCATCATTTATCTGTGTCTATAATTTAATCTGCTGCTACTTTTACTGAAAACTGAAAATTAAAAGAATCGGTATCTATCAGGGTAAGACTCGTAGTTTTAGCTTTAAAGCCCTTAAGACAATATTTGGAGCTTTATGATTATATATAGAGTAATGTTTCTAATTATCTTTTTGGCTTGTAAAAGCAACACCTTGTCATTTATTTGATATAAACATTACGTTTGAGGAAACTTCTGATAAACAGGATTTTACATTAAAAATCACATGAATATTATATGAATCTAGAATAATTCATTTACTTGTTGAAGATGGAGCCATAAAGCCATTTTATTGGCAGCTGCTGTGTGCTTCTGTTTCTAAGCATGATGAAGAGGAGGGTATTTATTGATTTAAGGAGAGCGAGGAAGATGAGTGTTTGTGCACAGCTCCGAGCTTGATGCATATTTTAGTGTTGTTTGGGTCTTTGTGTTCCTGTGTGGTTTCCTTAGGAGACTAATACTTTAGTTTCTCGCTCTGTTTCTGCACCATTGTGGTCTTTGTTGTGGAGAAATGCTGCAGAGCGAACAAAACAAGATGTTAAACCCTAAAAATGGAAAAATGCTTGTAAAAATCGATGTTTGCAAAGCTTACGGCAACAACAGGAGTCTCTTCTCACAGTCAGGGTCACAAAAGTGTCAAAGAAATAAATGAGTCTGATATTGTTGTCATGATTACATGAAGTCATTTCATCTGAATTTAAATAATCCACCGTCTGATGTTGCTGAGAGTCGGTTTATTCGTGTTTTTAGTAGCTGAGACGTCAGAGGGAGTAATTATTTGCTTCATCAGGAATTCAACCATCGTGTTTTAGGAGGCGTGGCTGCACAACGTCATGAAAACATGCATGTAGGGGCGAGTAGCTCATCGGCCAGTTTAATAGGCTCACTGTACACCTGTTAAACAGGATGTTAACACAAATGTCTATTCGGCCAATCACAGGGCAGCAACCTGATGCATTTAGTTACTGGAGTTCAAAGGGAGAATCAGAACAGTGGTTTAAATGGTTGTTGGTACCAGACTGGTCTTATCTACTGGGATTTGAACCCAGAACCATCTCTAGGGTCAAAGGTCAGACTGGTTCTAGATGACAGACAACAGCAGCTCAGATCAGCACTGGTTCCTACCAAGGTCTGCAGAACCTCACCAGCTGCTCCGGATGGACTCCAGCAGCAGAAGACCACACCAGGTACCTCTCCTGTCAGCTAAAAACAGGAAACTGAGGCTACAATCCCCACAGGATCACCAGAACTGGACCAGAAGAGGCTGGAAAAACCTTTCCTGGTCTGATGAATCTGGATTTCAGCTGCAGCCTAACCCTAACCCATCTTCTGACGCTACCTCCAGCAGGATCATGTCCCAAAGCTCAGATCATCTCTAACTGGTGTCTAGAAGACGACCACGAGTTCACTGGACTCCAGCGGCCTCCACAGTCACCAGATCTCAGTCCAGTCCAGAACCTTTGGGATGTGGTGGAACGGGAAGTTCTCATCATGGATGGAGCTGATGCTGACATGTCAGCAGGATGGACCAGAACCTCTGAGGACCAGATCTTGTTTTGAATAACAAAGTAGCGTAATTCTAATATTTCTGAGTAATGTGTGAGTTTAAAACCAGTCGGTCCGTTTGAAGCTTTGGATCGCGGGGGACCAGGTTTTTGTTTTCATCTTTGTTTAGTTGTGCGACTTTTCGTCCTGCAGCTGCCGAGTGAATTGTGATAAAGCTTTGTTTTCCTGCAGAAGGCATCAACAGCAAAGCCGAAAGAATCACCTGGGATTCTGATTTCTCTTTTATAGTTAATTTGCTTGTGATTTGGAGGATGAAGTCTTTGGGGGTCTTCGTCAGCAGCTGAGTGGGAGTAAACAGATTGTTTCAGGAATCACAGAGGATCACATATCTTTTGTTTTCCTGCCATTTTAGCTTTGTGAATTTACATCGCCTATCAGGGATTTAACATAAATTTGGTGCATTACACGGTTTCTCAGAATACCCAGATTACCACCTCCATGTAACAGACCCAGATTTATTAATCTGAGCAGGTAAAAGAGCACAAAAGAAAGCTTTAAAAAGCTGAACTTCCATAGGGAAGAAATGTGTTCATACATTTACTCAGACTATTTAAATGAAACAACATGACATTTTTCATTTTATTGGATGTTGGTTGTAGGTTCTTGTAGTTTGTCCTTGCTCTTCTTAGATGTTCTCACATCAAGGTCAATTTATTTTCTGATCTAAAACATTTAAAAGAACATAAAAAAAAGAAATAGCTAATTTTGTAATGAAGGCAAGAACCTTGGTTTGATGTTTCACTTGAGAATATTTGAGGTGAAACAAGATTTGATGCCATACAAAGAGAGAGAGAGAGGTAGTTGGCGAGGTGCAGTGGGTTAGTGAAAGGTAGAGTCAGGTGTCATCTGCATGATGGACAATGATAGCCTAGTGAACTAGACCAAATTCTTGCTTTGCAGAGTTTGGTCTAGGCACGCTTCGTAGGAACCCTCGCAGCCTGTGGCTGTCCAATCACAGCTCGCTATAGTTTTGGTTGGGCCAATCACAGCGCTCTATATTTTGGGCCAATCACAGAGCGGGAGTAGCCGATGACGTCAGCACTGCGGCCGCGAACCCAAGCAACATGGTGGTGACGCAGGAACAACGTTGGTTTGAAACGGCTTTGTCATCAACATTGGATTATTTAGACTCCAACGTGCGTAAGTCTGTCTGATATACTTAGCGGCTTCTTATTTTTATCAAACAAAGTAGTGCAATGTCCCAGTACACCTGATATTCACATGTTTTCATACAAAAACGACAGAAATCATAGATGTTAGACGCCATTACTGCATCCCGCTTTCCCGTCGCTGTGATTACGTCACGTTGTTCGTTACTCTGATTGGTCCTAGCGCTATCCAATTGCGTGCTGACATTTTGAAAGACAACCGTAGATCCCGCCTCACGACTGAGAGCCGTCAATGGTTCGTGGCCAGACTATATATTCACATATATAGGATGGCTTGCCAGGCTAGGACAATGAGATTACATTCACAGAAAATGTTTCCAAGAGGAAGCAAATACATGCTGAACAAAAGTGGCTCAATGACACGACCCTGGGTAACACCGTGACTAGAAATTATTTCAATTTATTTGCTTTGATGAAGAAATTAGATCAGATTTGAAGGAGGCTGTTGTAGGGACAATGTGTAAACAAAGGAGGCAGGTTCAACTGCAACAACTCAAACAAAACCAAACACAGAGTTTCAATAAAGCTGATTTACAGAATCAGAATCAATAACAGAAAATCGTTACGGTCACGTCTCCACCTTTAAATCCAGATATGAGCCAGAATCGGGTCCAGATCCTGCAGCGGTAACCTTGGTGTGACCTCTGCAGGCTAAACTGCTGGAGGGAATAAAGACAGAAGCCGAGCCGTCTGCAGTCTTTTGTTTTCTCACTGAAGAGATAAGAGGTCTTTTCTTGTGTGAGTCACTGATTGATCCTCATAACGACACAACAGAAACACAACCGCTTCATCTGGGAACCGGAGAGAGTGGTGAAAACGCTCAGAGAACGGCCTCCATTCTGGGCTTTTGGTTTTCCCAGAACACGTGCAGGCTGGAAACCTTTATTAAGTCATAATGCTGCTGATTTATTTCCCACAGCGGCTGTAATTGTGTTCATAATAAGTGGCGACGATCAGAGTGGAGTGATGACAGAGATTTCATCACACGTAACCATAGCGATGATGGTGGTGGTTATGATCGCTTCAAAAGCTCGGGACATGTAAAAAAAAAAGCAATGTTCTGGGTTTTATAAAACACTGCTGGAGACGGAAAACTGCAAAAATAAGAAATAATCTTTAAGTTTTTTAAGAAATGATTTGATTTTTTTTATGTTTTGAAAATTAAAAACAGAAAAGGGAAATTCTTGATTTATTTTTTAGATAATAATTGAGAAAACATTTGTAAAGAAGATTGTTTTTTTTTATTTTGGTATTTTTTTTTCTGTGAAATTGTTTTAGTTTTACTACGTGTTTTTTATTCTAAGAAATTAAATAATAAGACAGCATTTTCTTTTTGAAGCCTTTTACAGAACCAGTATGAGGTTTTATAGCCTTTTATGGCTAAATCTATGCTTTTTAAGATAATTTTCCTAAAATGATAATGAAAAAAGTAATGCATTTGAAATTTTCTAGAAGTAGCTAAGCATATTACGTGAATAATAACTTTAGGGCTGCACAAATTGAAAATGTATCAATATCGTGGTGTCTGGTTCACACAAGCTTCAAATAAATTGCAAGAAATCTATATTAGATGCTCAGATGTTTCCTCGTGATCTTAAATATATTTTTATCTTTAGTTTTTAGTGCCTTGTTGATAGAATTTGTGTGTTTATTATTATAGGTAACAGTAATGTAATGTCTTTGTAATAGCGTAGAGCCCTAATAGAAACAGTTTTAATATTAACGTTGTTTTTAGCTCAGTCATCGTTGTTTAAATGGTAAATAGGCTGTATTTGTATAGCGCCTTCTTAGGGTTCTACAACCCCCCAAGGCGCTTCACAACACAATCAGTCATCCACCCATTCACATGCTGGTGATGATGAGCCACATTGTAGCTACAGCTACCCTGGGGCGCACTGACAGAGGCGGGGCCTGCCGTACACTGGCGCCACCGGTCCCTCCGACCAGCAGGCAAGGCGGGTTAAGTGTCTTGCCCAAGGACACAACGACAGCAACAGACTGAGCGGGTTGCGAACCTGCGACCTTCCGATTGCAAGGTGGCAACTTAACTCCTCTGCCACCATCGCCGTAAAGACTCTGGTCATGAAAGAGGAGAAGAAAAAAGGATATTCTAAGGCCAGATGTGTTTGAGGATTAACCGCTGCTCAGATTTAGGAAATCAGTGAGTGAAGACAGTGGAGGGTTTAATTAATGCTGATGTCTGAGGAAAATATCTCCTGATTTATAATAAACTTGTTTCTGCCTTCATTCTGCAGCTTTATCTGATATTTTATAAAACATTTTAAAAATCTTTAAATAAATATTTCCAGCCACCCCCGTTCAGACTTGTATTTGTTTTAGTAACACAGGACCTTTTTCTTCCTTCCAGGTGGACCCCATGTTCACGGTGCCGGCCCCCCCGGCTCCAGGCCACCCCGGGGCCCCTGGATCCTCCCTACCCTCGACCCCCTCCTTCTCTTCCCCGGCCCTGCCCACCTCAAACCCAAAGCAGCTAGCAATCAGGACGCGGTCCGTCGGCACCAACACGCAGGACGGAGGCATGCCGGGGGCGTCGGAGGGTGATCCGGCCTGCCTGGGGCCCTGCCAGCCCGGGACCAGCGTCAACCTGGAGGGGATCGTCTGGCACGAGACTGAGGAAGGTAAGGATGTTCCAGAAACTCCTTTAGGAGAGAATATCTGCGTTTAATCACAGAAAATGTAGAAACATTTACTTTATATTGATTAAGAAAGTGATCAGAAGGTTTCAGATCACAGAATCTTTAGATTTATTCTGTTAATCTTATAAAGTAACAGAGTTCATAGATACAACCTATTAATGTTGGTCTAAAGTGGAGGCTTGCGGGCCGTCTGGGGCCCAGTTAAAGGTTTTTAAATATTAGCTATGTGCTGTTGGGTTTTTTATCAGATGCTTTAAAATGATCCCAGACCTTTGGAATTCCTGGTGCTTCCCATCTTTATTCCCATCCCAAGACCATTCTTGACCAGCTCTGGTGGCCTAGTGGTTGAGTGTCCGCCCCGGGACTGGGAGATCAGGGTTCGATTCCCAAAGACTTTGAAAAAATGGGACCCAATGCCTCCTCGCTTGACACTCAGCACTAAGGGGTTGGATTGGGGGGTTAAACCACCAAATAGTTCCCGAGCGCGGCCACAGCTGCTGCTCACCGCTCCCCACCATGGGGATGGGTCAAATGCGGAGATGTAATTTCACCAGTGTGAGATGATGACTTGGAACTTTAACTTTACATGTGTGACAGCCTTTAATCAGAAAAATCTGTTTTTCCTTGTAAAATCTCCCGTGTTTTTTTTAATATATATATATATATATATATATAAAATAAAGTCGTTGTGATATTTGGGTGGAAGAACAGGCGAGTTTTCCCACTTTCAGACAACAATAATCTAAAGAAGTTCAGTTTTTGCTGTTAAATGTTCACGTGTGATAAGTGTTTCTGGTGAAAGCTGCTCTCAGCTGTTTGTGTCTCTAATAATAAACAAATTAAAGCTATAAAAGTGAAGCTGGATGATCTGAAAATGAGCTGAAAGTTAAACAAAATAGAAGATGACTGAGACTTTTCAGGTGAGTGGCGTCAGTGGGGAGGTAGACCTCAGTTATTCATAATGTCCCAACAAAGTGTCGGTTATATTGAGCTAGATGCTTTCTACCATAGGGTTGACCTGTAGATTAAAGCCTCCGTGTCAAAAAGAAACAAAAATCAGTCTGCTTTATAAATCTTCATTATTTCCTGGTCCGAGTTTACCCTAACCCTGTCGGATGTTTTCTCCAAACACTCTAAAACAGAAACATGTGAGTAACGAGGAGCTAGCTTCAGTCTGACATTAGCGTTGTTAGCAGCAAAGCTTCAAGGCTGGAAGCAGGGACGTTTCATTTGGGAGCTGCTGAAGGACGCGTTTCTCACAGCTCAACAATTAGTCTGGAGCTAATGCTTCTGATTTGTAGTTTGACTGTTTCCTGGTTTTAATTTGCTGTTTGCAGACAGATCTGGCCGCCGTACGCTGAGACGATGCTCGTTAACGTCGGCTGCAGTGAGAGCTGAACGTGAACAGACGGCAGCTGTTGGAGACACAAAGCTGCCTCATTTATTCATGATCCTTATATAAAATTTAAGCTTTCAAACTCATCAGTAAAACTTGCTCCTTTTCCAGACTGCAGATAGAACCAGGAGTCTGATTGGCTTATGAAACCATGTCTGACCCATCTGACTCATGCTTTACTGTTCCTGGGTGCTTGGAAACCTTATTTTAATAGGATGTTTTGAAAGTGGTTCACTGCCGAGCACATAACTACGGATGAGTTTGTGTTTCAGATCAGCTGATCATGATTAATCTGATCGGTACAAAACAAACTCTGATCAGTGATCTAGAATTAGCCTCGCTCTAGTTAACTTTAATTTGTTTCATAGCCAGAAGTAAATAACAACAACATGAATGAAAACATACAGACTAGATCATTTTAAAGGATCTACTGTAGAGACTAATGTGTGTCTCAGTCTGAGTCCTGCACCTCGGCACCAGATAACCTGCTTTTGGATGATATAAAGACTCAAGATAACAAAAATAAAAACAATCTCTTAAAAGTGGAATCACCATTAAAACAACTGAGCTAAAAAACGGAAAAGGTGATAGAAACCTGCCAGGACAGTAAAAAAGATTTAAAAAAAAAAAGGGGTGAGAGAACACAGCCTTGAGGAATTCCGATAGAAGAGACAGGAGACAGGGAAGATTTGGAATTCTATCGTTCTGGGCAGCACGCTTCCATCACCTCGCTTTCTGATTGGCTACACATCAAATTCAAAGGCAGCACACTAGATCGTCCTCGGCGCTCACCACACACACATCTGATATTGATCCAATCCAACATGTTCAATATGTTCGGAGCATCTTGACGTGCTTTTGAGAAGATCAAAGATCTCTTAAGACTCCACACACGGCAGGAATGTGTGATCAGAATATCTTTAGAGCCATTTAGGTGAGGAAGGGCGATGATTGGGTCAAAAATCTGCACGATTATGCTACCGTGTGAACCGGGCCTTACAGGAGATTATTCTGACCAGTTAGTTGGTTTGGGTTGATGTTTGGGTTTAAAAAGGTGAAAATGTTACCTCTGCCCCCTCTTTGTGGGTTAAAAATAAATATATGATCCTCATTTTTCTTCTCATTTCCTCTTAAAACAAAAATAAATTTCCTTATCCGTGACAGAACGTCCTCATGAGAGTAGGTTTGGGTTTAAGTGTAAATAGAAATAAGTCCAACTCTATAAAGTGATGCTGGGACTGTTGGGCTGCGTTTGCTAACGAGAACGGCACTCGGCATCGTCGTTTCTCATCCTCTTGCTCTGCCAGCCGCTGGTCATCGACACTGCGGGAGAAACGTTTGTATCTCAGCCTAATATTAATTAACAGAGGCTCCTCTCTCCACTCTGGTAAAACAAACACGGCACAGGAGATCCAGACTGTTCTCTAAACAGGACGAGAAGGAATAAATACAATTAAATGAAACTAAATCACCTTAAATAAGGAAGAAAATGCAGATAAATGAAAACCAAAACCTCAGTAATAGAAAGCTTTTGGAAGTGTGGTGATTAACTGTAAACTGATTTAAACATATCAGGGAACAAAACAGGAACCCGTGATGTTTTGTATTTGTTTCTTACTCACAATGCAACTAAACCCGGTTCTAGCCTTTAGCTTAAACATGCTGGTCAATAAAAGCCTGAGACGACTCGGGGACATTTTCTGTTGATTTATTCAGATCTCTGAAACTCAACACCTCTGAGTTAGAAATGAAGAACTCTTTCAGGTTAGATTATCGACTCTTTTATTAAAGGTATTTTTACTGAATCATTATTATTCTCATGTTGACCCTAAGCGAGAGTTTTATTTTGTAAGAAGAGGGAAGAAATGGGAGGATGGAGAACAGAAACGAAGAAAAAACAGATTCACTTCACAATCTGATGGATGGTGAAACGAGATGCAAAGAAAACCTGCAGCGAGAGCGAAGATGAGCGATGAAGATGGATGTAACGACACAATCCGGAGAAATAAGATGGAGAATGTTTTGTTACTGATGCAGTCAGAAAGAGGAGAGTTTCTCTCGCTGCGGCTCCGGGATAATTGTTCAGGAGGCGGAGGGATAACTCACCCCCCCTCCGTGGTGGTGGAGGGGGGAGTGAGATGCAGGTTGCATGTTAATTAAGCTGACTGCTAATTGGACAGAGAAAGAGAAGAAGAGGAGCTCCTCCTCATCCTCCTCGCTGCAGGAGATCAGACTCTGATGTGTGCTAGTCAAACAGTGATTGGTTTAACTCTTAAAGGCTGTCTGTCTGCCTGTCTGTCTGTCTGTCTGTCTGTCTGTCTGTCTGTCTGTAATTCAAAAATCAAGTCAATTACAATCAAATATTAGAAACTGATTTACATCGTTGTATAAAAACACCAAATATTCACTTCTAAGGTTTTTTATTCGAAGGTTTCATGTGAGGAATAGAAACCAACTCCTATGTACCCCCTATAGGCTGGTTTCTGGGTAAATGCCTGCAGGTTCATGCATGGAAACAGAGAAGGTAAACAACAGCCTGGTAAAACGACCTCGACTCAGAACCGTACCGTATATCCTCTACTCAGGTTCTGGTCTCTATAGACGGTAGTTTTAAAAAGTCTCTGTCAGAATGAGTCTTCAGCACCGTCCAAGTCCAACAACTTCTGCTCTTTCTTACCCCTGAAACCATGAGATCTCATATCGTCAAAATCCCACGTCTCTAGTCTCTGAAGGATGACGGGGTCTAGTGGGGCGGGTTGACTCCTGGATGGTCTCCAGTGTTTTAGCAGCACGAAGCTTCAGGTGGAAGTTCTATTTACTAGTTATAATCGTTCCATGGTCGATACAAAACATGTTCATGGGGTTTTTTGCACTAAAACCCTTTCACTTAAAGAGATTTTAGCAGTTTTATTCTTGACATTTTCAGTACCTTCCAGAATGAGCCGTTTCAGGGCTCTGTCACTTTAAGGAAAATAAGCTGTTGCTGGCTACGCCCCCACCCATCCCCTGATTGGTTGTTTTTAGCTGAGGAGCTTGGATATCCAAGAGGGGCTCAGAGTAGAGCTGCTGCTCCTCCAGCGTCGACAGGTGTGTGGTGTGGGTGTCTAAGCTAATTTTCCATATTGTGACATCACAATAAGGGATTTTTTCAAACGGCTCATAGAAGCAAATTATTCCTGAAACCAAACTCTGACATAAAACAGACTGACGGTTTTTATTCACGTTTGGAGTGTTTATAGAGGCAGTAGAGACCCACGGCAGCACGAAAGGATGCAACGAGTGAGATTTAATATCTTAAAATGGACCTGAACTTCCTTTTAGGCAGATTCGGGTTCTCCTCTAAGGGAACAACTAAATTGAACAACTCATCTGTGAGGCATAAATCAGTCAGATTAAAGGCAGACAGTCTGTTTTTTTCCTCATGAAGCTTTTAGAAAGAGACTTTAAAGGTTTCTAAAAGCACGTTCTCTCTGTTAAACATCAGGACTCAGGACAGCGAGACACAAAGTGATGAGCTATCGAGTGTTTTGGCTTCTTCCCAGGAGGAGTCACGCCAACTAAAAATAGAAACCCTGTCACGTTTCAGACCAACGCCGCCTTCAGGGGACGTCACAGCGAGGAGGAAAACCTCCAACTGCTGCAGCTTTTCTGGAGATTTAATCCTCTCATCCTGGGTCTCTGAGGGAGAAAAACACCTCACTGCGGGTTTATTTGACTGTTTTGTGTTCTGGTTGTTTAAAGGACAAGAAATAATTACGATTTTAAACTTTCCTGTCTCACAGCAAACAGGTTCAGAGACCGAGGTTTACTGTAAAACTATAAAAGCCACTTTATCTGTTTTTATTAGGATTTTATTTATTTCACTGGTCAGGTGTTGCTGCTGTTATTACAGATTACCTGATGCAGGATAAAATGACTCAATCTGAAATGTTTGTTATTTTTATTTACAGTTTCCTCTTGATTAGTGATGATTAAATTAGGAGTTAATTTCATTTGCTCAGATCGTGTCTGCAGCGTTTAATGATGACTGAGGTGTTACCTGCGTGTGTTTCTGGGGAACCTGTTCAGCGTGACACAGTCTGTTAAACTGCAGCGTTTCCTCCATTCTTCTCACTGACAGAACTAATGAGCGGTGAAACAGACACTAAACACATCTTCGGGGCATTTCTGTACATTTTCTATTGACTGTGAGAGGAAATGAGGCTCAGCTGGGAGTTCTACACTGATGAAGATCCGTGAAGAAGAACCAGGGGTGGGGCTTAAACACCTGATGAAGAAAACCGCATCTTCATGGATAGATGGACTTTTTTGGTCTAAGGATCAAGGCCTCGGGGATCTAGGGTTTTAGGGTTTATGGGTCTCTGAGGTTTTCAGGTAAATTTAAAGTGGTAAAATCTGAAGTTTGTCCTGTTTAAAGGTGTCGTTCACTGAAAAAAAAACATTTTTTTATTATTATTTCTGATTCTAATGCAGGCTGAACATGAAAATAGTCTCCTCCACCTATCTCCTGCATTAGCTTCTGATAGAAAACAGACGGTGAAACTCTAGGATTAGAAAATCCTGACAGATCTACGTCACACTGTCACTAAACATTCATGGACTCACCCATCTTGACTCACGACGGGGAAGGCTGTTGTTGGTTTAGCGTCCAGGAAACAGCAGAGAACATCTGGGCTAGTAGAAGCTAACCGTTAGCATTAGCAACTCCACCACACAGCAGAACTCCTCCAGGGGCTTGTGTTATTGGTGGAGATAAAACATCAACGTTGCAGAGCAAACAGAGTCAGTGGTAGAGTCGTGTTGCTGTTAGCCAATTAGAGGAGACATGTCCACATATCAGGAAATAAGGCTCCAGATCCTGTCGTCTGAAGCTACTTTCTCCTCTAACTGACTTCCTCAAACAGGAGCATATGAGCTTTTTTCCCCCAGAGAACGACTTACAAGGCATTTGTTCCTACTAGAGACCACTGCAGATGTATTGATTAAATGAGTGAACCACATCTTTAAAACCTCATTCATTTAGAGGATTTTTGCACCTTCAGATCTTTCTCTGAACACGTCCACCTCTCGGTCACGTTTCCCAGCTCTCATCTCTCTGGCAGAAGGTTCTCTGAAAGCGGCGGCCATCACCCCTAATTGAAAAGCGACGAGTCGTCCGTTGCAGTCGAACCTCGTTTGAAAGCTGTAATGTGTCTAAAATTTGATTTGCTTTGCGTTGCTGCTGGCGCATCACAGCTTGTAGGTTAATGGCTTTCAAATGTCAGCGTGAGAGCATCAGAGGGAGAAGAAAGAGCTGGTGGAAGAGAAGGATGTTCATTTCATAGGCTAAAGGAATTTCAACCTCCAGACTAAACCTGAGGTGATCTTCTGCCTGGGACTTTTCTCCAAGCCTTTAAATTACAGTTTGAGCCTTTTAGCAGAGGAACTCTGAGTTTGTCAGCTGCTGATCTCAGGTATCGGCTCATCAGAGGGATATCCTCCTCTCTCAGGTGAATTTTATTGTTTTACCCTAGCAGCACCTTTTCTTTCATCGGTGACTCGTTCTTCATCAGATACAAGCAAACTCAAAGAAATGAGCCATTTTGCAGCTCTTTAATCTCCTGGTAAAAAGCTGAAAGTCTCTTTGAAAAACTAAAGCTGATGTTTGTTGGATTAAATCCATCATCCACTTTAAAGATTTGTTTTATTTTCATGTTTCTGATGCTGACTGGTGCTGCTGTGATTGACAGGTGTGCTGGTGGTGAACGTGACCTGGAGGAAGAGGACCTACGTAGGAACCCTGCTGGACTGCACCAAACACGACTGGGCTCCTCCACGGTAACTGCACATTCCCATTTCTTCTTCTGTACTGGAGACCTTGTTTTGTTCAGTTCACACGTCAATAACAACATCAGGACTAAAACATGCTGCTATTTAAATGGTTAAAATTAACTGTGTGTGTTTTGCACACGTATGCTGAAAAAAAAATATTTTTTATTGCTGTTTCTGTGATTTCACAGACTTTATTGTTTTAAAGAGACAGAGTGTAGTTTCCTGGCGATAGGGGGCAGTACGTACATGTCGGGGTAGTTTTACACCATATCGCCGTGACTGTCGCTAGCAGACAGCATGTGACCTCGGCGTGACTCCTCAGACTTTGATAGTCCTTCAGTTAATTTCATGGAGAGAATGCAATGCTTAATGCTAGTTTTCTGGTGGTGTAGGTTCTGGATCTGCTCGGGGTCCTGCGCCTGCCGATGACATCACACTACGGCAACACCACTTGGCCAAAATATAGTGCATCTCTTTTTTGATTCTATTTTTCACATAGGTTTTGGAAAGAGTTTAGCGGTTTTGTTATTAAATTCATGTTTCTTACCGTCTAAATGTTTTCTAACGTGGTAACGTAACTTCTGTAAGTCGTACGTCCAGCCAATCATCTAGTGTGATGTCATCAGCAGGCACAGGACCCTGAGCCGGCTCACGTAGAAGAGAACATGGCGTCTAATATGGCGTCCCCCAGAGACCCGTACCTGATGTATTTTAGACCTGATTTTTATGCACAGCAAACTCAGCATGCTCAAATTAACACTGTCAGAGTTGATTTCAACACTTTTAAAGTGTCTATATGGGTCCACACCAGTGGAGTGTTGGTACTTTAACTCTGATTTAGTGTCAAAAAACAACTCTTCTGGAGTTGACAATGCAACACCGGTGTTAGAGTTAATATAGAATGTTACATATTTAACTATATAACTCTTTTTAGCATTAAATTAACTATTCTTATTGTTAAATTGGACCAACACACCAAAATTAACACATTTAAATTTGCTGTGTGGTTATACGTTACGAAGCCGCCAATATTTTTCAACATCTGGACATCATTTTATTCATTTTCAACAACATTTTGATGGATATTTCCAGAGATTAATGGTAAAAACTACACGTTGTCACTTTAAATACAGTGTTTGCGAAAACACGTCGGACAGTCGGACATTACCGACGTGATTTAATATTGTCCGACGAAAAACTTCACATCGTCGGACATTATGACCGACGCCGTGCGTCTACTCTGAACGTGCCAAAATAAAATAAACTTCCTGAAAACTGCAGACTGTTTGTTGACTTCCCCCTCAAAAGATCTAGTTTCTACATATATTTCATTATTTATTTGGACTCTCAGCGTAGCGGGTCTTCTTTTGGGCGGAGAGGATGGACAGCGGCAGAGCGCTGATTACTGATGCGCTCCGCCGGGCAGCTGCGTCGTGCGCACGGCCACAGTAACATTCACAAAGTGGCGCCACCCAAAAAAAAACATAATTAACACGCGATCGTTCACGTTTGCTCATACTCTCTTTCATTGTGCCTGACGCGCTATGCTGCTGCAGGGATCATCTCCCGTGCATCGGTGACGTCACCTCACTGGCGCGGCCGCACATTCCGCTATTTTTGCGGTCGACGGATCTTTTTGATCGGCTAATTTCAAAAGTAACTTGTGAGGTGAAAAGTAAGAAGCCAGGCAGCAGTTTTTCTGGAGGATTGAGAGGAGATGCAGCTAAGAGACAGCAGGACAGGAAATAGTCGCATAAAAAACAAAACAGTGTTTGAAAAGGAAAATGTAGGCAGATATGTCCACTACACGTAATTTTATAATAATAATAATTTATAAGCATGTAATATTTATTTATTTGATACAATTCAGATCACCTTCAAAACTCAGTCCCACACCCAGGGCCGTTTCTAGGCATTTCGGGGACCACGGCACAGTGCAACCCCCCCCAAAAAGAGATAATTTCTTCATATTGTGATATTTGTGATGAACTAAATCATCAGACAGAATGACATTTTGTCCTTAACAGCAGTTTATTAGAGTAGTTTAACAAACAGCTGAAATAAACCCGCATCTCCAACTTCCAGTTTCACCTCAACCAGCCACAGCGTCTCTTAAAGGAACAGTAACATCAGGCTACAACATCAGTCACAGAAAGCCTTTATGGATCATTACAATATTTAGAAATATTTTCATATATAATATGTTGTTTCTGGTGTTTCATAATCATTTATAATAATTATATGATCTCTATTAATTTCCTAATAAATTCTGTTAATCCTCATTTTATGAATTTGGCAGAAAATCACATTGATGGTTCTTTTTTCAAATTATGTCAACAGATTATTGTCACAATAAAAATATGTATAATATGTAAAGGTCAGAGGTCACTACAATACCCACTGTTAAATAGATACAAGTCTGAAGCCCGCGAGGATTTTGTCCTACGTGGTTCAAAAATGTCCTGCGTGAGACGCTCTCACGTCTACCAGTTTGGCAGGCGTGGCTGAAAAGTTTTCGCAAACACTGTAAATATAATGATTTTTATATCTGAGCTGGTAGTTTTATAACCAGAAGAGCTAAATATTTCCTCTTGTCATCCATGTTGCAAACGAAAGGTTTGAAGCTGTTTTAATAATGGAGACTGAAACAAAAACATAATAAATAAGTAAATAAACTCCATCATAACGTCGTATCACAGCTCAGCTCTGTTTATTTCTCTTTTTATGTTTATCGTTGTTTACTTTGACCTTTGGCTGATGATTATTTCTGCGATTAACTGGAGAGAAAACGTATTTCTTTTAAGTGTTTTGTTGTTGCTGAAATAATGAAAAGCTCTGAGGCTGTCGGCTGTTACTCAGCTTTAATAAAAACATTCGGAGCTTTGAATAAAACCTGTTTGACAAACGGCGAGAGCTTTTTGTAATTGCTGAGTGGAAATGTGACGGCCCCTCTTTGCTCTGCTGAAACCTTTCAATTATTCCTCCTGTATGTAAGTGATAGTTGTCATGGCAATTACAGCTTAATCTCAGAAAGAGGAGACTAAATTGCTTTTTTCATTTACACTCGTCTTTCAGTGGAGATCGACTGTGGCTTCATAATGAGATTCAACAGAACGAAGCAGATTTTTGCTACGATTCATTATCTGAGTAAAAAAAACTGTCGTGAAAAATTGAGTGTCTAATTTCTGAAAAGTCGACTTTTATAAACCAGTTTTGGACACTAAAAGCAGCAAATATCCTCGAAATGTCAAAGACAGCAGTTGAGCACGCGTGTTCCAGCGGCCACGGTGGCGATCGCTAGGATGTAAGAAACCAATTACAAACATCACAGGAAATGTGAGATATCATCGTCTGAAAATCAATGTGCTCTGCAGTCTGTTTCATTAAGGATCTGGTTAATACCCGAAAACCAGCTCTTCAAGGTCAGAATTGACTCTGAGTTTTTAACACCAGACGTGTGATAAAGTGCCATAATTGGTGCATTAAAAGGCCGTCGCAGAGCTGTGGATGCGTGTTCTCATCACAGCCGGCAGGTTTTTGATATAAATAACAGCTCTTAGTTTGAGTGTGAAGATGCAAAGCGCTGCAGCGAATGGCATCAAAGGACTTCAGGCTGGAAGGGAACGGCGTGTGAATACAGAATGACTCCATGTCAAATACAGAGATAACTGTGGATCCTACAGGTTCTTTTATGTCATCAAATCAGAAACGGGCTTTGTACTGAATTAAAAAATGATGTTTTTACACTTGACGTCTGGGTGAAGTGCTTCAGATGAACTGTGATCTTATTTCAGAGCTTTTTGGTTTGCTTTCATTGAGCCTGAGTTTGTTTGCTTGGATATCCGTCTAGCCCTTTTCTTACACCTATCCAAGGTCAAGGCAGGGGTGTAACAGGTCTAGGGGCTAAACCTAGACATCTCTCTTCATAGAAACTCTTCCCAGCTTCCTTTGGAGATCTCCAGGTACTCCCTGACCAAAAAGGATGCACAATCCCTCCAGCAAGCTCTGGGTTTCCCCAAGAGTCTCCTCCCAGTGCATGGAAAACCTCCAGGAAGTGACCAGGGGGCACCCTGTTCAGATTCCAGAACTACACCTGAGCTGAGTGTTTTTGATGAAGAGGAGCAGCAGCTCTCCTCCAAACTCCTCAGCTTACCTCTGAGGCTGAACCCAACTACCCCACAGAGGAAGGTCATTTTGGCTGTTTGTGTCTGGAAAAAGCCAAATGATGTGTCTTTCCATCATGATCCATGTCTCACGGCCATAATGGAGGGTTGGAACGTTGATGGACGAGTTAACCCAAAGCTCTGCCTTTTAACTCTGCTTCCTCTTCCTCGCAGCAGACTAGAGCAATCCCCTCACCACTAAGGCTGAAGCCTAGCTATGGTCCATACCCTCAGTCAGGAGACACCAGTATATGTGAACTCCTCCACTTGAGACAATAAAACGTGAGAACATTCGGTCTGCTAAGTCTGGGGGCGGGGCTACCATAAGTAAACGCAGTTAGACGGTTCTGTGTTCTGAATTAAAGTACTGTTTGGACTCATACCCTCTAGGGTTGGATATCATACCTCGGTGTAACCATGAGTTCTTTTTCTCTATGTTCTTAAGAAGTAAAAAGTCAAAAAATGTACTTCTTGTAACCGTTACGGTCAGGAGAACATCTATGTTTGAGGGGAAAGGGTTGTTTTTAATGAAAGTGTATTTTATTAAAAGTTTGTGTACTCTGGTAACTCTAAAAGAAAACCAAAGTACCAGATGTGTGGTCACTTTCCTTTGGCTCATACATTAAGGGTTCAATCCCCTTCCATGGAGACCTTGGTACAAAATAAGTAGAAAGCCATATAAATGATGGTCTGCTTGGTCAGGTGACACCTTTGTTAACATGTCAGATGTTGGGGAACCAGGATGTTTTAATGACAAATGGGGGACTGGAAATAAAACCTGTGTATAACATAAATAAGACATTCAGGTAGAGTCTGTTGTTTTTACGTTTAAGGGCAAACCAAACCAAAGGAAGTTGTCAAACCGAGTCCCTTAAATTAAAGCAGTCTTAGAGCAGGTGAGGACATGAACTTGGTCCTTTAAGGAACAAGAGTATAGATCCAAAGCAGTATGAATTTCAACCAACCAACCAACCAGCCAGCCAGCTTGTTTCTCTGCCCTGTTTTTGCAGTGAGAGACCATCACAGATGTATGAATTTATCTAACACCTGTCCTCCACTACAACATATTTAAAAGGTTGGCATCAATAAGTAGTATCATCTTTTAAGACCAGTGGTTTTTTTCTTTGTCTTTCCAGGTTTTGCGAGTCCCCTTGCAGTGATCCTGAGTTACCAGGTGGCCGTGGGCGGGGGAAGCGGATGCGAATGGCCATGGTTGAGCGGCCCTGCATAGAACCGTCTTCAACAGCCAAAGTCAGGGGTCTCACCCATCACCGGAGCCGTGGCGGTGGAGTGGCAGGAATCCCCTCGTCCATCCACAACAAGGGGAGGAGAGGCAGCCTGAACCTAATCAACAGTAACTGCAGAGCACCTCCTTCTTTCTTCACGGTAGATGAGGTGAAAGGTGCCAATAGCACCTCCTCATTGTCCTCTGGGAAGAGGAAGAACAAACCGCCCGCTGACTTGGACCTCAGTCTTGTCTCCTCAGACGACATTAAAAATGGGAACGGGAAGAGGATCCGAGCAAAGTCCAGAAGCGCTCCGTCGACACCACTAGGCAAGTCTGACCCCTCCTTCATGGACCCAGGAGGAGGTTGTGCCTCTTCTCCTCCCCCGCCCATCCTCATCGACTGCCCTCACCCAAACTGCACTAAACGCTACAAGCACATCAACGGCCTGCGCTACCACCAGACACATGCACACCTGGAGGCAGAGGAGCAAAGGAAACCTGATCTGGGACCTGTGAAGGACGGGGAGAGTGAAGATCGACTATCAGACTGCGAGGACACCATCAACAACTTGACTTATGAGCTCCCAGAAAACAGCACAAACACCAACAGCTCTTCTAAGAAAGCTGCTCCTCTCTATAAGGTGACTACGGTGGGGTCACCTAAGAACAGACGATTACTCCTCAGCACTGACCACAGCCCTTCAGCCAACTCCAAAACCAGAAGAACCTCACTCCTGAAAGATGGTCTGATTGATGACCTCAGCAACTTACCCATCATCTCCAACATGACTGTGGTTTTAGAGAACTGCATGGTCCCAGACAGGAGCTCCTCAGTAGAGATGCCTAAACTGGAAGCTGAAGGATTGATTGAAAAGAAGGGAGGGCCATGTGATAAGGGCAAGAAGGCCAACGGGAAGGTCGACAAGCTGTCCAAGTCCAGAACCAACCGGCCAATCGCCCCAGCTCCGGCTCCACCGAAGCTCATCGCCATACCCAGCACAACGTATTCAACCGGCACGGCAGATGTTGTCACCCCACAGCCTTCTCCCATGGCAGCAGGAGGCCTCACCAGTAAAAACATTCCCCTGAAACCCATCAAACCAAAGCTTAGCATCATTGTGGAGCCAAGCCTCGTCAAAGCCACCATGGTTACTTGCAAAGAGACCAGGAAAAAAGAAAAACGGAGGCTGAAGGACAAACATAGCAAAGATGCACCAAACAGGACGCCTAATGGTGACAGTAGTGGAATCAGAATGGAGGATGGGGGTGCTGGACCTAAAATCAGTGTCAAAGAAATATCTGGAAGCCTTTTGAAAGAGCATCTTAGTAAGCAGGACGTAACAAACGGATTCACAGAGAGCCAGGAGAGCAGGATGGCCAGTATCCGTGCAGAGGCTGATAAGGTCTACACCTTCACTGACAACGCCCCTAGTCCATCCATTGGTGGGTCATCCAGACTGGACTCTAGTGGGAGTTGTCTGGCAGCAGCAGACAGCAGCAGCAAGAACAACAGTCCCGCCTACTCCGATATCTCAGATGCCGGAGAAGATGGGGGGTCTTCCGAATGCCGCTCAGATGGGGTCAGGTCTAAGTCGGGCTCCTCGTCTTCCTCTGAGGTGAGCTCCAACAGCAACCATGGTAACTCTGGTAAAACCCCTCCCACAGTTTCTACCCAGCCATCAAAAGAGCCCCAGTCCCCATACTACCACGGCTACGATCCCTACTACCTGCAAGGCTACATGCAGTCTGAGAGGCAGAATACCAGCGGCGTTGCTTTCTACAAAAGTTCCACTCATGACCTCAAAGGGAAAGACAGGAAAGAGGAACTGAAGGAGGATGACAAAAACTCTTCCCACGACTTCTCTGATTCCAAGAAAGGTGACGGGCCGCCCCAGTCCCAGCTCCAGCTGGCTATGAGTCAGACCCAGACAGCTTTGGCCCAGTCCCTGTACTACGGCCAGTACTCCAGAGGAATGTACATGGACCAGAAACTGTTAATGGCCTCCAAATGCTGTGACCAGTCTCACAAGCAGAGGGGACAGGGGGTGAGAGACGGTGAGGTGGTTGGGGTTTCCCCCGGTGGACCCATGCTAGGTAAAGGTCCAGATGGTTCTAAAGGTTGCTGCTCCAAACCCGTTCTTTCCTATGTGGAGATGAGTGAAAGGGGAGAAAGGGGGCAGAGTCTGGGCGTAAAGGTGGTGCACAGTGGAATGGTGGACCAGCACCAGGTCCCAATGAAAGACTGCGATGACATCAAGTCACCCTCCTCTTCCTCTTCTTCATCACTCCACAATCCAAACAGTCAGACAGATCTGGACTCAAATGTTTCCTTTTCCAGTGTAAGTTTCTCCCTCTGTTTATAACCGCCGCCGCCGCTGATGGTGTTGTTGGTGTGCTTTCCTGACTGCTGTTGAGTGTCTCAAAGAGATTAACCACACATTGTGTACGATAGGTGCTAATGTCAAGGACCATGTGGCTTCTGTGCTGCTCTAGCTCTCTGACTTCAGTTGTGTCCGATGTTCAGAGTGAGAATAACTGGAGGAAATGTGTTTTCACAACTGTAGCTGTAACAGAACAAACACACGAGCAGAAAAGCTTGTACAGATTTTTACCATCTCACAATAAGACCAGCCACCATCTTGAATAGAAAACATGGAATGAAAGCCGTGTCTGAGAGGTTGTTGTTTTTTCCTCCAAATTGCTCTAAACTCTGCACTCGATCATATGTGAGACGTGTCTTTGTCATTGAGAGGGACGCCACTTACCTCACATCTCACTGCTGAATGGCCGCCTGCTGTTGAAACGTCGTCATCCTTCATCAACATCTCACCCAGAGCCAGTGATAGATGGTCTCTCTTTGGCTCTGTTCACACAGTGTTTCCTCTATAGTCGTTCAGCAGCGGTGGGCCTCTGCAGAGAGAAATTCTCCACCGCTACAAAAACAACTAATGAATGTTCGGATGAAAGTCATAAATTATCCTTTTTTCTAAAGAGACCGTTTGTTAATGTTTAGATAAACGGTATTGAGTTTTACCCCAGCAGCTGACTGAGACCTGGACCAGAGTTGAACTGACCCCAAAATGGCTCCCACCCACCTCTGTTAACAAAGACTTATAGGGGAAACACTGAACTAGCACCAACACTTGTCCCCATCAATCTAGCCCTCAGACGTCCCCGCCTGGGCTCACCGCCTGGCTCACAGCAAATACTCAGAGCTACAGAGTCAACACGGGGAGAGTGTCGAGGAGGGGGAGGCAGACAGTGGGAAAGAGTGGGGAGCTACCATGGAGCCTGCTGGGGCCAAGATGACCTCAGGCGTAGACGCTGAAAAAACCAGAGCTTATGGAATCCATGATCTCCCGCCCGCCATCGACACAGAGGACTCAGACCAGCTGGAGGATCAGCACCAGGAATCAATGGAAGGGCTGTCGGAGGAGTCCCAAAGCGCCCGGGTGGCAGTGTCTCCTCCCATGACCCCCCAGCAGCCGTACATCCAGTACCAGCACTCCTCCTACCCCCCATACCTAACCATGTGTGAGAGCGGCGGGGGCTCCTACAGAGGAGTGTCCCCGACCCTGGTCCACAACTACCCAGGTAAGAGTCTGAGAAAAGCTCTTTAGAGGTTAGATTTACAGTCATCATGGGTCTCAGTGCCGTATGAAATTAGCACAGAGTCAGAAACAAGCTAATGTCTTTGTATGTTTGTGTTTTCCAAAACCTGCAGGTTTAGGAGTTTCTGAGTTGTTCAACCTGCATTTGATCTTTTGACCAGCAGGGGGTGCTGCTAGTTCTGAACAAGTCAAATTTAGACTTTAAAGGGGACATTATGCAAATATCATGTTTTATATCTTTTTTTGCTGACATGAGGGTCTCTACCGCCTCTAGAAAAATGCCAAACATGAATAAAAACTTGCTTTGTGTCAGTGTTTAGTTTCAGGGTTAGGGTAATTCAGGTTCATTATTATTGTAACAGAGTTTTTATTCAGTAAAATGGTTTAATTTGATATGAGATTTAGTAAATATAAATATCCCTCTGATTGTTTTAATTTATGGTCAAACGAGCCACTTTAAGGGACTAAAGGGCCTCATGTGGCTCCAGAGCCTCCAGTTGTAGACCTCTGCTGAAGCCAGAGTTTCAGATAAAGCTCCCGCATCCACATCTTCTGTGTCTGCTGCTTTCCAGGTTTCCACTATCCTCTGTACGGGAAGACGGCGGGCAGGGAGGAGTCGGAGGCGTCTCCAGCCGGTAGAGGAGAGGCGGTGAGCGGGAAGCTGATCGGCGAATCGTCATCCTCGTCCTCCGGCGTGGAACTGCTGCAGCAGCCGAGCCATCAGTTCCACGGGAAATCCCCCGCTGTGAGCGAGCGCTCGGTTCACCACCACACTCACCCACAGCTGATGTTTGTTGTCCTCCATCTGAGTCTCACAGACATAAACGCCACCGGTCTAAAGGAAGGAAACACAACAGGAAGTTTAATCATCAGATAGAAAACGCTGCAGATGTTTGATCATCTTTAGGTAGATTTTCTTCTGCCCTTTGACCTCCACACCAGGAAACAACCAAACATTCATTTTTGGGCAACAAGATTTAATATTTAACTAATATAACACAATAAAAATATCATTATTAAGGTAATAATAACAAAATGTAATAATGTTTAACTTTTGATTCAAACGTCCCCAAAATGTTTTAAATGCATTTAGGTTAGTAGGTGATTTTAGTTAGTAAGCTAGAATGGCTAAAATATCCTCAACCTGCCAGTAAAGGGTTCAACAGCTGATCATCAGTCAGAGTGAGCTCCTGTATAAACACGAAGGTGTCAAACCGAACTGGGTCATTAAACAACAGTTTCAGTCATCCAGTCAGAGTCTGGATCAGAACCTGAGCAGAAACTAAATGATAGGAAATAAACCAGAGAAGATCAGTGAGCCAGAACCACGGCGAGAACATCATCCAGAACATGATCACTGAGAGTTTCTGCTGCTGGAGGAGGTTCGATTGGACCTTCACCTGGGCCAGATCTTCAAACCCGACTTGCACATTTCAGTGTTAGTTTTATTAGAGATGATCACATAAATTTAGAACAAAAGGAAAATAAATTAGTGTCGGCTGAGAAGCTGGTGACCAGTATGAGGAGGAGGAGCCAAGATATAGATCAGTTACAGGAGGAGGAGCCAAACTGCTGACCAGTAGGAGGAGGAGCCACTAATTCCTTTCTTTTTGTGCCAAATTTTTTAATATTTTGTTAATTTGAGGTTACATTTATCATATTTTAGGAGCTGTAAGAACCTGGTGACATCATCATATCCTGATATAAAAACTCCATAGCTGAACACAATAGAAATCTGATTATTTATTATTAATTTGTTATTTCAGGAGAGTTTTGTGTTATTAAACTTACTTTGGCTCAGTTTGTACATTAATGAAAACCTTTGTTTGTTTGTTTGTTTGTTTGGATGGTTGGTTGGTTGGTTGGGTGGATTGTTGGTTGGTTGGTTGGTTGGGTGGATTGTTGGTTGGTTGGTTGGGTGGATTATTGGTTGGTTGGTTGGTTGGTTGGATGGTTGGTTGGTTGGTTGGTTGGGTGGATTGTTGATTGGTTGGATGGTTGGTTGGTTGGGTGGGTGGATTGTTGGTTGGTTGGGTGGATTGTTGGTTGGTTGGTGGGGTGGATTGTTGGTTGGTTGGTTGGCTGGTTGGTTGGGAGCAGCCTGGTGAGAAAGGTTCCCCTGAAGGCGAACGAGAGCTCGAGCGAGAGAGGAACCACATGTCGTACGCCCGACACCTCCACACACACCACCACACACACCTAGGTGTGAGCTACAACCTGATGTCTGGACAGTATGACATCTACCAAGGTACCGACCCTCTGCTTCTGCTGGTTTACTGACAAGGCCGTTCAGTTCTGATAATCAGCTCGTCTCTAATATTAATATCTATGTAATAGACATGAATGAAATATAATCTCACTATTATTATTCCTTTAACTCAGGAGAGGAAGTGATCTGACTTGTGGCTGTTTCTTTGGGTTTGAACCAGGGGCTTAGACTGTTTCTGGGTTTTAAACATGGATTTGTGATTCTGGGTCTCTGTCCTGAAGGTTTGAGCTCCAGGTCGCTGGTCTCCAGTCAGCAGGTGTCAGGACACTCCTCAGCAGGTAGGTTAGAACCCAGAACTCCCAGTAAAATGGTCTGAGGTTCTGAAAGATCCACATTAGGATTTATGTTAAACATTTTTAATTAAATATTTGATAAAGATGCAACATTTCTTTCAAGATACAGGTGTATAGTCATATACACATTCAATCAATCAAACTTTATGTATATAGCGCCTTCCACTGCCTTTACGGAAGCCCAAGGCGACATTTACAGAACGACATGTCGACATTGAGACGTTTGATTCCCTGGGATCGTTCCTCTGAGCGCTCCAGCTCGTCTGACTCATCCTAAACGAACCCAGACTCGTTCACCTGCTTCCTGTTGATCCCAACCTTCTGATTTCAGTCTGGATCTTTTTGTTTTGTCTCCACAGACGGCGAAGGGAACAAGTAGGACCATGTGACCACGTCTCACATGAGGAATTTATCAGACATCAGTTCCTTGGTGTTGAATAAGCTTCGCCTCGCTGAGAGGCAAAGAACAAACAAACAAACTCTTTCATTTCTTACTAACCAGCCACCAGTTTTATAAGGGAGGAGCAGAGGAGCCGGTGGAGGGATGAACCAGGACTTTTTTAGAGGGACGAACTGACCTGTATGACTCTTTGACACATCCTACAGCGCCGTGCACTCAGCTTTACAGCCGCTGTGTGTCCGACTTTATCAAATGCACATTTATTGTAGTGTACTATGAAGATATGACTGAATGTACTGATGACACTGTTCCAGCCGTGTGGATCTTTTTTAAAACCTCCTGTTGGGACAAAACCGGCATTAGGAAGCTAAAAGTCTCTGATCCCGCTCTGGTTATTGAAGTGGTCCTCCTTCCTCCATAGTGCTGACGCTACATTTGTATTCTAAACTGTACTTGAGCTTGTTGATTGTATCGTCTTTATGTGAGAGTAAACCTTCACATCGACCCGCCCAGTGCCATTTAGGAACCCAGTGGTGTAAATATCCTGTACAGATTTATGCTTTATTGTGTCGATCACCATCAGCTGAGCAGAGGAGGAGCTGAGGGCCAAGCGGGGCGGTCCAGCAGAACCAGAACCACTTCCTGTCCTTTTGCATGTCTGATCAGCAGCATGTTATGGAAGCAGTCTGATGATGATCAGATTTTCTTTAAAGTACTTGGGTGCTAAATTTAATATTTAGAACATCTGATATGAAGCAATGAAGCAGAAGAACCTCACTGGTTCCAAATAGAAGCTATTATCTTTAGCCTGACCCATAAATGAAACGTCTCCGCCCACTTCTGCTGTCGAAAAGCGATGCCAAATCTAAAATACCCACCTGCATCAAATAAATGATTACAGCTAAACGAAAAATGAATGGCTGAACACAAGTCAACACTCGGGGGGAAAAAATCTTTTTATGTTTTAGTCCCATTGAGGGGGCGGGGCTTAAACCTTATACTGCAGCCAGCCACAAGGGGGCTTCCACTTCTGCGTTATGTTTCTATTTGTTCTTCTATCTCAATGACACAAAATTCCTGTTACGATCAAATCATTGACTGAAATGACGTTAACGTAACAATTCACAGCCTTTGAAGTGGAAAAGCTTCTGAGGAACATCTGACCTGTGCACAGCCTCAGTTTGGAGAAACAGATGTATATATCTGGGTAGTAAGGGTTAAATAAAAGGTAATAATGTTAAACTTTTTATTCAAACATCTTGAATTTTTTTGTTTTGTTTTGTAGTTGTCCTTTTTTCAGCAGAGTTCAGAGATTTAATAAGATAAAGAAACTAAAAAGTTCTCTGCCCAGTGGTTAGCTGAGAGAGTTGACCAGTCCTATTGTGACTAGCTGTTAGCTTGTCTGTTTAGTCCATCCTGATCTGTTTCTTCCTACTGAGTAAGCTATTATTATTAAAAACATTTCCACAGAAAACAACTTCTGAACTCACTATTATATCAAACTTCACACAAAACATTCTCTAAATTTTGGATCTGATTCCTAAATTAAATATTAATGTGGAAAACCTCAGATTTTTGTTTTGTGACATCATCCAAACATTAAACGTTTGTGATAATTAATAGTTCTTAAAAATAATTAAATGATTTGCAGTTTGTCCTGTTATTATATTTTCATCCTTGGTGTCTTTACTCACGTCTCTGATTTCAGATCAGCTGTTTTCAACAGGAAATATTTCAGATTTTAACCTCGATATCTTTTCTGACAGAATCTGGACTCTACTCAGGTAAAACAGGAACTTATGACCAAAAACACCCAAAACTAAGTAGCTTCACTGTTTGAATTAAAGCTGTTTCAATGTTTTATTTATAAAAAACATCCTGCTGCTTCACTAGTCAAACATTTCTGATGAGCTGCTGTTTTTTTATTTTATTTTTTGTGATAAAAACTGGATCTAAAGCGATGCTAAACGGATGTTTTTAGGGTTTTCTCAGCGATGAGTGGATTCTGGTTTGACTGGAGTTTCCTTTGCTCCCATGCTTCCTATCAGCTAACAAGCTCACAGCAGAGCCTCTGATAAACACAGTCAGCTTTTACCTCTGGTGTTGCACCACTGCCAAACCTTACAACTGTGAAATATTTAACTCACACCGTAATTATCTGAGTAAAGGTTTAATAGATGTTTTCCTGGGAAGTCGAATATCTGGAGCCATTTTTACGTGTTTTTATTCTAAATTTGTCCCCGTTGGACTGTTGTAAATAATCCTGTAACCAACAGTAAACCCTGAGTTCTGCATGTTTGCACATTTATGGCTGCAGGACTTGCTGCTCCGATCCATCAGACAGTGGTTTTATGGTCATGTGAATTCACATTGTTGGTGTTAAAGCTTTTTTTTAATTTTCCATGTCTACAAACAGAGCTGAGAAACGAGCCGAATGCGGTGTAATTCATATAGATCTGAATCTGTTTTGTTTTCCTGACACGGACGGATTTCACCCAGACTTTATCCCTACAAGCTCCCATCATTTGGGAATTGCAGAATGTTCCGAGCTGTCCTAACCCTAACCCACACAGAAGCTAACGGCTACGCAAACATCCCAAAGCTGGACTGAATCTATCAGCGGCTCTGCCTCACCCACACAACACCTTACCTGCATCGTATCAGTGCTCATTCTATTACTTGAATATAGTGCTATGAACTCTGTTTACACAATTCTGTCTACTTCTGAGACACCGTGTTGTCTTATAAAGGCTGCTTGGTTTGTTCAGTTCATCCACCTGGTGAATCCAGTAAATAACACTCAGAAACCGCTCCGACATCAACCCTGCTGTTGCTTTTTTATACTGTTTATGCCTTAATTCCTATGTTTGGCAATCATTATTAAAGGATGTTTATATATAACTGCTGCTTGGTGGATTTTTTAAAAACATTTTCCTATGTTTTAACCATAACCCACACCTTTGTTTTATTTGCACTAAATCGGTGCTTAAGTTAAAGAAAAACATTTTGTGTAAAAGATTACTTCAAAGCTTGAACACAAAACCTAATCCTGCCTATAATTTATTTTTTTTAAATAGAAGAAAAAATACTTTAACACATTTAAATGATCGTTCATGATTATCACTAAAACGTCCATAAAAATAGGGATAAATATACCCAAACATTTGGTGTCATTTTATTTCGTCATTCTAGATTTCTACCTGTAGTTTTTATTTTTTTTATTTTAGACATTTTTTAACCTGTAATAGAATAAACAAAAATGTCTGTTTTTATTTTCCTCAAAATAGTTTAAAACTACAAGAATGTACTAAGATCATCTAAAGTTCTCAGGATGATTTTACATTACTTTAGGAGAGGAAAAATACTTCAGTTTGTTTTTCTTATTTCATTCCTAAACTTGCATCAAATTTACCCTCAAACCAGATGTAAGGCACATCATCTGTGTATTTCATTTGGTTTTAGGAGGTTTGGTAGTATTTTAGATTTGCTTTATTTATTATTCCCACAACTCATTTCTTCCCTCACAAACTAAAATTTTGATCATAAATATTTTACTGCGTTGCTGTTCCACCTCCGGCCAGCAGAGGCGCTCTTGTGCGTCTCCAGCGTCTCTCTTCCGGTTTGAACAAAACCAAAATGGGTGGCGCCAAAGCTTCACAACAAAGCGTCGTTAACGGCCAGTTATCCTTAAGTCACTACTGTTACAGTTTAACTAGTTAGCTTCCATTTAAAAGCACGAAGTCTGTCACTTTGACTGGAACTTTTACTTTGGAGCTCCAATGTCAGCATGAGCGGGAAACCAGACCAACTTCTTGTCGTTTCTATTCTGAAAGGTAAGTTTTCAGAGGATAAACAGCGAGACATTTAGGTGTTTGCGTCCGTATTTCAGCTTCTAAAGACGCATAGCAGCTCGGTGTTAGCCTCCGATTTTACTGACAAACGAGGTTTTTCTGTTAAACTAAAGTAGTTTTCAAGAGTGTTTTGTGGTGTTAGGGGGGTTTGAATCTGGGGAAGGTTTGTTGTCTGGTTCAGATGGTTAATTATGTTTCGGTTCAGTCATTTAAACATGTAAACTCCGAGTTAACTTGTATAATTCTTGATTGTTAGTCATTAACTTGTTTTTGTAAAGTTAATCACAGTTTTAAGTCTAAACGAGTTAAACTTGCAGGTGTGTTAATGACGGGCTGCGTTCCCCTCACAGGAAGTTCCGTCAGAAGCGGAACGCAGCCCGTCATTAACACACCTGCGTTATTCAGGTCAAAGTGTCTGCTGCTGGGAAAGAGTTTTATATTTTAAATGGTCTTTTTTTAGCTAAGGTGACAACTATTCTGCATTTAAAAACACGGAGGTAATAATTTGACCTTTTAAAATGTTTACTCAGTATTTTGGACCTTTAACTCAGTAAAACAAGACTTTAAAACACTGTGACGTGTTTTCTCGCATTAACAGATCCTCTCATAGTAACGGTGCAGCTGAGCTGCAGCTCATGAATGCTGGTTTATCTTTATCAGACATCCAGGTAACCATAGAGACGAAGGATTTGTGTCTTAGTTTCACTGATGAGTTTGTTCAGTTCAAGGAGACGAGTGGAGAGAAACAGTTTTAGCCTGAAATGAGAGTTTTATTAATGCGAGCTAGTTAACAGATAAACCTGATCCTCCAGAGGGTCATCAGGGTCATTTAGGTCCTGCTCCACATCCTAGATGTCTGCACCACATCCCTGAAGATGTGGATTGATTTGAAAATGTCTTAGCCCAGCGGTGATTTTACAGCAGAGCCCGAGTCAATCATAACTTTGGTTTATCCAGACTTTTACTTCATCTACAGTTTTGTACTTCTGCTCTTTTTGATTTACATTTTTGGATCACCTGATAGGAGACGATTGATGAAAAGACCTCATAATAAACTGCTGTGTGGTTGGAAAGAGAACTCGATGTTTTGTCCCCTTTTAGGTCGCAACTTCCCAAAGAGTCCTCAGCGCAGCGTGGTGGTTCAGGCCAGCTTCAATGGCGAACAGCTGGCCACGGATCCAGTGGTGCACCGAGAGCAGCCGCAGTTCTGCACCGAGCTGGCCTGGGAGCTGGACCGTAAAATGCTGCATCATCACAGGTCTGCAGCTCCTTAAACCTGAACTCTGGAGTCGACCAACATCAGCTGTTTTCCTGATGCATGCACGTTTTTCAGTGGAATCTTTCATGTATTTGTTACCTTTTTCACAGACTGTTCTAAAACGGTGAAATACCTGTTATTAATTATTTAGAAGCAGTATGGGGACATTAACAGATTCTCTTTTATTGTTTGAAAACTCAAATATTTCATTCTCATATTTTAGAAATTGGATATGTTGACTTTTGTCAACTGGATTCTAATTTAATTTGGCTGAATAATAGGTTGATGCCTGGCAGGCCATCCTATATACGTGAACCTGCAGAGCAAAATAGTTTTGCTTCTGCTATGGTCGGTCTTGATTTCTAGGCTAGATGACCGCCCTTTTCACGTGTATTTGTTAAAACTTCCACAGGAACCAACATGTTTTTAGTTTTACTGGTTAGATTTTTTTTGTCAGACTGTGAGAGCGTTTCTAAACGGATGCCTCCGTCCTCTCAGGCTGTGGCGAACTCCCATCAAGCTCGAGTGTTTCGTCATTGACCCCGTCAGCAACAAGAAGGAGGGCGCCGGCTACATCATCCTGGACTTCAGGGCGGTTCAGGAAGTCAGACAGGTAAAGCGTCCGTCTGGAGGAGGATCGGGTGTTTTTAGAAACTGTTTTGATGGAGGTTCGGTGATTTCCAGGAGCCTCGTTGGTACACGCTTCTGAGCAGTAAATACACCAAACAGAAACCCGCCCTCCTCGTCGGCGTGATGCTGGAGAATGACTCCAAGGCCTCTGAAGCCTCTCCTGAAAGGTTTAAAGCCAGGAAGGCCCCCCCTCGACAAGGTCCGCTCCTCTGTTCTGGTTCTAATGGTTTCAGTCCGTCCCGTTTCTCCTGTGATGTTCTGGATTCACTTGTCTTTTCCTGCAGGTTCTGCTTCAGTAACGGATCTGCTTCGTGACAAGCTGGAGGCCGTTCTGATCCTAGATCAGGGCTACCACCAGGTCGGGCCGGCGGATCTCTGCTCAGACATGTTCGTCCTGTCCGTCACCGTCGCCTTCGCTACCAGACTAGAGCAGGTAAACGTTACTCAGGCGTTGCCACGGTTACCGGGAGCTGGATTATGGTAAAACATCTGAAATCCAGTTTGATGCGTTAGTGTTTCTGTGATGGATGGTGGAATAAAAAATCATTTTATGATGGGAAAAATTCTAGCACCTGAAAGTAAATTTTACTTTAATTTTGTGATAAAATGATGAAGCCGGGTTATTCGAGGCTGTAGTTTGACTTTATGAAGGTTCAGTTTTACGCTGCAGGTTTAGTTTGTAGAATTTTCTTTAACCCTAACCGAGTTTCTGTTGCAGCTGATTCCCAGCACTAAGAAACTTTCCTCTGAGGAGTCGGGCTTCTTCTTCTACTACTCCCTACTGGGGAATGACATCACCAGCGAGCCTTTCCACAACCTTCTGGGACCGGACTTTGAGCCGGAGCGCGCCTCCGTCCGCATCCGCAGCAGCAAACAGGTCCTCCAGACCTTCCTGTCCCAGCAGCCGAGTCTACAGGTGAGTCGGAGTAACGTAGAGACTCGTCGTGTCTCTGTCGGTGTGTCTGGATGTCCTCGTCTCTCCTCAGATCCATCTCTGCTGTGGGAGTCACTCTCTGGGCAGCACCGACGTTTCCCTCTCCGCTCTGGCTCCTGCGTCTGCTGATCTGGAGAACAAGGCAGCAACGGTGGAAGGAGCCTTCGTTCTTCTTCCTCCCAAACGTGTCAAGCTGCCGGCTCTGCCCGCCGACCTGCAGCCAACCATCGGCGTGGCCGTCACCCTGAGGAGGGAGGAGGCACCGCAGGTAACCCGTGGTCAGAGATCTGTTCCTCTGAAAAAGTCCAGATATAAAAGTCTAAAAACAGCTAAAGAATAACTTTAAAAGCCCTTCAGAAGGTCTTGAGAACCCCTGATGGAGATGTGAACCATCTTGTGTGTTTGCAGCTCTCTGTGGTGAATAAAGACCGGACCAGAGCTCCAGCTGAGCAGAGACCGCAGAGCTCCTCTCCAGTCCAGAAACCTCCAGACCATCCTCCTCCACCTGCTCCTCCTCATTCCTCTCATACTGAGAGCGAAGCTGAGAGTCTTCTAGAGGAGCTTGAGCTCCACAAAGAGCCGACAGGAGCAGCAGGTGAGCTTCAGCTCTTTCAGACGAGCAGTTTGAAACTTCCAGAATGTTTTATTTGAGGGGGTGTTGTTCTCTGGAGTCCAGCTGCAGATGTGGAGGTTCCCGCTCCTCTGCCCGATCAGCCTGAGGTCATTGCAGCAGGTGGACCATCGTCCATCAGTGTCTCTGCTCCCAAAGTGGCAATCCCCCCCTCCGCCCATCACTACTGCTTCTCCCTGGACCTCCGCAGCCTGGGAAAGCTCAGCTTGCCTCACTCCATCACCGCTACGCTCAGGTGAACCGCCTCACCTGAGACACGTCGGATCTGTAAAAACAAACTAGGCTAATTCTGGGTTTTTATGCCGTCTTTGTTTCAGGTATTCGTATCAGTTCTTTGGCAGCGCAGCTCCCATCATGACCAACCCTCCTGTGGAGCTGCAGAGGAACATGGAGGTGTCTCTGCCTCAGTCCTACTGCGCCTTCGACTTCGCCGCTCTGCCTCATCAGCTGCAGGACACCTTCCTCAGGTAGGAACGTGTGTGTCTGTGCGTGTTTGTGCGTGTTTAATGCGGTGTGTTTTTGCTCTTCGTGTCCCAGAGTTCCTCTGACGGTGGAGCTCTGGCACAAAGGCTCCACCAGCAGAGATCAGCTGATTGGACGAGCCTCCGTCCACCTGTCTCACCTGCTGAACTCAGACAGAACCAGAACCGTTAGATCCACTGGAGAGCAGAGCTGGAAGCAGACCCATCAGGACCGGATCCCCGTGGTCCAGCCACAGAGGTAAGACCCGACCAAACGACTGATGATGATGATGATGATGAGGGTTTAATGGCTGCATCTTCGTCCTTCAGTCCAGCAGAGAGAGTGGCCGAGCTGAGCTACGTGGCGACGCTGGAGGACCTCGGCTTTGTCAGAGCCAAAGAGGTCATCCTGTCTGACTCCTTACAGGTGGGTACAGCTGTGTTCACCTGGTGGAGCCGAACAGGAAGTAAAATCCTCAGAAGATTTTCAATAATACACTGCTCACAAAAATGAAAGGAACACTTTAAAGAAACACATTAGATACATCAGATCTCAATATGAAGTTGGATATCTATACAAATAACGACAGGGCAATGTCTTAGGAACAGAGCACCATTTCCTAGGCAGTAGAGGTCTGTGCGTCCCTCCATGGATATGCCTCCCCAGACCATCACTGACCCACCACCAAACCTGTCATGTTGAACGACGTTGCAGGCAGCATAACGTTCTCCTTGTCTTCTCCAGACTCTTTCACGTCTATCACAGGTGCTCAGGGTGAACCTGCTCTCGTCTGTAAAAAGTACAGGGCGCCAGTGGCGGACTTGCCAATTCTGGTGTTCTTGAGCAAATGCCAGTGGAGCTCTACGGTGCTGGGCAGTGAGCACAGGGCCCACTACAGGACGTCGGGCCCTCAGGCCATCTTCATGAAGTCTGTTCCTGATTGTTTGGGTAGAGACATTCACACCAGTGGCCCTCTGGAGGTCATTCTGTAGGGCACGAGCAGTGCTCAGCCTGTTCCGCCTTGCACAAAGGAGCAGGTATCGGTCCTGCTGATGGGTTGTGGACCTTCTACGGCCCTGTCCAGCTCTCCGAGAATAACCGCCAGTCTCCTGAAATCTCCTCCATGTTCTGGAGATTGTGCTGGGAGACACATTAAACCTTCTTGCTGCAGCACGTGTGGATGTGCCATCCTGGAGAAGTTGGACAACCTGTGCAACTTCTGTAGGGTTAAGGAATCGCCTCATGCTGCCAGTAGAGATAATTACTCAAGCCAAAACTAGCACGAGTGGAAAACCAGCCAAAAAAGATCAAGAGGGAGAAACTTGAAATGACCTCCACATGTTAAACCAGTCCTGTTTTGAGGGTTTTGTAATTGTTGCCACTTTAGTGCACCTGTTGTTAAGTCCATGAACACCAATACAGCTAAAAGTGATTAACAATGCCCTCAGCTGCTTCATCAACCAGACAATTATCAGACAGGTTTCATTGATTTCATGCCAGGCCCAATAAAAAAGTGTTCCTTTAATTTTTGTGAGCAGTGTATTTTTATTGTTGCTTTTTTCATTTAATACTTAAAATAATTAACCAGGAAGATGAGAAAACCTTTATTTTTCCAGTGTCCTGTCCAGCTGTAATACCAGTGTTTGCAAAAACACGTCGTGATTTAATATTGTCCGACAAAAACTCTAAATCGTCGGACATTATGACATTACGACTTCCTGAAAACCACAAATTGCAGACTGTTGATAATTTGCTCTGATCCCGTGACACAGACATTTTTTTCAATAATCCGCAGAGATCGTCTCTGTTTTCTGCAGCAGCTGCTGGAGCTTCTTCTGAGCGTTATAATTGATCTGGCTGCGCACGGTGCGCGGCGCACTGGCTTTTTAAGCAGCTCCGCTGCAGCTGTATGACACCCACGAGGTAACTTAAGATAATTTCTTTATATTGTGATATTTGTGATGAACTAAATCAGACAGAATGACATTTTGTCCTTAACAGCAGTTTATTAGAGTAGTTTAACAAACAGCTGAGATAAACCCGCATCTCCAACTTCCAGTTTCACCTCAACCAGCCACAGCGTCTCTTAAAGGAACAGTAACATCAGTCACAAAAAGCCCTCATGGATCATTACAATATTTAGAAATAGTTTCATATATAATATGTTGTTTCTGGTGTTTCATAATCATTTATAATTATATGATCTCTAATAATTTCCTGATAAACTCTGTTGGTTTATTGTCTAAGCAGAGGGACTGTCTAATTGATGGTTCTTTTTTCAAATTATGTCAACAGATTATTGTCACAATAAAAATAGGAATAATATGTAAAGGTCAGAGGTCACTACATTACCCACTGTTAAAGAGATACAAATCTGAAGCCCGCGAGGACATTGTCCTACGTGGTTCAAAAATGTCCTGCGTGAGACGCTCTCACGTTTGGCAGGCGTGGCTTAAACGTTTTCGCAAACACTGTGTAAAACCATCAGAATTTATGTCTGAGCTCCAAAAACACGCCTTACACATTTTTATTTTTGTTTAACATCAGAATGAACGTACAGCCGCCCCGCCGCCACCATCCTCCAACCCAGCAGCTCAGAGACCTGCAGCGCCCCCTCAGGGTTCTCCGGGTCCGCCGGCCCCCGTCAGCACCAGAGAGACGCTGGAGTACCGAGCCGCCCTGGAGCTGGAGATGTGGAAGGAGGAGCAGGAGGACCTGTTTGATGATCAGGTAGAAGCTCCAGCAGAAGCTCGACTCACCATGAAAGTTCTGATGAACCTCAGAATTCCACTGAAACCTTGGGTGATGTTTAACTAGTTTTCCTGTTGGGATAACACAGATCTTCCCTCCTGCTCAGGATGATGATGTCATAGTTACAAACATAAAAATCACCTGAACACATTTAATTATACCACCATCATTCTGATTATTTTTACGATGATAAAAAATAAACTAAAGTCTGTTGATCAGCTGACCTCACAGCTTCCCGTTCTGTAGGATTAAAGTCCAGAACACTGGTGGGTTCTCGGACCCGGGTCAGAATCTAATGACTGTTTGTGTTTCAGCTGAGGAGGAAGGAGCTGAGGCACATGCAGGCGCTGGCAGAAGAGTGGAAGAAGAGATACGCAGAGAGAGACGCTGTGGTCAAGAAGAAGGTGGAGAGTTTTTCCTTCTGGTCAACAGAAACGTCACGTCTGGTCCTCCAGCGCCTTCATCTGCTGCCCGTTTGTGTCTGTAGGAGGCGGAGCTTAGCCGGTTGGAGGAGAAGCTGCAGAAGACTCTGGTTGATCTGGAGAGGAGAGAGAAACAGCTGACTGAGGCCGAGCTGCAGGTCAGGTCCTCCCGATGATGTCGTTATTATTATAGTAATAATAATAATAATAATAACTCGGACACAGATTTTCTACCAGCTGTTTAAAACTGAGTCAGAGGTCAGCTGAAGCTTCATCTGGAGTTAAACCAGTGGAAGCCTTTTCTCTTAGGCTGCAGCGCCACCGTGTGGTCAAACAAAGCAAAATGTGTGCTGTCAGTTCAAATTGAAATATTATAAAAATCCAATAATAATGATAAATAATAAAAATGTTTAAGATGCAGATAGTTTAATTTAGTTTGTTTCTAAAATGCATAAATTAAAATGGATTCAGCAGGTTTATGTGACTTTAAATCCAGATTTAAATCAAATGAATTAAAAAAGAAAACATAAAAAGATTTTTAGATGAATAAAACATGATTGGGATTATTTTTGTCTCTTTCATCAGTTTGAGTTTCAGACTCTGTCTGTAAAACATTTACTATTATTGTAATAATTATTCTTTCTGCCTTCATTCGTTTTTTTTCTCCAAACTTATGCTTTGATCACATAAAAGCTGCCTGACAGTGTGTCGTTTCCTGGTGATAGGGGGCAGGACGTACATCTCAGGGTAGTTTTACACCACATCACCGTGACTGTCACTAGTTTAAATAAACATTACGGTAAATGTCACCTGTGGAGCAGAAAGCACGTGACCTCGGCGTGACTCCTCAGACTTTGATAGTCCTTCAGTTAATTCCATGGAGAGAATGCTTAATGTTAGTTTTCTGGTGGTGTAGGTTCCGGATCTGCTCGGGGTCCTGCGCCTGCCGATGACGTCATACTACGGCAACACCACTCGGCCAAAATATAGTGCATCTTTTTTTTAATTCTGTTCTTTCATATAGGTTTTGGAAAGAGTTTAGCAGTTTTGTTATTAAATTCATGTTTCTTACCGTCTAGATGTTTTCTAACATGGTAACGAAACTTCCTTAAGTCGTACGTCCAGCTAATCATCTAGTGACGTCATCGGCAGGCGCAGGACCCTGAGCCGGCTCACGTAGAAGGAAACATGGCGTCACCCAGAGACTATAGACCCACACCCTACGTATGTTAGACCCGATTTTTATGGTTATGTGTTACGAAGCCGCCAGTATTTTTCATCTGGACATCATTTTATTCATTTTCAACATTTCGATGGATATTTCCAGAGATTAATGGTAAAAACTACACATTGTTACTTTAAATTAAAATTTCTCCTAAAAAATAATTAACTTCAACTTTTCTGGAGAAAATATTTAAACGTGAGTTTTTCTGTCATCGGTCCCAAAGTAATAAAATCTTACAAACGATAAAAATAGAAGGTCTAAAAACACAACTGGAAAAGGTTCGTTTTAGTAACCCTGAAGGGTTTTTCCTTTAAATTATTACATTTTTCTAGCAGAAAACATTTCTATTTACTATATTTTATCGCTTTCTGCCATAACTCAATGATCGTTTGTTCTTTTATTTATAAATTTGTCTTTTAATTTTAGAGTTGGTTTTATTACAGATTAAATCCTTGATGTCAAATGAGTAAAAACTGTGTTTTGTTCTTTTGAGTTATGAATTCTTGAGTCAGAAACTAAATGATCAGACTCGTTTCCGTCTCTGAGCTTCATAAAGAAACCGTTTTAATATTTGTCCCGTTGTTCTGGAGATTGCTGGCGAGTTTCTGAGGTTTTGCTCTCCGCTCAGACTCAGCGGCTGCAGCGGGAGCTGCGGTCCGAACACGAGCTCACCCAGAAGGAGCTGCAGGAGGCGAGCAGGAGGCTGCAGCGGGAGTGTGACCACCGGGTGGCGCTGGAGAGAGAAAAGGTCCAACTGATGGAGGAGGAGCGAGCACGGCTGCTGCAGCAGGTAAGGGTGGAGGGGGCGGGGCCTCTTTAACCAGCAGGTGTTACATGATGAAGGTTGTTTTTGTTGCTCAGATCGCAGACGGAGAGTCTCGTTACAAACAGCTGGAGAGAGAGTTTCAGCTCTACCGGGAACAGCAGAACCTCCAACCCGAGTTCAGACTGCAGTCAGACGTCAACCTGCTGAGGCTGGAGAAGGTGGGCAGCGGATTAACGCGGATTACAGATTAAACACGAGATTACAGGGTGCAGAAAGGTCTGAAGGTCATAAACGTCCAGCTGCCTTCATGTTGTGAATTTAGGGTTAATTAAAATATTTTAATTTGATTATAAATTAACTAAATAAATTTTAACTTTTCTGAAAGAATTTTGTTATTTTTACAGAAATGAAACCAACAAGTTCTCCATTTAGAAAATGTATTTCTGTTCAGATGTTTTGTTTGTTTTTAAGGTGGAACTGGAGAGGAAGCTGGAGTCCACCACCAAGTCAAAGCTTCACTACAAACAGCAGTGGGGCCGCGCCTTAAAGGAGCTTGCTCGCTTCAAACAGGTACCGCCTTAAACCAATACCACCTTAAACAGGGGCTGTCTTTATACAGGGGCCACCTTAAACCAATACTATCTTAAACAGGGGCCACCTTTAATCATTTCCACCTTAAACGGGGGCTGTCTTATACAGGGGCCACCTTTAAGCATTACCACCTTAAACAGGTACCTCCTTAAACCATTACCACCTTAAACAGGGGCTGTCTTTATACAGGGGCCACCTTAAACCAATACTATCTTAAACCGGGGCCACCTTTAATCATTACCACCTTAAACGGGGGCTGTCTTATACAGGGGCCACCTTTAAGCATTACCACCTTAAACAGGTACCTCCTTAAACCATTACCACCTTAAACAGGAGCTGTCTTATTCCTGCCTAACCCACACGTGTGTTTTTCTGAGAAATAATTCAGGTATTAATCAGAAATCAGTTCAGAACCCAGGATCTGATCCTGGATCAGATCTTTTAGGACGTCTGTCACTAACCTGCTAATGAAGTCTGACAGGTGCAGAGCTGAGAGAGAATTACCTGGAACTCCATGTTGACTTCTACACATCTGTCCTGATTGCTTTAATGATGCCGAGCAGATGTTGGTAAAGCAGTGGTTTTTAATCGTTACCTGGACAGGCTCGGGTGGATCCAGTAACGTTCCTGAAACACCTGCAGCCACGTGGTTCAAATGAAGCCTTAAATATTTTTACCTCCAGGCCTGCAGTTACACTCAGATAAACGTACACACACACACTCTAATAACCGTTTGTGACACAAAGCAGCTGCACTCACTCTTTTCCTCTGAACCAGCTTCTTTACTTCCTGAATGATTTTTTTATCCAAACCTTTTAATACCTGAACTTTCAGATATTTTCTCTCCTTTCTTTACCCCCCCCCCCCTGTAAAGCAAACACGCTGTGATTTATGCCGCTCTAAGGGGGTTCTCCGCTGAGTGTCACCCCCCCACCATTAATCATCCCTGGGATTGTGTTGAGCACCAAGTGAGTCGGGCGCTAACTGTTCACATGTCACCCTCTGGTTTAATAGAATATCGGGCGGGTGTTTACACGAGCGCTCGGCGGTTCTGAAAGCCGCCGCCTGTTTGGGTTTTCTCCTCTATTTATTCTCTCCTCTCAGCGCCTCGCATGGCGTGCTGTTTAGCTCAAGTCGGATCATAAAAATTCTTGTCTGAGGAATAATGTGCTTTCCGACCCGGGAGGTGCAGCCGGCTGGAGAGTTAATACCCAAACAGCACCGAGGTGTTGGATCTGAGGCTCCGCCGCCGTCTTAGTGGATTCAAAATATTGGGACAAGGAGCTGAAGTTGTTGTTCTGAAAGTAAAAATATTGGGACAAAAAGATTAAAGATCTGAGCTAAATTTGGGGCTTTTAAACTAGGAGGTCCACATCAACTGTATCTGACTTTTAAAAAGCTGCTTGTGGGACAGAAACGTTCACACGGGTCGCTTCGGTTTGAGGAGGAAGAGGAGTCCCGTCTGCTTCTGTAGAACCAGGAGCTCCAGTTTAACCCTGTTAAATCAGACGTGATGGGTGTCAGAACAGCTGATTGTTTTAGTGTGGTTGTGTGGAGCGTTTCTGATTAGTCAGCATCTTACCTGCTTCAGGTCAAACTAGGTGGAAAAATTCCACCGTAAATAACTTAAAGTGGTTTTCCTGAGTCTCGGGCTGTCTTCAGTAGGTCTAAAGTGATGATGTCAGCTGGGGAGAAGAGGTGCGCTGCAGACGGCTCGCAGTTCCACGTTTACCAGAACCACAGAACGCAAGATTCCAACACAGACAGGAACTGAGCTAGCGTTAGCCTCACACCAGATCTCAGGGCTGGGCGATAAACTTCCAGGCTTTCATAGTTCATATTAAAGCGGCTGTCCAGAGTATTTCTTTTATCTGATGGCACCATCTAGTGGCTGACAAGCATATCACACCAAGAGTGGTTCAATTTGTTTATTTAAGATGGCGACTGCGCGTTTCTTGTTTATGAATGTGCTTCTGTAGCCAACAAACAGCTGAAACACGTTGTTTTACAAGCATTATTCTCATGTCATGTTGTGTTTTCATATATTTTAAAGACTTACTTGTCCGTGAAAAGTTCATCAACGCTGCATCCGCCGAGGTGCTTCCTTAACTCTGAAGCACGTAAGCGGTAGTCTAACGCTATTGGTTCGTTCTGACTGGTGCTCAGTTTCCTATTGCATGGAGCTCTACGGGGCAGGGGGCGGGCTTAGCAAAAAAAAAAAAAAAAGACGTATTGCTTACATTATATCACGCTACATGATAACAATCACTTTTACGGATTTCTGAAAAATCATACATAATTCCTGAAAGGGGAAAACTCCAGACAGCCGCTTTAAGGTCAGCTCACACGTCTCTTAACCAATTTTAACACTTTCACTAAATCGGCCCACATGAATGTTTTTCCCTCAAAAACGCCGCCTTAATGTTAGACGTAGGAGCAGCCGAACCATCTGCTGCCGTGTTTTCACTCATTCTGACGTTAGACTAGCAGCTGTTATAAACAGGTAGTTTGTCCTAAAGCTGAATGAATGAAAAAATTGAAGAATGAAAAACCTTTTATTTTTAAGCCACGTGGGCCAGCTCTGGTTATTCTGAGTTATAAAGGGTGAACAGAGCAGCTGGGTGTGTTCTGGACCCGTCAGGAGGAGTGATGATGATGTTGATTTGAAATCCGGTCACAACTCTTCACCAACAGTTTTGTTTCATCCTTAAAGTCCGGTGGTCGTCTCAGACGTTCAGCTCCGTTTGTTTAAACCCGTCAGACAGACGTCGTCTGAGTTAACTGGTGCCAGTAGAGTCTGGGCTGGTTCCCACTGGTCATTCCTAGAATATTCCGGATCCCCAGTGTGGACGGTGTTGACCCAGTCGGGTCACAGAGTTTGAGTCGTTCTCCAGAAAGTTGCTTTGCTGGATGTTTTAGACCAACAAATAATGATAAACATCACCTTTAGGGGTCAAAGGTCACTGACGGGCTGACCTAAGGAGCAGGAGTTTCTGAGGTTTAGACTCAGATTTAATATTTCTGCTGTTTGAGCTCCGGTGCTAAAACCAGACCAGCTCCTAGTTTACCCAGAGGTCTGTGCTCCAGCAGTCGCCCTACGGCAAGCCAACAGTTCACATTTCTAAAGCGTGTTTGTTTCTGCTGCTCATCGTCCTGCAGACGCTCCTGTCTGAGTCTCAGGAGGCTTAACGTTGTTCTGGTTTTTACTCCGTTAGACCAAATCTCAGGATAAGCTTTGAGTCTTTGAGAGATTTTAACCATCGACCCGTTTGTGAGTCGCTGTTGTTTTTAGGGAGGAGCCTACTTGAGCCGTCCTCAGAGGGCTGCAGAATTAAACCCTCTGGTTATTATAGACCCGTCATTATTATTGTTATTTAGGTAAAATTAAGTTTTGCTTTAAAATGGAAAAGATGTTTGATTTTATTTGGGAAATTTAATTCAACAGTTCCCGCCCAAACGTGTCCTGCAGCTCAGACTAAATCAAAAAATAAATGTTTGCAGATCTATTGTTTAAAGGTTCTGATGGTGTGCTAGTTTCTGGTTCTGATAGATAAATGGTCACATCCAGAGTTGACGTGAAAGCTGAAGAAATAGATTTAAATCGGGTTTCTGCTCCTTTCACCTTCATGTGAACGTTTGTTCCTCCTGGTTTGAATCCTGAGTTTTTTGTTCTGGTTGTTGTTAATGAGATGTTGACGTGGATCAGCCTCGGTTATGATTTTAACATTTAGTTAATGCAGCTTCTCCTCAGACCTCTGGTCCGGTCCGTTTATTCGGACTAAACAAGGGTTTTTGTCATTTTTGTCGCACCCCCCGAGGCCCCGGTATCACCTCGTCCTGATTGTGCCGGGTCTCAGACCCAGGTTGTCTTTGGCAGCCGACACCAGAGGAAATGTTTGGCCTGTTTGTTTTTCTAGTAATTATCCTTAAAACAGCCTGTAAGGCAGACGGCAAACGGTCCACAGAGAACCGGGCCTGGGTCAACACCCCCGCTCCTCTCTGTGTTTTTACTGCTCAGTCGTGTGAAAATCAGGATAAAATGTTGGTTTTCCCATCCGGACTGGGCCGTCTGGAGTTCTGCTGCGTGTCACCAGAACCGCCCATCAGCCTGTTCAGGAGACTCGGCCTAGCTTTTGGGTCATTTTTTAATTCTTGTGATCATAAACGTTCCGTTTGTTTCCCTAAAAGAGACTTTTTAGAGTTTTATTATCAGGCTGAATCTGTCAGAATGATCCATAAAAACTCCAGAGGCTCCGTTTAAACACCTGCAGGATTTTAACGGTAAAGCGTGTCGTCGTGGTCAGACGAGACTTTAGCAGCAACGTTTTTATTAAAGGGAACTGAAAGTTTTGGACTTTATTAGTTGCAGAAGATGCTGAGTCCCATCAGAACCACCGTTGTCCTCTCTGTCAGAGCTGCTGCTGTTCAGACTTCATCACCTCAAAATGTTTAATCACAAATATAGATTAGAAATGAGCCATATTCATATTTATGGCTCTTATAACAGGTGCATAATCCCGGAGGGCCGGTAGCCAGCATGTTTGTTGTGTCTCTGCTCCAACACACCTGATGATTGATACAGGGAAACAACTAAAACATGCTGGACGCCAGCCCTACAGGACCAGGTTGGGCACCCCTGTCTTAAAGTCATTTACTCGTTGCCACCCACAGAACAGAAACACCTAATGATGTGTTTTTAACTCCTTCGCAGCACATTAAGGCGTTCAGAGCGAGTTGTAAAACAAAAAAAGTGATAACACGCTAACCCTCACAGCTCTACTCAAAACAAAACCATCTGGTGACCGACGGCGTCGTCAAACAAACATAAAAGTAGTGACTGACCTGGAGCTTCAGATTAGTTAACGTTTGGTCGGTGAACGCAGCACCGATCTGAGCTGTAACAGATACATGTTCTGGGTTTGATGAATCTTATTAAATAAAACAGAAGAAGACAAAAGTAGAGAAAACTGTTTATTAGATCTGATTGTTTACAGATGTTGTTATGGGGGGTGTGAGACAGAGTTACGAGCCTCTGAACTGAACCCAGATCAGTGTTTTTGGTAAACCTGGGCCAAACAGCTGACAGAAATATGACTTGAGGACGTTTTTATGAAGTTTTCTGTCTGTTCTCACACCGCTGCTGTAGGTCGCCACATTTTTCTCAGGGAAGTTTTACGAAAATGTGAAAGCAGACAAATTTATCATGGAGCTGCTCTCCGTGCTCTAATTAGAGGAGAAACAGCTCTTTGGCCTCAAACACGACGTTTCAGCAGAGAGGTCAGAGGTTTTGTTTTTGAATCATCTCAGGTTTGATGTAATGAGTTTGTTTCTGCTCGGCGCCGAGCCTCCAGAAGGTCCAACGGTCTGGGTTAACGTCTGATTCATGGTTTGTGTTTGCAGCGCGAGCATGAGAACGCCATGGTGCGTCTGAAGAAGCAGCAGGCGGAGCTGGAGGCCATGCGGCTGCGTTACCTAGCAACAGAGGAGAAGGAGGCGGTCCGACAGGACATGAAGGAGCTGGACAGCATCAGGAATGAACTGAACAGGTGAGGACAAACCTGTAGAAGATGCAGGACAGGAGGCCTCCAGGATATGTCTGAGGTTCCTCTGCTCCAACACACCTGGTTTTAATCAGTGGGGTTCTGTAGGACGGAGAAAAACCTCTAGACCCAGGGTGCTCAAGCTGGAGGGTAGTTATCCAGCATGTTTTAGTTGTTTCTCTGCTCCAACACACTTGACCCAGTCGTTGAAGCAGTAGGGATGGGAAAAATGAAGCCCCGCTTCATTTCGCCGAAAACCACGTGACTGATGACAAACGAAGCCTCGTTTTGCGTGTCACTTTCAAAATAAAAGCTGCTGAACCTCACGGTGATTTGTTTGGTTCATGTGTCTCAATTTATTGAGCTTGTGGAAAAAAACAGCTGTCATCTTGATTTGCATTCCAAAAATAAGTGTAAGATGTGGATCACTAACACCCCACCCAATGTAATTTGTTTAAGTCCACACTTTTGAAAACAAAATGATTTCCTTGACTGAAACAGCAGCTTCATGTTATGTGAACATATGCATAAACCACAATACAGGTTTGACAACACGTATATTATGATGGCTGTCATGTTTCACTCCCAGCTCCAGAGACTGCGGAGCTTGCTGTCGAGTGTCAAACTGAAGCAATGTGTTCTTATATATACAGTCTTTGGTTACGGAGCTGGGAGCTGCTGGAGCGCGATTCGAACCTCTCGGGTCACGTGACACATGATGCTTTCCGAACTGCGTGACACTTTGCAATTGGGGTGCATCAAAGCTGCATGAAATCGGCACAGTAGAGAATGCTTCGAAGCGCTTCATGAGGCTTCATTGGCACATCACTATGAAGCAGCTGCTCATCATGCTCCATAGAAAACCGTTGATTGAAATCAGGTGTGTTGGAGAAGGGAAACAACTAAAACATGCTGGATAATTGCTCCTCCGGGACTAGGATTGGGCACCCCTGCTCTAGAACATGCAGGATGAGGGTCCTGGAGGACCTCTGACCCGGGCTGTCTTGGTACCAGAAGTCCATTATCAGATGGGGTGGGTCCTCCTGCATGACCTTGGAGTTGGACCATGTATCACCAACTCAAGGCAGCCAGCTCCATACCCCGAGGTTCCCTCCTGGTCCACAAAACCCATCCTGCTCCTCCTGCAGGTGGTGGTTTTAGATCCTGTTGTCTCGCCTCATCACCTTGGACCAATCATAGGACCTCCTACCACAGACAACGGTTCAGAGTTAAAGTCTAACTTGTTCTTTACTTCCAGGTTAAAAAAGCAGGAAGAAAGATCAGGCTCCACCCCCAGCTCGGCTGTAAACGAGAGCGCCGAGGAACACCTGAGTCGTCTGCTGGAGGAGAGGGACACGCTGCTGAGGACGGGCGTCTACACCAATGAGGACCGGATCATCACCGAGCTGAACAGACAGATACAGGAAGCCATGAGGGACAAAATACCGTGAAGGTGCTTCATCGACCAATCAGAGACATGTGCACTGTTAGATCAGTTAATCATGTCCGTAACCACCACCATGACATAAATGGAGTCACTCACCAGTCGGAGGTTCGTCTGAAAGACAAAATAAACTCATTTTAGACGCTCGATGATGCGTTCAGGGACACTCAGACATTTTACAATGCTGAGGTTACATTTATCCACGTTGTGTTTGTGTCCCAAATGGTTACAGCTGATGAGTATGCAGCAGGTGGCGCTGCAGCCTCAGGAGTTTGTGCTTTAGTAAATAAAAACATTATTTATTTCAGAAATCTAGTTTTAATAAATTTTGAAATGAAATCGTTCGTCTTTGTTTTTGTGTTCACTTAAACTGACAAACCTAATTCAGTTTTGAGTTTTTCCTACTTGATGTTTGTAATCAGATTACAGTAAATTACAGTTTAATCAAGTACATTTAACAAACATTAAACACTGCATGTGTAACACGTCTCGATGCAAGCCGACGGGGAGGAATTTTATCAGCCGAGTTTCTGTTTCAGCTCGTAAAACTCGCTCTGACTGATAACCGACGCATCAAAGACGATAATAAATCACTGTAATCAGAACCAGCTGAACCACCGATTAGGAACGTTTAACAACAACCCAACACACAAACAGCTTCTGATCAGATTAATACCTGGACATCATCAGCTCCGGAGCATACAGGCGCGTGTCAACACAAGCAGGAGAAGGAGCTCTGGCTGCCCATCAATCTGGGAGGGGTCAAAGGTCATTTACAAACTATTTAGGGAGAAAGTTTAAAATATTTCTGACAGCTGCTGATCTTCAGGAGTGGACGTCCTAGCAGGATCCCCGAGGTCAGAGGTCGACGCTGACAACACAAGAACACAGATTCTAAAGGCTCTAAAGGTCAAAGTTCATGACGGGACAGTCAGTAATAGACTGAGCAGGAGTTGCAGGAGCAGGTTCCTCCTCCAAGAGAACATGGCAGCTCAGCTCTGTCTGAACCGGGTCAAGGTACAGAACTATGGTCCAAAAGCACCAAGTCCAGACCAGAACCTGACCGTGGGATCCTCAGAGAGCTGAATGTCTGCAAACCTCATGGACCAGAACTTATTTACCTGTCACTGATCCTGGATGTTGGTTTGTTTTTATTGTTTATTGATTCTTGAGCAGCTCCGTGAGCCGGATCAGAACCTCCAAACAGATCCAGAACACACAAACTCACCTCGACTCGGAGGAACAGGTTCATCAAGTCCAGATTCCTGAAACAAACAAAAATAAAAACATCAGGAAAAGCTTTAGATCAAACCAAAGTTACCTAATGCTCAGTCCATCTGAACCGTCTCTTCTCAGGTTTCCTGGAAGCTTCAAGGACGAGAAACCAGAAATTAGTTTTTAAGTTTTCTTTAAGTTAATTTTACATGAAACTGAAATGGATCCATCATCAGTTCTGCAGGTTAAATAAAGTTCAGCTTTAATCTGATTTGTTTTCTCTGTAAAGACGCTGCAGGCGCCACAAAATCTCCCACAATCCTTCAGGGGGCGGCATGATTTTATCTGACAGTTGGTCTGAAATCAGAAAACCTGAACGACAAACAAAGGAAATTCAATATGACTCAGAAAATTATGAGGCTCCATTTGAAAAATAATAACATAACATTAAGAACTAAGAAGCAGCTAATTTTAGCCACAATTAGCTCCTCATAACAATAAGACAGTAGGACAGATTAAAATTGCATAAAAAGTGACTAAAATAACAAAACTGATACGATAAAATAGAAAATAAAACAGTAAAATTATAAAAATCCATATTACATAAAAGCCAAACAATAAAAGTAAGTAACTCCTGTTCGAAGGTCCTAGAATCCCTTCGGAGGTAAGATTGTGAGTTCATTCAACTGTGAATTTTTTATTGATGTTCAGGAGGAACATCGATAAATAAAAACATGTTTGAACAGACTTTAAGCAGGACTCTGAGGCCGTAGATAGGGGATCTCTGCTGCTAAATTTGATTTTTAAATGTTTTCATTGAACTTCACCAGCGTGTGAATGAGTGTACCATAACTGGTTAGTTGTAAAGCACCTTGAGGGGTTGTAGAATCCTATAAAGTGCTACATAAATACAGACCATTAATTTTTGATTTGATATAATCAGGCTTGACTTCGTTCATTTAGATTTTAATTCTAGATATTTAGGTTTAGCTTCATATATTTAGATTTAAATAAAAATCTTAATATTTATTCTGACATTTAGATGTTGTTCTAAATGATGTCATTTAACTTTATGAAAACAGTCAACTTCTAAAATCTATATTTGGTTATAAATATTTAGATTCACCTTTAAATATTATGAATTTATCTTATATATTTATGCTTATATTTAAAAATGTACATTTGGTTCTAAATATTGAGTAACTTTGTATGCTTTCATTTTAAATGTTTTAACTTTTCTATATTTAGTTTTGATTTTCATGTGGACTGATATTTAGATATGATTCTAAATATTTGTTTATATTTTGTTTTTAAATATTTGTTGACTTTGTGTTTAGATTTAATTTTTGTTTTCAGGTAATTATTCGTTTTTATTCGTTTCACAGTCATAAGCTTTGACTTTACACATTTAGAACCATTATTATTATTATTATTATTCAAAGCTAACTGTGGCCAGATGCAACAGTTAATTTTTACAATCGGAGCCTCATATAAAATATCTGAATTTCTCATATTTTATCTTCAACATGTTTCCAATTAAAACTGGAACAAAAATCTTCATGATGGATTATTTCTGACGGTGCCACTTCTCGTCTGCTTCGTGTCCCAACGTCCACCAGGAAGTTTCTCCTAAAGCAAACCATTAAAACCATTACTCCCATTAACACACACACAAAGCTCCTTCAATCAGCTGGTTCTGAGAAACCCCGGCGGTGCGGGAGGACGTTAATCTCTCTCCAGGCAGGATCCAATCAGTCCAGGAAAACTTTTAGTCTGTAAAGAAAAATAAATGAACGTTACCACCAGGTCCAGGTTCTGGTTCTGGGAGGAAAACTCACCTGAGCTGAAACATTCATCAGCTTTAACATAAACTCCAATTAGATGATCACATTTATCATTCATTACCTGAAATATAATTAAATATATAAAAGTTCCCTCTGTTTCTGTTTGGTTTTAGAACTTCAGTCGAGCTCTTGGTGTTTTTTTTATTCAAACAAATAAAATGGATCATTTCTGCCTCCGTTTGTTTTTCTTCTCCTAAACCAGCAGCTTCTAATTAAAACTATCACGGCTCTAATCTCATTACATGTAATCTAATCTGCGTCTGCTGACATCTAAAGAAAAAAGTTGGTAAAAACGCCCGAAACCTGCTGCTGTGGGTTTGGATCCGGTTCCCACGGTGAAATAACGTCTGTGATGGATGTCTGAAGGCTCTCACTCTGTTTGTTTTTGGTGAATTTGTTGAATCCTCGCAGGAATAATCTCTGAAATCAGATGGAAAGTGGAAAACCGGAGCGAGCTGAGGTCGAGCTCCGAGCGCCGCAGACCGTTAGCAGTAAGTAGAGGCAGCTGGTCGCCGGGCAGATTACAGAAAAAACAACTAAAAACGCCAAACTCAGTCAGGATTTGATCCTTTAAAATGCTAAAAAACTTCCTTCAGCTCAAAGCTGAACTCGGGCCGACCTCAGGGTCGTTATTCCTGGAAATTACGCGTAAGATTTATTTTGAGTCCGTCTCAGAGACAAAGTTTACAAGCTGAATAATTTTAACGTTTAAAGAAAACAGAAGAAAGTTGGTTTCTGATAAGAATCCAAACTGGATTTCTGTTTTATTTCCAGTGGAACAAAATCTTCCTGCTTGCAGAGCTCAGTCTGTCCGATTGTTTCATTTATAAAAACAGATTTGGGAAATCATGCAAACAAGATCAAGTCAAAATAGATCAATAAAAGCTCCTCGACCTGCCGTCAGAGGGTCAGGAAGCAGGTTTCACTTCACTTTAAAAGAATTCTGTTTGGTTTAAAACGGGTCAGAACCCAACCTGCACCGTTGGTATTTACATCATCGTCGTCGTCGTCCGCTCAACCTGGATCCGCAAACGGGAAAAATCTGTAAGAGTTCAAAAAGGTCCTGGATTTTCAAAATAAAGTGAAATTCCCACCTAGACTAAATGTTTTGTCCTTTCAAGATTTAAAACCAGTTCAGTGTTTCGTCGCGTTTTCAGAGGAAATGAAACCCGTAAGAACCCAATCTGAGTCCTAAAACATAAATGTTTATTGTTCTCATGCTGCTGATCGTTTCCCTCAGCAGGTAAAAACTCTGAAACCCGTAGACGCCCCCACAGGAACCGGATCAGGTGCTGGACCTTAAACCTCGCGGAGTCGAGACAAGACGGAGACACTAACGTGGGAAAATCTCCAAACTTCCAGCTGTGAACAGGAATTGGTTTATTATCAGTTTAATCTTTGGTCGGCTCATGTGGGAATGATGATGTCACTGCAGAAAAGTTCTCAATTTAGTTATAAAAATGTCTCGATTGCATCTTAATTTGTTCTCAGTTTGGTTTCCAAGTGGAGGTTTCATTGAATTTGTACGTCTGACAAACGTGCGTGGGAATGTGCGACGAGCCGCCGCCAGAATTCTCCAGTTATTCTCAACAATGTTGCAGGAATTCTTCGGGAATGTCTGCAGACATTGAGGCCCTGTGCACTCGTAGCCGGGTATCCCACAAAACAAAGATATTTATCTACGGTTCGGCCAGTGTCATCTACATCAACGTGAAAATGTACGACACCAAAAACTATTCTTTCAAAAACTTTGACCACAGTGGAGTTTTTATTTTACGAATCCCCCTTAGTCAACATTTGCTTGTAGACGTGAAAAACTGGGATTTTAGGCTTCGCAACGTCGCTGCCCGCAACAAAAACGCTCTGACATCAAACGTGTGACCTGTGTTTACGATGTTTTTCCAAGCTCAATAACTTTTCTACGTAAAAGACCACAGAATGACGTTAACGACGGTTATTACCCACCACCTAGTTATTCCACATCCAAGGAATGTTTTTCGTCAAAGATGCTGACAATTTAGGGAACTACTGCCACCTACAGGACTGGTATGACCATGAATTTGCTTCAAAATGCACTGGATTGTTTTCTTGCTGGTGGTGTGGACCCAAGTTACTTTCCTAGATGGGCGGTGGAGGATCTTTGGTTTTACAAAAACCCGGCTACTTGTGGACTCGACCTTACAAAACTAAACCGCTTTGGTAACTGCGACTGTCGCTACACAGATGTGTGAATTTGTTGTGCATGCGCAGCAACAATTAAAACACCTGGATCACAAAAAAAACGTCTTTGAACTCTTCCAGAGGTCTCCTGTCGGGTTTGGGACCCAGCTTCCAGACGGTGCTGGTCTTTGGATGTGAGCAGTTACAGTTTTTAGTTTATTAACGTTTTAAAGCTTTTTTTTTTACTTTCAGGCACAAAACCCTTTTTGGTTTAACGACAGTTTGCACCCCCGCTGACACAAAGTGAGTCTTCGGGACTATTTACACATCTGAGGTTCCCGGTGGACGAACCCAAACCGGCTTCGGGTCACAAATAAACTCTGAAACAACATTTCTGACGACGTTTCTCCAACCTTAAAGCATTTGGTTTGTTGGTCCTTCGGACGCTGAGAGGACAAAGTTCACGTATAAAACAGGAACTGAAACAAACATTTAAATGACTGAAACACTTCCCGTTTCCACCGGAGTCCAGTTTTTCTGTAAGAAACTCTTTTGTTTTGTTTTTTTACATCAGAGCTGCAAAATCAACCAGCCAAACCAAAGTGCTGCAGCATGATATGAAGATAAATATAATTTATGTTGTAGTCTTTTTCTATAATGCATAAAGCCGTGTTGGGTCTGCTCCTTGGGTCCGTTTGCTTTGGTTCCTCCTTTGGTAAAATAAAGTTTGGGTTTTTCAGAAAGTTTGTCCCAGTTTTTTACAAAGTTCTCTTTGGAAGGAAACACGTCAGGATTCCCAAAAGTCTTCATTAAATATCCGCATCCGTAACGGCGCCATCTGGTCCGGAGTTCCGGGTCTCCGTGAAAACAGAATCTTTGGTTTGGTTGGATCAGAATTCCTTCCAGCGGGTGGATTTAGTTCTGACTTCTCTACATTCACACTAAGCCAGATAAACATTTAACCCGATTAAAATAACTTCAGATTTTAGTTTTAAATCATTTTGACCCAAAAATCGTTTAATTTGGTTTTAACTCATCAGTTTAATAACAAACTAATAAAAATGTAAACAGCAGCCAATGTTCCTAAAAACAAACAACTGGATTTTAATGTTGATTTAATTTCCTAATTAAGGATTAAAACATTAAACTGAATTCTGAGGAAGTTTTTAGATTAAAAGAACTAAATTTTGCTTATTAATAAAAAATTATTTGGTGGGAAAAAAAAATCAGGATTCAGAACTCATAATTAAACCACCAATATTATTAAAATCACTATTAATATGTGGATATATTTGGCTCTAATTTATATTTTAATATTTATTATTTATTCTTTAAATTTAAAAGACCTTTTGAATTTTTTTATTATTAAAATTGATAAACATATTTTCCATTTTTAGACAATTTAACGTTCAAAAATAATGTTTTTTCTTTGTTAAATGAAGTCGTTTTAGTTCCAAATAACCAAATAAAATTAAATTTAACTTGGTGCTAGACGCCGAGTCATCGTTTATAAACCAGATCCAGTCTGATTTTAGCCTCGACGTCCTCCAAGTGTTTTGGTCATTTTTAACTGTTTACATCAAACATCTCAGAGTTTTTGGTTTCGTATAAAAAAAACGTAGTTTTACGTTTACATCGTGATGAATTCTGGGTAAAAAGCTGAACATCAGCTTGAAGATGTTGGCTTAGTGTGGACAGAGAGGACAGCGGAGACAAAGGCGTATAAAGGTGTCTGACTTGATGCTGGACTCCGTGGCTGAAAGGTCAAAGGTTAATCCACCTCGATGGACTCGCTGCTCTCGTTCACCGGTTTGCACTCGTTGGGAAGTCGCTGGTGGCGGCTGAGTTGGGTGGCCTGAGTGAAGCTCCGGTCGCAGCGCTCGCACCTGGTACAGACACACACACACACCTGGTTAGTTCAGGAGTTTAAATGTGGCAAAGCTCAGAAGATGTCTTACTTAAACTTCAGAAAGACTCAAATCAGTTTGTGACAAACTAAAGTTTTGGAGAAACTGTTCAACTCAGCAGCTTCAGAAAAAACAGCCTTTAGCTTCAGATTAAATAATAAAATCTAGATTACTGAGGTGTGAAGGTTTGTTAAGCAGACTGGTTCTCCGTTCTTCTGCAGGGTCATTTTCTGACGGTTGTAATTCTGCGTTCAACCAGTAGGAGGGAGAAGCAGGAATGTTAGTTTTATTTTATTTAGACAAACTTATTTATTCTGTATTTATATTTATAAAACGTTGCGTCATCAGCAAACCTGAGTTAGTATCACTGCAGAAACTAAAGATCCACTAAGGGATTCAAATGAGATGAAAAGTACTTTTGCAAAGGATCCGTTAGTGAGGACAAAGTGTTAAACATCAACACACGTGTGTGTGTGTGTGTGTGTGTGTGTGTGTGTGTGTGTGTGTGTGTGTGTTAACTCTAATATCCAGTGACAGAACAAAGTGTGTGTGAGGCCCGGCAGAACCGCAGCTGTAATTGTTGCCCTGATCTTCACAACCTGACCGACAAATTACACTCACACTCCACCTGCCAATAATCTATCCAGCGGGCCGAGGAGGGCATTCCCATCTCTGACACACACACACACACACACATACACACACACACACGCACGCACACACACAGATATCCAGGCTTGATAGGAGAGTGTCACTGTCACTTTCAATAGCAGCAAAGCAGAGAGGCAGCTTTTAGTCTGAGCGCGGGGGGTGGGGGTGGGGGGGTGGGGGGCATTCAAATGTGTGTGTGTGTGTGTGTGTATCAGCTTCAAAGGTGAAGTTGAGGTATTGGACTCAACAGCCCAGAAACAGGACTAACCTGCTGCTAGATGGATGGGGGGCTGAGGAGGGTTGTTAGTGAGATAAAGGAGGTGTGTGTGTGTGTGTGTGTGTGTGTGTGTGTGTGTGTGTGTGTGTGTGTGTGTGTGTGTGTGTGTGTGTGTGAATCCAACAACATCTTGATGTTTTACAAACACCTTCTGCTGCTTGAGAAACACATTATAGTACCGGGTTGGACCCCTTATACCTTCAGAACCACCTTAGTCCTTTATGTCATGGATCCATCCAGGTGTTGCAACAGTTCCTCAGAGGTTCTGGTCCATCCTGACATGACAGCATCAGCTCCATCCATGATGAGAACCTCCTGCTCCACCACATCCCAGATGTTCTGGACTGGACTGAGATCTGGTGACTGTGGAGTCCGCTGGAGTCCAGTGAACTCATGGTCATGTTCTAGAAACCAGTTAGAGATGATTGGAGCTTTATGACATGGTGCATGATCCTGCTGGAGGTAGCATCAGTAGATGGGTTAGGATGCAGCTGAAATTCAGATTCATCAGACCAGGAAAGAGTTTCCCAGTCTCTTCTGGTCCAGTTCTGGTGATCCTGTGGGAATTGTAGCCTCAGTTTCCTGTTTTAGCAGACAGGAGAGGTACCTGGTGTGGTCTTCTGCTGCTGGAGTCCATCTGGAGCAGCTGGTGGGGTTCTGAGATGCTGTTCTGGTGTTCACTTAAATCTTTTTTTATGATCATGATCAGCTGGTCACAACCATAAAGTCCATTAATGATTTAAAGATTTGAATAAAAACATCAGTTTGGGTGTCAGAGACGTGATTCTGATAAAACCCGGTTTCAAAACTTAAACTCAGGTTGCAGAGCATCCCAGAGTGGTTTATCAGCATGGTGTTTTTAGTTTTAGCTGCATGAGGAGCCTAACCGCGCCTCCTCCTGCCCTCCAGCTGCATTTTCCTGCTCTTGTAAATCATCAAAGCTCCTGTGAAGCTCCTCTGTCACAGACACTTATCCAGCAGGACAAACACAAAGTCGGTTCTCCCGCAGAACAAAGAGTGGACCTGAGAGCGGGCGGTTGCTATCGACCGGCCCGCGCCGCTTCCTGACCGTCTTCTCCTCCTCAGCAGGGAAAAACCAGGCTGAGCGGCGTGTCCTGACAGGAACGACAGAAGCTGCTTTAATCAGTTCCTCTCCAGGATCAGTGGAGTTTAAGATCACCTCTTATCTCAATCTGCTCCCAACGGGAACCAGACCAGAACCCGTCGGGTCCGTTTACGGGCCGATGGAGACTGACGAGACCAGACGGGAGCAGGGAGGCGTGGCGGCTTCGTTATCGTCACTGACCTGAGATCAGATTTTAATCCTCCAGATGTTTAACGGAACACATTCAGGGCTGGTTCTGACTCTAACGAAGCAAAAACCACAAAAATCTAACAAAACAAACTTGGATCGAGGAGAATAAAAGTTTCTTTTTCTGAGCAAATAAACATCAAATGATCTAATTCAATCACCTTTACTGCACCTAAAATAAACTAGAGGCGTTTGTTCTGAAGGGAAACCCGAAGTCCGGAGGTGCAGCGAACGCAGCACGATGAATCTGGATGATTTTAGCAGATTCCTACTGGACCTCTAAGCTGGGTCCGAGCAGCCATCTTGGTCAGGGCAGAGATGATCATGATAAAGTTCTAGTTCAGCCCAAACGTTTCTTCAGAAGCTTTAATTCATCTGTGGACGTTCTAGTGTTGGAGACATCAAAGCTTCTTCTTCCTTCTGCTCTGCTGATGTTTTTCACGATCCTAACGGGTTTTTATCAGAACCAGCAGCTCGTCTGAGCGCTGAAAAGCTGCCGACCACACAGAACCGCTTCCTCCATCAGCTGGGCGGGAAAATGAAGTTGAGCGTTCCGTTGGTGACAAAGTGACGGTGGCAGCTTTAATCTATCGCCGCAGCGTCCGGACGGAGAGAAGTCTCCGAGGCCATCGATCCGATAAAGATTTCTGACGCTGCTGTGTGATTGTCTTTGTCCCGCTCTGCCTCCGCTGAGACTCCGAAGTGCTGATGAAAAGGTTCGGGTTTCCTCTGATTGCTCATTAGGAACGCTGATTTGCTTTTGTCGTTGCACTTTTTACTCCATGATCTCTTGTTCCTGCTCCGAGCTTCACATCAATGACGGCTCGCTTCTCTCTGATTGCTTATTAAAGACGTTAATTTGTTTTCCACCACTCGTACCGTTTATCCTCCTCTCGGAGTTCTTTCACTCCTCCGGACTCCGCCGGCTCTCGGAACGCTGACCTCCTCCTCGTCCATGTGGGAATTCTCCTCTTTCACTGATTAGATGGAGACTGAGAGCTGCTCCTGCTCCAACTCATTATCAGACTGCTGCTCCTGCTGAGGACGCCGTCCTCCGAGGTCACCACGACAACCGGGACGCAGCCAGGAGCCCACAGGTCAGAGGTCACAGCGGCCTCGAGAGCAGATGGAGTAAATCAGCCCCCCGAAAACAAGCATGAATAAAGAAGTTCTGATCGGATTAAAGTAAAATTCAGATTAATGTTGATTCAGTAATAATAATAATAATAATAATAAATATAAATAGAGTTCAGAGAATAAAGTTTGATTAGAAAAATAAAATTATCACAAGCATTAAAACTATAAATGCAAATGTAAAAATAAAATGTGCAGGATTTTTATTTGCTTCTACTGTTTGTTTGTTTGTTTGTTTATTTGGGGGGGGGGTACTATAAATCAGAAAAGTCTACAGTAATGAGAAAATCAGTGACTTTTAAATTTTTATTTGGACTTTTATTTTATCAGAGGAAATCTAATCCATTCCTGCTCCTGGAAAACATTCCCGTTCCTTTTCCTTCTCTCACATCTGAAGGTGTCCCACTGAACCTGCTCGTCCTCATCATCTTATTAACTCTTAAACCTCCTGATTGGGCGAGAGTCTGGAGTTCCGGTATCCCGGTGTTCCTGAGCGATGGATCTGACGATTCATCTGCAGTGAAGAGGAAGTTGATCCGGTTTGTTCTGCTCCATCTGGACCGTCCTCTGTGGACCCGAGCAGCTCTGCCGTAGAGACAGGAGGAACCAGCTGAGGTGGTTCAGGAGTGTTCGTCTGGGAGGAGACCCTGGGGGTTGACCCGGGACACACTGGCCTGGGAACGCTGCAGGATCCCACCAGACGAGTCGAGGTGGTTCTATTCACTCATGCAGCGTTCCTGTTGTTGAAGCTAAATCTGATCCTGGAGCTGCTGAAGTTAATTGTAGTTATTTTAGTTGTTTGGAGCATCAATTATAAAACTGATCCTGAAACAGATCTGTGAGTCTGGAGCGTCTGAATCCTAATGAAACCTGACCTGGGGTCAGATTTCTGTGTGTTGCAGCAGGTGGGTGGGGGTACTCACTGTTACTTACTTGAACGGCTTCTCTCCGGTGTGCGTGCGGATGTGGTTGTTGAGGGTGGTGGCGCCGGCGAACGCCCGGCCGCAGTAGCCACACTTGAAGGGTCGGTCGCTGGAGTGGGTCACCACGTGGTTCCGGAGTTCGGAAGGCTGGGAGAAGGACTGGGAGCAGTGGCCACACTGGTACGGCCTGGGAGGGAGAAACGCCTTCACTCAGGTTAAATGTTTAAGTTACTGAAACGGTAAAAACACTCATCTCAAAAACAGTTAAAAAAATACAGAATCAAATAAAACATGAAAGTGGGATTAAGTATCTGGACTCAGATTATCAAACATTCCTCCTCTGGGCACCACTACCTTTTATTCTGTACAAAAATGATATCGCTCCCTTTATTTATCCATGTGGTAGATTAGTGCTCGTACTTTTTATTGCTGCCCGGCGATGGTGGATTTTCTTCAGTATTCTGTTTGATTTTAGTTCTTTAGGATAAATTCTAACCTTCCAAAACCACCATCATCAGGTCGGAGCAGGACAAGAGTCAGAAATCGGTATCGGCCCTCTGAACCAGGATCGGGGCGTCTCTATAGTCTTTTTGTTCTGGTTTTTACATTTTTAAAGTGATTAAAATAAAGATATTTTATGTATTTTGATCAGGAAGATGTGCTCATATGTGAATCGACCTAGCCTCTCCAGCATCAGTTGCCACGGCAACAGACCAGGTTAAATCCAACCCTGAGCAATGATATTAATCCGAATCTGAAGCTGAGGTGTCTGCTGTGGGGTTCAAATCCAGCCAGGCAGACGGAGAGCACCTCCACCCACACGGGCCAAGAGGTTTCGGACACCACCCCGGTTACCATGGCAACATGACCCTCATCAACAGCGCCGACCTGAATCACGACTGGATAATCTATCATGGTGCGTGATAGAGACACAAAGACCAGAGATAGCTGTGTGTGTGTGTGTGTGTGTGTGTGTGTGTGTGTGTGTGTGTGTGTGTGTGTGTGTGTGTGTGTGTGTGCGTGTGTGTCGGGCCCAAATGCGCCTGAATCTGACTGAAACAACTGTGTTTCTGTTCATGAGGACTCCTGCAGCTGATCTGAGGAGGTTCCTGGTCTGGGATCAGTTTCCAAACATCCTGTTGATGTTTTGTTTTTGTTGGTCAAATGAAGGAACTGAGAGGAACTTCCTCCCATTTTTCAGTTAACAGAGATCATCAATGGAGCTAAAATCCTGATTTATCTGATGTTTGAACAGATTCATCTACAGAAACGATCTGATTGGTTCTGCGTGACGGCGGCTGGAACCAAGAGCCTAAAGATCCGGTTTAAAACCGGTTCTCTGGTCTAAAACTGCAGGAAATCTCAATTAAACTTGGGAAGAAATCAATCTAAACAACTTCAGCAGGTCAGAGCTTTAGCAGAAAAATTGGTTCTGTATCGACCTTCCAAACCAGAATTGGTGCATTTTCAATAAATCAATTATTTAAAGTTTAAATTTCTCTAAGATTTGTTTTAAATGAAGGACGTTTATTTTTTATCTGTGGTTTAAAAAGTATTTTTTCTCTGATTTAGCAACTTAAACTGAAAACGCTTCTTAGAGCTGCGCTAAAAATATTTGAATCACAGAAATCCTTCATAAGGAGAACAAATGACTGATCAATATTTCTAAATTCATCTGCAGTTTAATTATTTATTTGAATTAAATTATAAAATGAACCCCAGATGTTTGCTAGTGTTGAAACTAAATTACACAATGTGTTCCTGTTTTAATTTGCTAAATTAACAATATAAACAATAATAAACAAACATTTAAGTTTAAAAATGAGTAGAAATAAAATGCAAATGATTAACAAAAATATTTATCTGTTTGTTGTTTTAATAACCTGAATGTCTTTAAAAAAACATTTTGAATGCAACAATAAGCTCCGCCCCCATGCTGGATCGCGTGGATACACCTTAGAGATGTCCAAAGCGCGGTCCAGGGGCCATTTGTGGCTCTTGGTTTTGTGCGAACCCCAATTTTCTCCCTCTGGCAGGCTTCTTTACATTTTTATTTTCAGAACATTCAGAATATGAGCCTATTGTTTTTATTTTTGAGCAGCACAAAAAAAAAATCACCATAAAATTACTTTTGTGGTCCAGGAGAACTTTTAACCGGACGATGTTGGCCCTCGTCTTGAGAGGTCTGGACACTCCTGACTTGGATCAGGATTATAAATCACCCGTTTCCTTCGCTGATAAAAACGTTTGGTTTGTTGTAATTTCAGAGAACGAAGCGGAACAAATTCCTGCTTCAGAATAAAGAGATTCGTTCTGAGGGGAGAGTCGGCCGTCAGGAGCCGACAAATAGGAAAACACCCGAGAACTAGAATAAAACAAATAGACCCACATCCTCTCCGCCGTAATAAATCACAGAGAGTAGCCTGAGAGGACACACACACACACACACACACACACACACACACACACACACACACACACACACACACACACACACACACACACACACACACAGGGTGACACAAACAGTGAAGTAATAAGAGTAAAATAGTGTAATATAAAATCGAAAAATTCTCACTTGCAGTTTTCCACATAAAAGGCGTCTCGCCGTGGGGGGGTGGGGGTGGGGGGTTCATTTATCAGCCGGCTGGTCTATAAGTTCACGCCTCAGCGGGCCGCTCCACTATTTATTAGGTGGGTTTTCTATGAAGAGCCACATTGATTGTGAATAGTTTAAGTTGATGAATGTGTGGATATTATTTATTAAGGCAGCAGGCCGGGAGATTAATGCCTGGTTATTGTTTATTACAGTGGAAACAGGGGGGGGGAGGGTGTGTGTGTGTGTGTGTATGCGTGTGTGTTTACACAAAAACCTACAGCACACACACACACACAGGAATATCTGCACACACAAGCACATGCAAATGTCACAGAGGCATGAATTACCACACAGGTAGAGCTGCAGTCTGAGTGGGATTAGAACCTGCAACCCGGCCCAGCGCCATGGAAACCAGCCGATATATGGCAGATTAAATCCAGACTTTAACACCTGATTAAAAAAAGAGAGTATTCCCCAAAATAGGAACAAATTCACACTCTCCAAGGTTTTCATTCAGTCGCTGCTGAATTTGAAATGAAAAATGGAATTCCATGTTTTAATCCTCCGGATTAGCAGCCAGCTATTGATTTTATGGTCTGCATTAATTCATCCTCTCACGATGACAGAGAGGAGACGTGAGAGTTAAAGATTAAGCTCCTGTTAATCTGGTAATCTAACATCACGCCGTCTCAGAGGAACTCTGCTTTAACATGATGAGGAACACGCTAAAAACACGCCTGATTCAGATTCCTGCCACAGAGAAACCTGATGGATCAGGATCATCCTGGTCCAGATCCACTTCTCAGAGCCACAAATAAACCAGATTAACGCTCCAACGAGCAGGTGGAACGCAGATGTTACATCCACATCTGAAAAATCTAAAAACATACGTTTGTTCTGTGGTTTCCACCCAGTGTCATTGTTTTGGTTCGTCATGATACACAGAGCAAATAGAGCTTCCCGATGGGGGTAAAAACAAGCTCTATTTGCTCTGTGTATCATGACGAACCAAAAAAAAAAAAGATAGCAAATTATTACCTTAACATCAAAATGATCTTTTATATTATTACCTTAGAAGAAATTATGCCTCAAAGAGATAAAAATATTCAAAAAAGGACAATTTTTCGTCAAATGTATCTAAATAATAATCAAATATAATCTAATCATTTACTTTAAGCTCTTTCTAACTTTTTATTGTCATTTTTATTATAAATATATTTATTATTATAAATATATTTAACCATATTTGAGTCACTCCAGTCAAACTCATCAATTAAAATTTCTTCGTTTCGTTTCTAGAAAACAGGAATTTAAATGTTTTTGTTTGTTTTGAAGCAACTGGAAGATTTGAGCTGATTTCTGACAAAAGAACCGTTTTGGACCGGTACCGGTTCAGCTTGTTGAACGCCTGTTTTTATCGTCAGATGGTCGTTTGTGGCTCAAAGCTTTTATTTTGACGTCACAACTCAGAAAATAAACGAAACCAAATCAGACAAAATGTTTTTTTTGTTTTAATTAAATAAATTTTCACCAGATGATGAAACTAGAGGATCTCCTGAGCCACTAAAAGCCCGTTCCTTCGGTTCTGTTCGGTTAGGCGAGCGGCACCGAGCCCCTCGGCGGTCGTTAACGTCTCGTAGCCCGACGGCGTCACGCTCCAGCGGCGGCCCACACAGCCGGCGCCACACACTACCACAAACACATCAACCCACTCCGGTTTGTCCGTCAGACCAACAGAACTCCGTTTGGATCAGAACAGAACTGATTAGTCATCTTTAACGTGTGTGTGTGTGTGTGTGTGTGTGTGTGTGTGTGTGTGTGTGTGCGTGTGAAAACGGGCCTGGGACAATAAACTGTGTGACACCTTTCATCACAACATGAGGCAGAACCAACAGAACGGGTCGGGTCCGCTCCTCCAACACATGAGCCGATGACAGAGCCAGAACGTCTGCGTGAGAACCAAACCTCCGACCCGCTCGCGCTACCCCAGAACCACGCGTGCTGTCAGAGGGAGGTCAAAGGTCAGAGGGACCAGGAGAGCTGCGGTGGTACCGCTGAGGCCCAAATGATCACAGAACATCGGATTTCTGCTCCAAATATAATCAAATAAAGTTTCTGTGATCCAGATTCCCTCTGAGCGTCGGCGCCGCGCGGAGGATTCCAACAGATGAATGTTCTAAACTAAACCTGACCAGAGCGGTGAGAACTTTATTCATTTAAATCAACTAAATGATTTCATCTATTTACTGAAATTCTGTTAGTTGCTCAGAACATTTCTGAAGTTCTACAAAAAAACAAAAACTCAGGACCCAGGAGATGAACTTTCATCTAAATCACATCTGCATAAAACCTCCGTTCCTGTAACAACGCCATAGAATAATCTGCTGCTTGTCCCCGCGGCGGGACAACAAAGGGATTTTCTATTCTTTACTTTATTTAATAAACTACTTTATGATTCGATGTTTCAGCTTCACCAGCATTATTGAACTCCAGAACCACCCGTGTTTGCAGCCAGATACTAAATGAGCTTCACACTTCAAACCTCTGGTTTTAGCATCCAGATGTTCAGATGGTGCATCCATGAGCCTGGAGAGATCCGATTCTGCTTTACTCTTACAACTTCACCTGGATAAATAAACAAACAGTCGTCCAGTTTCAGGACGCTGGGGTCAAATTCTGACTTTAGTCAAAAAGATTCTTCAAAGATTTCTTTAGTAGAAACACTAAAGACAGGAGATGAAACCAGATGTTTACTGGTGATGTTTCTGTTTCTGAGCTGAAAACCCAGGAACGTGTGTGTGTGTGTGTGTGTGTGTGTAAAGGAGTGTGAGACGAGAGTGCAAGCACGTTTCACCTCAGACTGACTTCTCTCAGCTCAGCTGGATCTTTTATTAGAAAAGCAGTTTCACGATGGGTTGTACTTGCAAGCAAAGGTTATTTCCATTACCTTCTTCCAGTTGCATACAAAACAGGAAGTTGTGGTTTGTGTCTAACACTTTCTGGGTGCAGATGTCTGGTGATGTTTAAGCATCTACTGTTTACTGAAAACAGCACTGAGTCACGTTGGTTCCGCGTTGGAACATAAACTATTTGCATCACTTTGTAAAAGCATCAGAACATTCAATAAGTATAATATTTTCCAACAGTGTGTGTGTGTGTGTGTGTGTGTGTGTGTGTGTGTGTGTGTGTGTGTGTGTGTGTGTGTGTGTGTGTGTGTGTGCAGCGATGCAGACTGAGGGGTGTCGATTGGCCCACATGGACCCGGTCTAATCCATAAGGACTCCTCTCTGCCCCGCGAGGACGTCTCCTCTGTCGTATGAAGACATTTTTCCCTCCGGGCCAACGGCTATAAATCACAGCTCCGACCTCATCGATGCACAATCAATGACACACAAGTACACCGTAAGTAGGTGAGCAAACACACACACACACACACACACACACACACAGACGGACTACTGAGAAACTCTTTCCTGTAACTTCATTAAAGTTCTCGCTCTGGTTTTCTCGTTCCGGACGTATCGATGGATCCATTACGGCTCAGCTAACGTCCTCCTCAGACCCAGCCTGGAACTGAAGGCTCACCGTGAGCGTGGGATTGTGGGTAATGTAGTCTGCCGGCGTTTTCTCAGCAGCTGTCGCTTTAATCCTGCTCTGGGTTTGTTAGAAAAGGCAGACATGTTGGAAACGCGGCTAACAATCTGACAGCAGCTCATGGCGTATAAATAAATACGGAAGACTACAAATACAGACGAACATTCACACGTTTGAAATGGAAAAAAAAAAACGTCCCGATAAATAAACTCAGCAGCGAGTGACGGGAGATTTAAAAGCGTTTAAAACCCAGCCACATGCAACAGAGTGGGTTTTTATTAAAACACCAAACATGAAGGATAAAAATAGACGCCTCAGTGATGGATCATTATCCTGCGGCTACACATACTTCAACATATCTGAGTCCAGCTGAGGCGGCACACATCTGTGTTAGTGTAGCAAATATATCTCCACCGAGGTCATTAATCTCCTGAACGTCAGCTCTTTAACAACACAAAGTCTTCTAATAGTCCGACACGCAACACCTTCAGTTTGGTTCAACCAGAGGAAAACAAAAAGGAGCTGAACGTGGCACGTTAGCGTCCATAAATCATTTACAGTTTATCAAATATTTATGACTGTAGTCAACAATCCCACAGATGCACACAGAGCTAAAACTATTTTAAATGCTGCTGATTACCCACAATGCTCCTCTCACCTCAGACACATGTAGGAAACTGAGATGTCAGCCAGAAAAATCCTTAAAGGCGTTGGACGCTCGCATAATCAGTACATTTGCAGTCGTCTCTAGTAGGAACGAATGCTTTATACGTCGTATTCTGATCAGGAAGTAGAAGTCAGCTAAAGGAGAAAGTAGAGATGAGATCCGTCCATCAGCTGTCCACATGTGTGATTATGTTCACATACAAACACAAACTCATTCATAAACAACATCAGGCGTCAGAACGAGACCTGAAATGTGACCGCTGGTGATCAAAGCGGTTTGTAAGAATAACCCTTTTCCCTAAAAGCTCTAATGACTGCTTGGATCAGCAGAGCAGTAAACACATCCATCATAAGAGCAGAGCTTATTAATTTACTCCACTGCTGTGGTTTCTGCTGCATTGCTTCAGTAATACGTAAAGAATATCAGCTGAGCTAATTCATGTTCTGATTCATCACTCGTCACCTTCACAGAACCTAAACAGTCTCCTGCATCCCCACAGCAGTTAAAACCCAATCAAAAGCACTTCCAGAGCCCGGCTGACATAAACAAACGGCTCCTCTGATGATGGATCCTGCTGAAATGACACCGAGGGAAACGACAAAGAGAAAGTTCAGAAACAGAAACAGTCAGCAGAAAATCAAACCCGAGAACGGGCAGTGTTTTTTAAAATGGTATAAAGACCCATCAGTCTTCAGCTCCCACCGTCCTCATCACGCAAACATCAATAAATATGTGAACAGAAATGTGTGTGTCTGTGTGTGTGTGTGTGTGTGTGTGCACGTGTGGCAAGTGTGTGTGTCTGTGTGTGTGTGCACGTGTGGCAAGTGTGGGGGGGGTGGGGGGGGGGGGGGGGGGGCACATAAACAGACATAAAGGACAGTTTTTCAGAGACAGAATACCAGTGTACATCTGAGAAAAACAGGATGGACATAAAGCCAATGGAACTTTGGAATCAATCAATGACCTCTAGAACCAATCAATGACCTCTAGAACCAATCAATGACCTCTAGAACCAATCAATGACCTCTAGAACCAATCAATGAACTCTAGAACCAATCAATGACCTCTAGAACCAATCAATGAACTCTAGAACCAATCAATGACCTCTAGAACCAATCAATGACCTCTAGAACCAATCAATGACCTCCAGAATCAATGAACTCTAGAACCAATCAATGACTTCTAGAACCAATCAATGACCTCTAGAACCAATCAATGACCTCTAGAACCAATCAATGACCTCTAGAACCAATCAATGAACTCTAGAACCAATCAATGAACTCTAGAACCAATCAATGACCTCTAGAACCAATCAATGACCTCTAGAACCAATCAATGAACTCTAGAACCAATCAATGACCTCTAGAACCAATCAATGACCTCTAGAACCAATCAATGACCTCTAGAACCAATCAATGACCTCTAGAACCAATCAATGAACTCTAGAACCAATCAATGACCTCTAGAACCAATCAATGAACTCTAGAACCAATCAACAAGCTCATGAACCAATTAATGAACTCAGAAAACAATCATTGAACTCTGGGACCAATAAATGAGCTCTGGAGCTAATCGGTAATCTATCTTCTTCAGGCACAATGTCTGAATTTGGACATTTCAACAACAGTTGGCGATATAAACCCCACTGATCTACTGAAGCCGACTGTATTTATTCCTTTAATTTTTTTATTATGAAACTGAGGGTTTGGGGTGTGTTTTAACTAAACTATAAATAATCACACATTTCATATTTGGTAGCTACTTCTATAGCAGTGTCCAAAGAGGAACTCAGGACCTCCTTCAATCACTCACAATAACAGTCGGAGACACGCAACACCGTTATCCGTCGACACAAGGGCTCTCCGACATGCACACAAGGATTTGGCGCTAGCGCTATGGCTCCTGAACTTGTGCTGATGCTAAACTGACCTAAAACATCAGGATCGTTGTACACAAACAGAAGAAGTCAAAGATCAACAAGATTAAAGGATGAAATTCTGCAACAGATCAACTCAAGTAAAAAGTAAAAGACTTATCCAGTCATGTGATCATCCCTTAATGGGGTAAATAAATGAGCCATATGTTGTTTAAGGTAGTAAAAAGTACAATTAACTGAAATTAAAACCTATTTAGAGATAATTAGAGACACACACCTGACTTATTTTAATAGTGAAGTTCTGCAGTCATTGGTTTATTTAAACATTCTGTAATTCTTCCTGAACTAGTAAAGACCGACAAGAGCTGAGAATGTTCTGAGAGTTTATGAATTTAGATCTAATGTGAGGTCCGGAGCAGCAGCACCGGTTCTGTTTGGCTTGTTCAGCTGAATTTTATCTGCTCCTCCGTCCCATAAAACCTTCCTATTGACAGGCAGCTCCTCATCGACCCCCCCACCCCCCCATATCCAGCCCACATTTTTCTTCCCTATGAGTATTAGTTTATTGAATAAGTGGCATCTGTTTTCCTGGCCCCGTCACCGTAAGGCGAGGTATTTCTCACTGACGCGAGGCGGTGATTTATACGCCGCTCCGACTCTCCCCACGAAAAATAAAGCTAAGCAAAAAATTTCCAATACATCCTCCGTCCCACCACACACACACACACACACGCTCTACATAATGAACCTGGCAGATGTAATTCCAACTCCAACACTTTTCGTCGTCCAGTGATGGTGAGATGATGAGACAACTAAAGACACAAATTACAACTAAAGTGTCCAGCGTCTGCAGGAACACTACAACAGTGTGTGTCATGTTCTAAAGGTTCTAACTAAACCAAGAGAAATCTGACTTCTGGAGGGTAGACTGACTCGACATTCCCGTTTGCTGCCAGAAGAGAGGAAAAGAAAAATCTAATTTTCTTGTCAGATACCTGAAGTGAGATTTTACCGTTTCAGGTTTTTTTATCTCTGTAACTGAAACTGAAGAATTGAGTTCAGATGTTTTGAGTTCAGGTCGACTCAACTTTAATTTCCACGTCAGTTTTTAGCCACAGATGTATTTTAAAGAGCTTTAAAGAGGAGCTAGACTGTAAACCAACATGTTCCTTGTTGTTGTTGAATAAGACAGCTTGGGTGGTCAACAGCAGCATGCCAAAAAGTCAACGCCGTGTATGACCTACTTTTTATGTAAATTAGAAAGTTGAAAAAGGCGAGAGAAAAACTTCTGATCTGAGAAAACCTTCCTTAACACGTCATAAGGGGGAGCCACGCCTCCTCAAACCTGCATGTCTCCAGTGTCTGAGGCCTTCTGGGGAAACCAACCAATCAGCAAGCAGCTCATTATCATATTCATGTCCTGGCCCAGTGGGAGGGGTCAACAGCTGGTTTAGGGGGTTTAGAATGGCCTGTATCAGGGCTCCTGGGACAGATGGAAGCCTAAAGAACATTTCTGATGCTTTTTAGAGGCTCAGAGCTGTTTTAGATTGTTGGTTAACTGCATTCTAGGAGCTCTTTAAAATATAAAACCCCTAACAGGAAAGAGGAAATAAAACCAGATCAGACTGTAATAGTTTACAGAAAAACATTGAAGAACATAAAAGAAAAATAAAGTTTAAGATGAGAGACAACACGTTTAAACCAGCGTCTGTTTCTTTTTTAGGGTTTTAAACACGTCAACCTTTGCGTCTAAACCCAGTAAACATGACAGCAGAACCAGGAAGTCTAATGGTACCAGAGCCTTTAACGGCTCACAGCAGCACACATTTACTCTGACTTTAATATTAAAATACTGAATAAAGTATTTTATGTTTACTGTGTTGTTGAGCAGGTAAAACCTAGCATTTTTTATTTAAATTGGTATTTCAGTTTGGATGATGGGGAACTGCAGCTGTCTGGACCCAGAAATGATGTTTTACAATAATACTTTAGATGTTTATTTATCCTTCACATCACATGTTCCCTTCATGTTTTTGGTACTAGAGGTTCCTTCAGAAGAAGCACCTTCGTCCCCATGCAGCCCCAGCATCACCAGCAGCTGTTAAGCTGTTATGTGGTGTGTTTGAGGGACGCTCAGACTCCAGAAGCTTCTCTTACCGGTCAGGATTCTGAGGACAGACGTGCATCTGCAGCAGGATCCTCTGGGTGAAGGTCTTGAAGCACTGGCCGCACTTCCACAGATGCCAGTCGCTGAACTCGCTGCTCAGCTGACTGGTGGAGGTGGGACTCGCCAGGACTCGCTGGTTTTTAGAACCCAGCTGACCAAAAGTGGAGTCAGACTGGACTCCGATGCCGACCTTGTCCAGCAGCGAGAAACTTCGAGGACACGGAGAGTGGGGGAAGACCATGGACCTCAGCAGCGTGGCTGGGGGGGTGGAGGAGGAAGAGGAGGAGGAAGAGGACGACGAGGATGGTTTTCCGTTTTTACTCAAGGACTGGAGGGACTCTTGTCTGGACATGGCCTCCACCACCGTAGCCGGGACGTTTACTAGAAAAGACGACAAAACACTTTAAAGATCAACTTTCTTCATATTTTATTACATCTGCAGTCGTCTCTAGTAGGAAAGAATGACTTGTGAATCGTTCTTTGGGGAAAAAAAGCTCCTGAGCGCCTGTTTGAGGATGTAGAATTCAGCTAGGAGAAAGTAGCTTCAGACGGCAGGATCTGGAGTCTTACTTCCTGATGTGTGGACGTCTCTCCTCTGATTGGGTAACAGCAACACGACTCTACCACTGACTCTGTTTGCTCTGCAACGTTAATGTTTTATCTCCACCAATAACACAAGCCTGGAGGAGTTCTGCTGTGTGGTGGAGTTGCTAATGCTAACGGTTAGCTTCTGCTAGCCCAGACGTTCTCTGCTGTTTCCTGGACGCTAAACCAACAACAGCCTTCCCCGTCGTGAGTCCAGATGGGTGAGTCCATGAATGTTCAGTGACAGTGTGATGTCACGCTGTCAGGCTTTTCTAATCCTAGAGTTTCACCTAGAGTCTATTTTCTATCAGAAGCTAATGCAGGAGATAGGTGGAGGAGACTATTTTCATGTTCAGCCTGCAGGAAACACTCAGAGTGACCCGCTAGAATCAGACATAATCAGTAAAAAATGTTTTTTTTTTTTTAGTGAAGTTGACCTTTGTCCTCTTCTAGATTATCGTCACAAATCCTCATCAGACCACTTCTGGCCCTAAAACCTCCAGATGGAGCATCAGGATTAGTACCTTCATCACAACCCTGTCATATCCAGTCCTACACATGTCTGCTGCCCCCTGGTGGAGGATCTACAGGTGGTGAGGGCCAATTTTATTTCTTATTTATTATGCAGTTGTTAAAATAATCATAGACAACAGTTTAGTTTTATAATTATTTCAAAGTTTTGGCTTTAAAGGATTAAATTCAAGCTGAATTACTGAAAAAAAACATGAAGACACAAAATACAGAAAACAAAAAACACAATGAAGACGTGTTTAAATAAAACTATTAAATGTTTAAATAATTTATCTCCTAAAGACTCGACAGTGACATTTTTACTGACAATATATAAAGACTAAAAACATTTAGATTAAAAAAAATCTAAGTTTATGAACGGAAATCAGTTGGTTTTGTTTTTGGGTATTTATTTGTTTATTTATTTGTTTATTTCTGAGCAGCTGGAGATGAAAACATTTGATTAAATCACATTTAAACCAACGATCTGTTGTATAAAAGTGTGTAAATTAGATTTGAGGAAGCCAGCTGTCCTCCCGTGACCCAGAAGTGTGTTCTGACGGACCTGGACTCTGTTTGAGAGGTCTGGTTCTACTTTAAATTACCGTAGACGGTTTTGGTTTTCATCCTGTAAAACTGGTTTGTTTGGAGAAAGTCGGCGTGCGGACTGGCTGGAAGTCAAACCGTTGTCCTGCGACACCAGAGGGAGAATTTAGTTTCCGATCAGGAACCAGCAGAGCTCGGTGACTCCCAAACCAGAACCCACTCTCATTTCAGCAGATTAACGGTGACAGGCCAGAAGGATCCTTGTGGCTCGTTTTCAAACGCCAAGACAAATTATTTTGTGATTTCATTTGGAAAAATCAGGCTGAGTTACGAGGGGCCCTGGCGAGTCTTCAGGAGCAAAAACACAAATTAACATTTCATTTTTCTTTGTTTTAAATTATGGAAAAATGCTAATCTAACGTCTTCAGTTCCATCTTAAAGAAGATTTTATTCATTTTTCTCAACTGAAAAATTTCACATCTGACTAATTTAACAAAGATTTTTTGTGAAAAAGGTTTTTTTTTCTACAGATTAAATTTGTCTGGAAGAAAGTTAGAAGCATCAGAAACAGCTGATGGATGTTTAAAAACAGAACAGCAAAACGTTACGTTTGCTGATGTACGGCAGCCCGTTAGGGCCACTCCGGAGGAACAAACACGAACAATTTTCACATTAAAATCAAAAACTTTAAAAATAAAATGTAAATAAGAAAAGGTGGTTTTGGAAGAACATCTCCACCTCGGGTCATTCTATAAATAAATACGATCTGTTTTTGCTTTTTTGTTTATTAGTGGCAGTGAAATTAAAAATATAAAACTGTATGCTAATTATGTGTAACTATTTATACAAACATCCACATATTTTATATTTTTTACAGCTACATTCAGATGCTTTAACTAGAGTCTGATGTCCACCACGAAGTCAAAGGGTTAAACTTTATTCTTCCTCCTTGTTTATTTCTTATGCTTTCTGCTCCTGAGCGGCTCTAATTCAGCGTCTTCCTAAAGAGACGAACCAGCAGAATGAGAATTAGAGCGCGGATCAGAAAGGTTCTTACACAATAACCTGTGACAGGTTTGATAAAAGCAAAGTTTAGACCTCGACCGTTGTGTTTTATCTCCACCAACGCCAGCAGCTCGTAACAAAAAACCTAAATTTAGTAAAAGAAACGTCTCTGAGCACGTGGGACCAGAGGATGTTCCCTGGGGTTGTGAGTAAACAGGTCTGGACTAGAAAACGTTAAAGGAAACATAAATAAACAAAAACAACTCAGAATAAAATAAATAAAGACTCAGAAAATCTCAGAGCAGGTTTAAAAAACTCCCACACAGAGGATCTGACACCCCCACACACACGCACACACACACACAGTCATTTCCACCACATGAGCAGAACCCCCCCCTCTGGTGAGTAAAACGCGACCAGAAGAACCTTTAATCTGATTTAATCTGAGACGACCGATAGAAGCGTGAACCGTCTTGTGGATGGAGGTCTCTGTGATGTTGTATCTCCTCACTCAGGTGGTCATAACCGTTTCCCATCCTTCATCGGGCCACCAGGCCTCATTGATCCTCTAATAACCTTATGAGGAGATAATTACACCATTTGTAAGTTGGCCGACGGCTCTATCGACGGCCGCGTTATGCTCCGCTCGCCCACCCTTAATTCATTTTCCTACAAACGTCGCATTTACAAAAAGAGCGAGTCGATATGTTTTGGGCTGTGTGAGAAATGCATCATCAGAATGGGAGAATTATGCAGATGCAGGTTGCAACACTGCAGCGTCTGTGTTTTCTTTCAGACGGGTGTGACCCTGCTCCCCGCTCCACCGCGACTTCAAAGTTCTAAAAGCAACTTTTCAGGCCGGCGATGAGGAGAATGTGGGTGGAGGAGCACCCCCCGCCTCCGTATCAGGCGGTTCATCAGGTCCAGCCCTCCTCCTCTGGAGCCTCGGCTTTGTTATGAGAACCGTCCCGTGTTTTCTGGGTCAACATCACTTTCTCTTGTTCTTTTAGTCCGACTGTGTGAGCTTCACATCCATCAACCACAGAATAAAAAGTCTGACCGACACCAGGATGAATAAAAATGTTCAAGCTGGGCCTGAGACGCCTCCTGGACGTCTGAAGCTGCATGAAGGAGCTGAAGTCAGGCGAGGAGGTAACGGCGCCGTAACGGATGGTATGAGCACGGGAAGGATGGCTGTAGGGTTAGAGGGTGTGAAGTGATCTCCAGAGGTGTCAGAGGGACCAGAGGAAGCTTAAGGGGGGCTTCACAACCCTCCTGGACAACCACTTAATGGAGATGAGATCAAAATTATTCTGTGGTTTTTAAAAATGACGATACATATTAGGATCCTTTTTTCTATCCACCCGTCCGTCCGTCCATCTAACCATCTTAGTCTGCTTATCCGAGATCAGGATGCAGAAGTACCAGGTCCAGAGCTACTTTTCCCTAGAGGACACCCTCCATGTCCTCCTGGAGGATCGCAAAGTGTTCCCAGGCCAGAGGAATATTATGGGTCTGCCTGGGGTTCTCCTCTCACCCGGAATCAGAAACCTTCTCAACCAAAACAATGTTCTTGTCTCTTTTTGAAGCAGATGGGTTCTGGCGCCTGGTTCCTTGTGATGGGGAGATGGAGGACAGATGGACCAGCAGAGCTTCAGTCAGGAGGACGCTCTGGTTGATTATTGTGAAGAATCTGAAACAACAGTCAAAGCTCTGGGTTTACTGGTCTTGAACTCCACAAATCTCATCATGAGATCTGGATCAGAACCAAAAGAACCAGCTTTGAGATGATCTTCATCCATACGGTGGCCACAGGAGAGAAGCTGCTTCTCCTCATAAAAGCATTCAGCTCAGGTGGTTCTGGGTTCTGACCAGGATGGAGGTTTTCCAGGTACTGAGAGGAGTTCCTGTGTCAGACCCAAAACTTATGCTGTCTGATCTGGGAATGCCGTGGGATTCCTCAGGAGGAGGTGGAGAGAGACAGAGATGTCTGGGATTCCCTCCTAGATCTGTCCCCTCCAGAACCCGACCTTGGAAAAGCAGGATGGACCTCCGGAGACGGTCATGAACTCGGGTCATTTCTGCTGGCTCGGCTGACCCACACGACTCATGCTCATGGATAAAGTTCAGACTGGTGCCGAAGCGTTCCTGGTGATCAATGATCATAACGTTACCAGTGATTAGAAAGACACGCCGGATCAATACCAGCAATTAGAACAAGAATAATAATAATACATCACATCGAGAAGAGGCGGGAGCTGATTTCAGAGGAGTGGAAACGTCTTTTCCTCATCAGTTATTATTCCTAAAACGAGTGTTTGGGAATCTTTCAGGAAGAGAAAGGTTCCGGACAAAAGGAGGTGGAGAAGAGGAGCATCAGTGGGATGAAGAGGAGGAGCTGATGAAGCAAAGACTTGTTCTGTCCACATGTTGTTGTTGTTAGTATCTACGGCGCTGTGGAGACTCAAACCAGCAACCTCTGATTGGATGGAACGTACGCGAGTAAACAACCACAGGGGTGTGTGTGTGTTCTCTCTGGGTCGGTGTATCAACTGTTCAGTCACATTTATGTGGTTTTGAGGCTCAAATAATGAAGTGAATGTTGGTAAAAAGATTGTAGTAAAACACTAAAATTTTAGTTTTAATGTTTATAACGAACTGGAAAAAAGGCAGAATTCCTCCTCCGGGTCAGGGATGCGGTCCTGCACCAAGTGGGGTAATACGAGTACTGAACTGTATCGATGATTAAAAATATCATCTTTGTTTTGGTCATTGATGGTTTTTCTTATAAATACCTAACCTGGCAACCCATCCTATATATGTGAACATAGTCTGGCCACGGTCCATCGACGGCTCTCAGTCGTGGGGCGGGATCTCTTTCAAACTGTCCCCACATGCTATTGGAAAAACAACGTGACATACTCACCGCTACAGATGTCAGTCAACGAGATAGTCCGCCATACTCCGTCAAAGAAGACGCAAACAAATCCTTGGTCTAAATAGTAAGTGCCTCTATCTGCTCTTGACTCAAAGAAAAGCCCAAGTCTGGTGCAAATTAAAGTTGATGCCAAAGCAGTTTCAAACGAGCAGTCGCCATCTTTGTTTTTATTAGTGAGATTCTGCCTACCAACAAAGCGCTGTGATTGGCCCACCAAACCAACAGAGGGCTGTGATTGGCCCACCAAACCAATAGAGCGCTGTGATTGGCCCACCAAACCAATAGAGCGCTGTGATTGGACCGTTATGGATGTCAGTCAACGGGGCACAATGACGGTCTAGAGCAGGTGTATTCAATTCCGGGCCTGAAGGGCCGGTATCCAGCACGTTTTAGTTGTTTCTCTGCTCCAACACACCTAAGTCAGTGGTTGAAACACCTGCAGCTCATCAGGCTCTGCCTGTTAATCACCTGCTGATTGAAATCAGGTGCGTTGAAGCAGAGTTAAAACTAAAACGTGCTGGATACCGGCCCTTCAGGACCAGATTTGAATACCCCTGGTCCAGGCTAACAAATACCAGCTCACCACCTCAGATTCAGCTGTGTTTATTAAAGTTAACTTTGTCAGTTTATTGATGCAACATCTGACTGAAAACTTGAAGTTTGCAGCGTTAAACTCTGCTGCTGACATGTTTAACACCACAGCTCTGAATCGTCACAGGAACACGAGTTCTCCATCTCCATGAGCTCAGACACCAACCTCTGGAACAAAGATGCCATCCCAACTCTAGTGTCCTCCATCGTGGCCACGCTCAGCAACTCCAGAGAAAAACTAAACGGAGTTAAAGTAGCAAAATAACTTTAATCAGGACCAGAGCTGCTGGCTTTCCTTTGGTACAAGAGCAGTAATCTAATTTAAGTGAACTAACTTTTGTTCACTGCAGGGTGGATGGATGTTTTTTGTTTTGTGCTTTTGGAGACGAAATGTCTTCATGTGGAAAAAACACTGAAACATTTTAATCATCTCATATTCTGCAGGTTTCTGAGCGCTGGTTCATTTTGTTTACATTTCACAGATTTCAAACGCTGGCAGGAAACGGATCCATGTGAAGTGCTGGATCACTCACTGAACACGAGGAAACATTAAAGAAGTTGAATTATATCGTCCCTAAATATCAAACACGGTCTTTAATAATCCAGATTAGCAGTAGAGATTCAAATCTCTTAGATTAGCAGAAAGCTTCCTCTCAGACTGGAGACTGGACTGGTTTGGGTGCTCCATGTGTTCTGGGTCCTGGACCGCTTCAGGATTAAACATAAACTGTAAAATCTTAATCTGTAGATTAATCGTTCATCACAGAAGAAAGAAGACAGCTCCGGCTAGATTTCTAGGCTAAATTTGTTGCTGTATTGATTCAACTGTTTGCTGCTCCGGAGCATACAGGCGTGTGTTAACACTGACGAGCAGGAAGGACATTAGCAGTGACCTTAAAGAAGCAACTGTTGCTGCCCACTAAGCAGGAAATGGTCAAAGGTCATTACCAAACAATCTGGAGAAAGTTTATCAAGATGAGGAAAATATTTAGTACAGCTGGAGATCCCAGGACCATCCCTATGGTCACGAGCTTTGGGTAGTGACCGAAAGAACGAGATCACGGATACAAGCGGCTGAAATGAGTTTTCTCTGCAGGGTGCCTGGGCTCTCCCTTAGAGATAGGGTGAGAAGCTCGGTCATCCAGGAGGGGCTCGGAGTAGACCCGCTGCTCCTCCACATCGAGAGGAGCCGGTTGAGATGGCTCAGGCATCTGGTTAGGATGCCTCCTGGACGCCTCCCTGGTGAGGTTTTCTGGGCATGTGCAACCGGGAGGAGACCCAAAGGAAGACCCAGGACACGCTGGAGGGACTATGTCTCTCGGCTGGCCAGGGAACGCCTTGGGATTCCCCCGGAGGAGCTGGCCCAAGTGGCTGGGGAGAGGGACGTCTGGGTCTTCCTCCTTAGGCTGCTGCCCCAGCGACCCGACTCCGGATAAGCGGAAGAAAATGTATGGATGAATGGATGGAGATCCCAGGAGGTTCACCGAAAGGTCAGAGGTCAACACTTGGAGAAATGAAACAACCCAAAAGCTGCATCTCAGACTCGTTTCATGGAGAGAAAACTACAAACGAAACAACGCAAAGCGGGTGAGGATCTGCTGATTGGTCAGTTTGTCTGGGGGTGGAGCCTGAGCTAGCTGACACGCTCCAACAGTTCATTAAAAGTTTCCTACATAAGAGAACCCAGCAGATTGAATCGAGTCACGGACTCGTGTCAGAGACTTGACAGCAATCACTCATTCGGTTTGGTTCTTTAGTTCTGGTGAGATTCACACCTGTTCAGGTATCCAGATGAACTGAATCAATGAAAAGTGAATGATGATAAATAATAAAGCCAGGATAGCTCTGATGTGTTTGGGTAACAATGTTTTATGAATAAAAACCTGAACCTGAACTCTGGTGTGACCTGCAGAACGAGTCTTTTGTGTTCAGGCTTGTTGTTTATATCAGTAACAGAAAACATGGGTCCCCACAACTACAGTAAAACAAATATTTGTGTGTGATTATGTTTGCAGAAGCTGCCACAGTCCTGTCATGGTGAACAATGTCATGTAAAAGACTCGTTTGGTCGGTAACAGAAACCAGCTTGTGGCCAAAACGTCTCTAATTAGCAATCAGCACGATCTGGTTTCAACACGGCTCTGCTAAAGACCAGCCTCTAACTTCATTCATTTGGATTTAGATTCCAGATTAAACCCTCTTCAGGTTTTCTTTTTTCCGTTTGAGTTTTTCTTTCTAAATAATTACAGAAGAAAAAAGTCAAAGTTTGTTTTCCCCCTGAAGGGAGTTGCTCTGTAAGATGTACGGAAACACATGTTTGACTGAAAAGAATATAAACAAGCTGACAGAGCAGAAAACTGGAGGAGAGGTAAACAAAAACCAGAGAGAGGGGAAAAAGGGATGGACGGAGGAGAAGAGACAAACTGACTGGATTTAAACAGAAAAGGATGAATGGAAAAGACAGAAAACATCCCAGTTGGTTGGAAATGGATGTCCCTTAATCCATCCATCTTCTTGGAGATGGAATTTTATTATCCTTATTTCTACGGCTGAGCTCGGCCACCAAAGGTTAGTGTTGGAGAAAATCCAGAGCTCCAGAATGGAGCAACAGCCTGATCCCTGCAGAAAAAGCACCAGACCCATGGTGCACCTCATCCTTCCATCTCTCAAGAAGGACATGTTTGTTTATTTCAGCCAAAGATACTTCAAATTTTCCAGATACCAATGCAGTCAATTAACCAAACATGCATGTTTTTGGTCTGTGGGATAATACTGGAATACCTGGGGGAGAACACGCAAACTCCATGCAGTAAGACCAGAGCCTGGATTCAAACCTGCAACCTTCTTGCTGCGGGGGAACTACCACCAATCAGCCCAGATACCAGAAACCTTCTCTCCCACTCCAAAGGGAACATGTGTCACATTTAAAATCTAAGCTGCTTTTAAAACAGAAACAGGAAGAAACGAAACTCTTCCGTGTTTCCTTACAGTTTTCGTCCTGAGCGATGCACTGCAGCGGGATGCCGAAGAAGGAGGTGTAGGAGTCGTTGTACCAAACAAGCAGCTCAGTTCCTCTGGGGATGTCCATACATGCTCGGTAGAAGATACAGGACCTGCAACACAAACACAGCCAGCGTGAACATCCTGCAGCTGTGACGTGAGACGGCTCGAGTCTGGGTCGGATTTAAAGAGTTTAATAAAATCTTTAATCTGATAATGGCTTTTATTTCATATCTGACCAACCCCAAATGATTTATGGGAAATATCTGGTGTCTCTCACTTTCTACAGTTTGAATAATGTTGTTGAATCACAAGCCAGAGAGCTGATGGTTCCTGGGTCACACTGGACCTGAAATAATACCTCCTCCACCCAAAAACATCATTCTAACATCATGAGCAAACCCACATTCTCCACCACACGCTCATTTCCAGCCCAGACTATTTTAAAACATGTTCCCACATGTTTTTCTCCATCACTAATGGCAGGGTGGCAGACAGAGCAGATCAGAACTGAGAGGTCACTGGTTCAATTCCCACATGACTCCATTTCCCTCAATTTACCTTTGAGCAAAAAGACTAATCAGTCATTTCACACGCATGAAGAAAACCAATTAGAGCAAAAGAAATCACAGGTTATCCAAGAACAGCAGCTTCAGTACATCAAGACAGTTGAACCTAAGCTTCATTGTTTAGGAAAATGGGCTGAACCCCCCCCCCAATCTGTTAAGACTAAGAATAAAACATCAAATCCAGACCTGCTCTGACAAGATGCTGTAGTAGTCATTAAATAATCAATTGAATCAATGTTGAGTTTATTACTTCAAAGGAAATACCACACCATACCATGCAGATATCACACCACACCATACAGATACCACACCATACCATACCATACAGATATCACACCACACCATGCAGATATCACACCACACCATACAGATACCACACCATACCATACCATACAGATATCACACCACACCATGCAGATATCACACCACACCATACCATACAGATACCACACCATACCATACCATACCATACAGATACCATACTGATAGAGTAAACATGAATATTGTGCTACTGACTGAGCAGAGATTAAGACCACATGTCCTAAAGAACAAAGAGACTCTATATGATACACGTCTCAGCTGAGTCTCATCAGAGATTAATATCATATGACTCAGACAGCAGATGGGTTTGTTTTATCATATAATATGTGTGTTCAGCTGTAAGCTATCTCTCTGTGATTCACTATTAACTGCTGTGTGTATATAAACCTGGAACATCCAGGTTCTATCAGAACAACAAGTTACAGATCAGCTGTTTGTCATATCAGCTGTTTGTCACATCATAACATGCCTAAGTTTGCATAACATTTAAACCACTCCCTCATTTTCCGGGTAATAAAAGACTACAGCAGAGAGGAAACAGACAGAGTGCATGCTGAGGTCTTGTGCCTTAACATACGCTCTCCTCTGCAGAGAATTTAAAACTTATTCACTGGTGTCTGTCTTCTGTTTTCCCAAAGCCTGGTCAATTGTAGGGTAAACGAATAACCCTGACACATACCACACCATACAGATACCACACCATACCATACAGATACCACACTATCCCATACCATACAGATACCACACCATACCATACAGATACCACACTATCCCATACCATACAGTAGTGATGTGCCAATGAAGCCTCATGAAGCGCTTCGAAGCATTCTCTAATGTGCCGACACTTGATTCGAGGCCTCGAACACTAGCTGTGGCGCCATCTAGTGGTTCTCGGTCATATTACAACGAAATAAAATGCTTCACACATTGTGTCTGAGGATGTCACTGCAGGCAAAAGTGCGAGTTTGAACAGTCTGAACAGCACAGATATTTTTCTAATCCGACCCAGGTCACTTTCATTTGTGGTATTTATTCTGATACATATCTTATGTTTTTGAAAGCGACTGCAGTCTAAACGGTCATTTCGCATTAAATCCACATCCTACGTCACTGATCAGTGGAGGGGAGGGGTGTGTTGACGTTGAGGAGGAGCACTGACAGAAGGATGCAGAGCTCCGTCTGGAGATCCCGTCTAGTTGTGGGTTTAAAAATACATGAGAGTGGGAGGAGCTTCTGGAGCGAAGCGTCTCTCCGGTCTCTGTGAGGAGGGGGGAGGGGGGTCTTCCGTGAGCGCGAGGGATTCCCCGTGCCGTGAATGAACCCAGCAACTGTGCCATCGCGCTTTCATGCAGCTTTGATGCACCCCCAATTGCAAAGTGTCACGCAGTTCGGAAAGCATCATGCGTCATGTGTCACGTGACCTGAGAGGTTCGAATCGCGCTCCAGCAGCTCCCAGCTCCGTAACCAAAGACTGCATATATAAGAACACATTGCTTCAGTTTGACACTCCACAGCAAGCTCCGCAGTCTCTGGAGCTGGGAGTGAAACATGATGACAGCCATAATAATAAACGTGTTGTCAAACCTGTATTGTGGTTTATGCATATGTTCACATAACATGAAGCTGCTGTTTCAGTCAAGGAAATCATTTTGTTTTCAAAAGTGTGGATGTTAGTGATCCACATCTTACACTTATTTTTGGAATGCAAATCAAGATGACAGCTGTTTTTTCCACAAGCTCAATAAATTGAGACACATGAACAAAACAAAACAACTCACAAATCACCTTGAGGTTCGGCAGCTTTTATTTTGAAAGTGACACAGAAAACGAACCAGTCACGTGATTCAGGCAAAACGAAGCTTCGTTTGTCATCAGTCACGTGGTTTTCGGCGAAATGAAGCAAGCCTCGGAGCGGGGCTTCATGGACACGCCCCCTTGTGGTTCGATACAAGCCTCGAAGCTTCGCTTCATTTTTCCCATCCCTACCATACAGATACCACACTATCCCATACCATACAGATACCACACCATACCATACAAATACCATTTTATTTGTCACGCGCTTTTATCACAGGCAGAAATCGGCACACAAATCATAACATTAAAACAAGGAGCTAAAAAAGGTCAAACAAGGCGGTACCATTTAACACTAGCATACAGATTAAACATTGAACATCAGAAATGGAAGGAAGGATGGCAAAATGTTACTTACTGCTGAAGCCAGTGAGTTAAAAGCCAGGGAGAAATAGTGAGTTTTTAGGCATGATTTAAAAATGGCGATAGAGGGCACTCCCCTAACCTGGTGGGGTACTGAGTTCCACAGTTGTGGGGCACAAATAAAAAAAGCCCTTTCCCCTCAGGATGTGTAAAGTGCCTTGGGGATGGTGAGAAGGAGCTGATCTGCAGAGCTAAGAGCATGAGGATGGTGGTAGAGATGAAGCAGCTCACCCAGCTAGGGAGGAGGCTGATTTGAATGCAAATAGCAGAATTTTAAAGTTGATCTAGAACTGAATGGGTAACTAGTGGAGAGATTTAGTGATGGATTTAGAAATTCACCTACAATGGTAAAAGCAGGACTTAACTATGCCATTGATTTGAGCGTCCATCTTCAGGACAAGGTCCATTTTTACTCCAAGGTTGGAAACAATAGAGGTGACATGAGGAGGAAGAGAGTGGAGGTCAGGTGACTGGGTCGCTCCAACATTGTCAGGACTGAAAACAATTACCTCTGTTTTAGAATCATTCAGATGGAGGAAATTTGAAATGAAAGAGGTTTAGTGGAGACAGTGGGCTAAAAATAAAAATAGAGTTGGCAGTCGTCTGCATAAAATTTATAAGAGGCAGCATGCTGTCTAAAAATAGCTCCTAAAAGCAGACTATAGAGGAAAAAAGTAACGTAAATAGTGTAAAGATTTTGTATGCATGACTTTATGTAGGTTTGTAATCTATCACCAACTATTTATTCTACTTCATTTATTTCTAAAGAAATGGTGAGGAGCTAGACTGGGTTGTTAGGGTCAAAAGTTAAAAATGTTTTTAAAGAATAGTTTGAAGAAGTGCATTCTGCAGTAGTTCTGGTGTTTAACTGAATAAACTATTTTTTTAATTGACTGAGTTTGATCAACAACAAAATTCATAGAATTGTTCATCTTTCACAATAAGAGTCTCAATGTAACTGAGAATCTTAAGCTTATTAAAAAAAATTAGGTTGCACTTTTCTCAGAAAAAATATACAGCGTTATTAACAGGCTGTGTTCAGCTCTACATGACTGACTGTATGTGTACTAAAGTATTTGTGTTTCTCTTTAGGCTCCACCCACACTAATCAGGATGTTAGGAAAACCTGAAAACCTGTGTGTGAGTTTAGCTGAGAGACAAACAGATCTAAAATAATCAGCTGGTTACATAAAAACAGACTAAAACTAAATGATAAAAAATTCGAAAGACAAAATAAAAACACCACATTAAAGGATTTCAAGTCTCTTTAAAAGTCGAGTTTCAGTTCAGGATGAGTTCCTGGCAGCTACAGCAGGGACTTCTAGCGTCATTAAACAAGTTTGACTAAAACGGAGCTCAAACATGTTCTTAAATCCTGCAGCCAACAGCTTGACTTATTGCTGTTCACTGTCAGATGACTGGCATTGCTCCACCAGTGAGGAAACCGGAGCCAGAGCTGCATATTTTAGACAGTAGAGTTGTTTTAGTTGTGAAGGTCACTGTTAAACTTGGTGCAACTTTTATAAAAATATATATTTAAAGAAAGACTAAAACTATTATTTCACACAAGCATTCCAGCCCAGGGAATTCATGGAAAAATTCCACAGAGCTGCTCTGATGCTGCATGACAAACCTTTTAAACGCTTCATGAGTTAAACAAACCCTAACCCCAAACCTTAACTAACCCTAACTGGTCACAAACAGTATGACTAGTGTGGATCTTACAGAGAGAAAAAGTTTTAAATGATAAGATACAGCCAGTGTGTGCTGCACAGATACCCATACGTAAACTTCATCATGCAGAAAACCTGGTAAAGTAATAATTCCTCCTAATCTAAAACCTGAGAATATCACCACCTTTCTTTAATTAAGCAATAGGCTGATTTAACAACAGCATGTGACATCATCATGTGAAACATTGGGCCACCTGAATTATCCCTGGCTCAACAATAAAGCTAACCTTGACCTTGAGTTAAGTTGAAGTAATTGATAGTCAAACAAATAGTATTAAAAGCTTCTTAGAGCACATACCAGTGTAGCTCATTTAAACTCAACTAATTAGGACTTAACAGGAACTCATCTCGTTCCTTGTTTGGACTGGTTTTACCAGATTCTCAGAGTCTTGCGTTAACACCGTCAATTTAAACTTTCAAGTAAAGACAGACTTCAAACTTGTTACTAGAAGAGACTGGATCAACATGTTGGGTTCTAGTTTTCCATAAGAAACTGAATTTCTATAGTTGTAACGCCTTGACCCAGGACCCAGTTCCTTGGTGCCTGAGACCGAACTTCATCACAGTGAAGAAGGTATTTTTGCTTTCAGACAGGAACTTCGAAAACGAGGATCTTATCAGGTGAGTAGAATCAACTACTTGTAAAAGCAACACCAAATACACACATATAAAATTATAAAAATCCATGTATATAAGATATAAACCAGTAAATTAGCTTCTCAGCCCAGTTTAGTTTTATGGTGATGAACAGCAATAGAAGTTTGAAAGCTGATTTTAATCATTTTGTTGTTGATCTAAAGCAAAAGAAACTGGTACTTATATTTTAACCAAGATTGATAAAACTTTAAAAAAAATGTTTTTAAGTAACTGATTTTATTGCTGCTTATAATCTTGATTTTCTGCTTTTATCTGAAACCTGGTTAAATGCTAGTAACAGTGCACCGGTTCTCATAGAATCAACACCAAATTTCACATCTCTAAATGTGCTTCGATCTGACAGGAGAGGAGGTGGTGTAGCTGCTATTTTTAAAGACTCATTCCTATGTAAACAGCTAGTGTGTGGCGATTTTGACTCTTTTGAGTATTTTTGTTTTGAGTTGAAAGGTACACCCAAGATCCTAGTGTTAGTAGTTTATAGGCCTCCAGGGTCGTGCACTAATTTCCTAGAAAACTTCTCTGAGGTTCTCTCTGTTATCACAACAGACTTTGAACATCTTCTCATAAATGGTGACGTTAATATTCACATTGATGACGCTAATGACAAATCTGCAGAACAATTCTACGCAGTGCTTGAATTATTTGATGTGCAACAACACGTACGTGGTCCAACACACACTCAAGGTGACACACTAGACTTAATCGTAACCAAAGATGTTGATGTCTCAAACATTGCTGTTAAGGATGTGGGTCTCTGACCATTTCTGTGTTCTTTCTGATATGTCCGTTTTTGTTGAATTACCTAAAAGCACCTTAAAAAATTAAGTTTGTGTGACGGAAAGTATTTTCTATATATTTGTTGTATTGACTAAAGGGCAGTGATATTAAACATTTTTCATTTCACAATCAGCTGAATATCTAGCTCAGCAATTAAAAAAATAAAACATTTTCACAACAATGATATTTGAACAGACATAATAATCACACCCCTTTTAAACTGATGTGTTTTTACAACTAATATGTTTTAGTTATTCAACCACTATTTTGTTTCATGTTTTTTCAGGTGTAGAAAACAGAAATTCCAAAGTTCTTTTTCTAAAGATGGCAGAACCCACATCTGGTAAGTATAATGCTACATCTAAATCGAGTCTTGTATACAGAAGTTTCCTAAACAGAAACCAATAAAAGCACTCGGTTGGGTCTGGTTGAAACCAGTCCAGGAATGTCGTGATGCTGGTAGTCCCCTGATGTAATGTCTTCTTTAAATAATCTGACAGGAATTCTCACTGTTGAGCTGGTCCAACTTGCTTTAGATAGCTGAACTGAACAAAGTCTGGAAAATGGCGCAGTCTGTTAGCTGCCATTAGTCCATCACAGGAGACTTTAACAGTAATAACAGATATAACACATATCAGTAAACACAATATTTTGCATCTCTACAAATGTCAGTTTTAACAAACAAAACCTGTTTGCCAGATTAGTTTTAACTCCAAATCTTTGTTTTGATGTTATTTCCATCTCTTTGCTCTTTCAGTGTCCGATTGGAGGATCGTGATAATTGGAAAAAGCCAACATGACAAGACAACACTGTGCAACCTCATGAATACAAGAGAAGATTTTTCTTTCTCCAAAACAAAAAGAACCTTTCATATTCTTCATGGCGAATGGAGAAAAAATACTTTCACATTAATAAAAACAGGAGATCTGTTTAGGTCCTCTGGGGAGGACGTCAGATCAGACATGAAGACGTGGGCAGACAAATGTCCACCTGGACCAAATGTCTTTCTGCTGCTGGTGAATCCATCAGACTTTACTGAGAGGGACAGACATAAACTCAGGTTCATCATGAGTTTGTTTGGACAAGATGCTGTTAATTATGCAATTGTCATCATCACTCATAATACCGAGAAAATTAATTGCTTTGTTAATCAACTTATCTCAGAATGTGGACAAAGGCTCTATACAATGAACTTAGGTCAGAGGTATATGAATGACTATGATCTCCAAGAACTGATGAAACAAATAGAGAACTTAGTCAGTGACAACATGAGACGATATTTAACTTTTACTGCAGAAACTGATCCAAAGGAAGTTTCTGCATCTGTAAAGCCACCCCTGAACTTGGTCCTGTGTGGGAGACACTCATCCAGAAAAGCTTTAGCAGCTCGCTCTATCCTTGGAGAAAATTATGTTGGTTCACTCAACAACTCTGAGATGAATATAAGTCAAAGAGAAGTGTGTGGACATCAGGTGTCCACACAGGAGCTCCCAGCCTTGTATGGAAAACCAAAAGAGACAGCAAAGAAAGAATCATTTAGATGTGTCTCCCGTTGTGAGCCTTATGGTGTCCATGCCTTCATGTTGGTCCTACCTTTGGATTTTCCCACTGAAGAAGACAAGAAAGAGCTGGAAACCATCCAGGACATTTTTAGGTCCAGAATCAATGATTTCACAGTGATTCTTTACACCGTGGAGACAAACAGCAACATTTCTACTGTGCAACAGTTTCTACAGAAAAGCCAGCACACCCAAAATTTCTTTCAACAATGTGGTGGACGGCATGTTGTCTTCAACATCAACACCAAGCAGCAAGTGTCTCAGGTGATACAGTTTGTGAACCAAATGAGACCTGGGGGATCAAATGGCTTCACCAAAGATATGTTTCCAAAACCTCTTACCAATCAGCTAACAAGAAACACAGCTTTAGCTAGCTTTAGAGGTCTAAAGAGTCAGTATATAAGGGATAGATGGTCATCTCACAATGAAGAGACTGAAAGACTGCAGAAGAACTTCGTCAAAGAAAAAATAAAAATGCAGGAGAAAAATAAGCTAGCAGAAGGTGTAGCTATATTTGAAAAAGAGCAGGAGTCCAAATATGAAACCGGAGAGAGTCTGATAAAGATGCAGCATAGAGAGCCTCTTCGGATAGTGCTGGTTGGGAAGACTGGTTCTGGGAAAAGTGCCACTGGAAACACCATTCTGGGCAAAATATGCTTTAGTTCAAAGGTCTGTCAAAAGTCAGTAACCAGAGATTGTCAAAAAGAAACAGGAGAGGTTGATGGCCGTCCCGTCGCTGTGGTCGACACCCCAGGTTTGTTCGACACGACTCTGTCCAACGATGACGTGAAACAGGAGCTGATGAGATGCATCAGCATGTTGGCTCCTGGACCGCACGTCTTCCTGCTCGTCCTACAGATTGGACGCATTACTCCAGAGGAAAAAGCATCAGTGGAGCTGATCGAGGATTTCTTTGGCCAGGAGTCTAAAGACTTCATCATAGTTGTCTTCACTAGAGGAGATGATCTCAAAGATGTGACATTTGAGACTTACATGAAAGAAGGAGAAGACTTTATAAGTGAACTAATAACTGAATGTGGGGGGAGGTACCACGTGCTGAACAACAACGATCACAGCAACCATTCTCAAGTCAGCGAGCTGATGAGGAAAGTTGATGAAATGATAAAGAAAAATAACGGAGGCTACTACACCTCAGAGATGTTTGAAGAAGCAGAAGCAGCCATACAAAAGGAGACCGAGAGAATACTGAACGATGAAGAGATACAGAAAAAGATGACAGACTTTAAAGAACAACTTGAAGACAAAATGCGATTAAAGAACAGATCATCAGGGAACTTTGCTAAATATCAACAAAAAGCAGAACAAGAAACTCAAAGAGTCAAAGAAAAAAAGGAGAACATTAGGAGGGAGGAAGAGAAGATTAAGAGGGAAAAGATAAAAAGGGAAGAGGAGGAAATGAACAAGAAAAGGGAAGAGCAAGTGCAACAACGAGAATGGGATCAAAAAACTAATAATCTACTGAAAAAAATGAGACCTGAAAGTAGACTAATAACGGAAGGTTTATTATTACAAAACAAAGAAGAAAAAGGAACAGAAAGAGAGATGTGGGAACAGGAGAGGAAGGAATGGTGGAAGAAACGAAATCTTGAAGACGAAAAGAGGCGAGAAGAGGAGCAGAAACGACTTGAAAGACTCAGAGAAGAATATGAGCGGGAAAAAAGGAGATATGAATTAGAAAAGCAAAAAGAGAAGGAAATCCGACAACAACGAGAGGAAAGAGAATGGAAAGAAGCAAAAGAACTGTTTAAAAAGCAAATAGAGGAAATGGAGAGGAAAAATTATGAGGAGGCCAGAAAACAAGCTGAACAATGCAACGATTTCAGACATAAATACACGTGTGACGTCTCCGCTGAGTTCGAGAAGTTTGGAAAAGAAAACCAGGAGCACCAAAAGCAAAAGCAAAACATTATCAGGATGCTGAGGAAAAACAAAGCGAATGACAAAAGCTTCAGCAAGATGAAGAAAAGACAAGAAGAAGAGATGAAAGAGCTGAAATCAAAACTTTGTTACCATAGAAACGAGGAAATCACACAGCAGATAAAAGAGCTGATGCTGATCCATCAACAGGAAACAAACGAGTGGATTCAGGAGCAGGTGGAGAAAGCCACAAGCAAGAAAATGTGTAGCATCTCCTAACAGAGTCTCACAGAACACTTCCTGTCACATCAGGTCTGTCAGAACCTTTAGGGTCAGGCTTTGTCCAGAGATGGCTGTCCTCATCTAAAACGAATACATCTGGATTTTCTTACTAACATTTAAACTTCTTTCTCTGCCTCATTTTGTACAAGTTGAACGAAACCTTTAAATTTGCATTTCTCAGTTTTACTGCAAGCATTTAGGTAATTTAAACATAATGTTAAAGGTAATTTAATAGAGCAGTAGCTAAAAATAGATCGTGACGTAACGTCGCAAAGCACTCTGGGATGCAGGGTCATACAAGCAAGCAGGCATTTACTATTGTTTCCTATGGGTCTGAGTTGCTCTGATATGGCTAAAGTTGTTTTGTCGTCTCCTAATGATGTTCAAACAGCAAGGAACTAAGCGCTGCTGCTGGGGGAGGTGCTAATTGAACCCTAGATGCCCAGACCAGATGTCGGAGAGGACTTTTTATCCCTTTTCCATAGCATACTCTATTAAAACTGAAATGTTTTTGTGTTATTCTTTAAACACGATCTGTCAAATCAAATCAAATGTACTGCTATGATATAATGTTATAAGTTGTGTTTAACACCATTTATGTTCGTTTGATAGTTTTTGGCTTTTTTACTGATCAGCTTACAAACAAAGACACCAAAGATCAGACTATCAGTCTTTATACAGAGCTGGAGATCTAAAATCCTGTTTGAATTGTTGCTTTAAAAATAACTCATAAGGGGATCACTGGAGCACATTTTGACCACTTTTCATTTGTCCAAAAATGATAATGAGGAATGTTTTCATTCTAACAAAGGTTTGTTTAAGGTGTGAAATATGAATGTCTACGAGACACAAAAACAACCATCACCTGTACAATTTATGATCAGGTATGAAGCTTAAAACTGACCAGACATTATTCAACAGGATGAGCAGAACTTTAGGGCGTCAATTCCTTCTGAGCAAGGTGAGGTTTTTCAGGTATGTGACAGGAAGTCTAAAAATACTTTACTGTAACAACACAAGGAAGTTCTGAGATCTTTTACAGGAAACATTTGGAATGAAAGGAGGACATTTCTGATAAGCCAGATCACACACACACACACACACACACACACACACACACACACACACACACACACACACACACACACACACACACACACACACACACACACACACTCGCACACACACAGGTAAAATCCCAGACATTCAAATTTATATTATTCACTGGTCAGGGGCGCAACTATCTACTTTTGGAGGGGTATGCAGACACATAATTTGTAATTAATTAATCTTGATTAATCGCAATTTAATCGTTCAAGAAAATTTGCCCCGAAAGCAACTTTTTAAAATGAAAAATAATGAGACACAGAATCAAACAATAGTCATTGACATTATTATTGTAATTTCTAATCTTTCATTCCATTTTCTCCCGCTTATCCGGAGTCGGGTCGCGGGGGCAGCAGCTTAAGGAGGGAAGCCCAGACCTCCCTCTCCCCAGCCACTTGGGCCAGCTCCTCCGGGGGAATCCCAAGGCGTTCCCAGGCCAGCCGAGAGACATAATCTCTCCAGCGTGTCCTGGGTCTTCCTTTGGGTCTCCTCCCGGTTGGACGTGCCCGGAAAACCTCACCAGGGAGGCGTCCAGGAGGCATCCTAATCAGATGGCCGAGCCACCTCAACTCTAATCTTTTAATTTCTAAAAAAAATGCTTTTAAATTGTATTTCAATTCAAAACAGGAGAAAAAAATATATCATCAAATCAAATCAAACTTTATTTATAAAGCTCTTTTCCAACACAAAATGCAACTCAAAGTGCTTTACAGGTTAAAATGACCCTATATAACCCTCATTCCCATTCCTCCCACACCAGTTTAAAAGCATTGGCATATTCATTACAACCCCCCCCCCCCACACACACACACACACACACACACACACTCACACACCTAACTCCCGTACACAGACACTTAAGAACATCAGTAGAATGATATTTGGCTGAGTTCAGATGAGCCAGATAAGGTAGGGCAAGGAAACGCCATCAGAGGAGCCGTCTGCTCCGGCGACTGTAGGTCAACTGCAGTAGCCGAGGTACCGACACAGGGTACAACGGAGAGGGAGGGCACAGACCTATTTATATCACTGGCAAAAATAGGACAGACCTAAAAGTACAATACAATTTTAAGTACATTTTGATAATGGTATTGTTACATAAACGGAAGCGGAAGTGAAGCTGCATTAGCAGCTTAGCTCAGAAGAAGATCACAGTGATGGTCGAAACGTCAGCATTAAAAGGTAAAAAGAGCTCCTATCTGTGTTTTATAAAGAACGAAAAGTTAAAAGGTTAAATTAGACATACACAGAATGAATGTACCGAAGACAGGTAAAGCAGTATCAATATTGTTCAGCATGTAGCTTACTACTCTGCTGTAGTTAGGGATGTTTTTGGAGTATTTGACAAATAAACCTTTTGAATCTGCTCTTCACTCATCTTGTCCATGAATCCTCAGCCATATGTGGAAGCAGTGAAGTCAGCTCTGTAGACATTTTGCTGGTTGAAAGCTCGGATGGTCAGTCGTGCTAAACCTGGTTCATTCTAGGAGCCTGCAGACAGAAAGATGTAGTCATCTGTTACATTCCATTAACTAGAGAAAGATCCCAAGGAGCCTCATTGGACCAGACTTTTACTTTTAATTTAATTTGTGAAGTAGCAATCATTGTGTTCTCTCTCTGACCTTTGACCTTACCTGTGTTTCTTCTCAACATCAAATGTTCTCCCTCTACAAAGGCATGAGGTCACATATATAGCAAGAACTGAGGGATGAAGATATGAGGTCACACATTACTGCAGATGAATAATTCCTAATGCATCATAATCTGCAGAGACGTTCGTGTCCAACCATTTTAGCTGCTGCAGCTGATTTACATCAAAATAAATAAAAAAACTGCAACTTTGGAGATGAACTGGAGGGGTATGTTGCTATTAGGATTAATTAGTAGTGGCTACAGAAAATTGTTACATTCACAGAATTATTTTGGTGAGTAAACATCAATATTTATTGATGCACGCAGTAGCAACAGCGCTACTAAAATACGTGTGCAACTTCCAGGTAAAATACTGTTTCTATGAAAAAATATACAAACTTAAACTGTCTACATGGGTGCATGATGAACTAATGTTAATATGGTTAACTTCTTGACAAAACTTACCATGCTGATACAGTCATTTGTAGTCTCTGGCAAACTGCTGGTTGCTCCTCAACATCTGAAATTTCTTCTAAGTCAGGTTAGGGTTGAATACCAGCTAAAACCACAGCTTTACGAACAAGTTATGGGACACTCGCTGCTACACGGCTGTAACCGGAGCTCCTAACTTCAGAAAGTGCTGGAGCCTTCTGGGGAAACCAACCAATTAGCAAGCAGTTCATTATCATATTCATGTCCTGGTTGAGTGGGAGGGGCAAACAGCTCTTTTCACTGCAGGGCTGATTCTGGGGTCTCAAATGCTGCTTTCCCATCAGGGCTGGCTCGCCCCCACCCAGGTATGGTATGAAGTGTTCACATTCGGGTCGCCTGTTTTTTTTTCCGGGCTCAACTAGTCGTTTTTTCGGTCTGCTTCGAACTGAACTGGCTGACCCGCTCACATTCTCTGAGATTTCCGTGTTCCTGAGAAGTGTGTGTGAACAAAACCCACCAGTGTGGGACCTGGACCGACGCCACCCAGCCTGGACCGAACCGAGCCAGATGTGGAAGCGGCAAAATAGGCCAGTATTAGGGCTCCTGGGACAGTTGAAAGCCCCAAGAACACTTCTTATGCTTCATCTTCGGTACGTTCATCCTGTGTCTGTCTGATTATTCCTTTAACTTTTTGTTCTTTTTAAAACACAGATAGGAGATCTTATTTACCTTTTTTATGCTGACAACATAAACGGAAGCGGAAGTGAAGCTGCTTTCAGCAGCTTAGCTCTGAAGAAGGCCACAGTGATGGCCGAAACGTCAGCATAAAAAAGGTAAATAAGATCTCCTATCTGTGTTTTAAAAAGAACAAAAAGTTAAAGGAACTTCTTATGCTTTTAAGAGGCTCAAGCTCTGCTTTAGATTGTTGATTAACTGCATTCGTCCACCCCTTTAAAATGGGATGTCTGTACTTTCACAAAAACACATGGAAAACCTTATTTTTTAAACCCTGGAAGCTGAAAGATACTTTCTCATTCTAAAAACCACTGAACCCAAACATTTAATAATTAGAAATGAAGGGGAAACACACATGATCGGTTTGTCAGTAATCCCTCCCCCTCTTTTAAGCCTACCCACAGCATTTAGGACACAAACCAGCAAATGGTTTCACTTTCATTTTGGTGATCTGTTGAAGAGCTCACTGACCAGCAAGCAAGTGAGTAAAGAAAGAAATTATCCATTTTAAACAAATGCTTAAATTAATCAGATAATTCACAGGTTGAGAACACTCGAGGGATCTCCTTGTGATGAAAACTACAGGATGGAGCACCTGGACTTAAGAACATTTGGAAGAACAACTGCAGCCTCCGGTAAGAAAGGCACGTTAAATTAAGAAAGCATGACAATAAAAAATAGACTTGTTGATTTATAAATAGGATTTGCAACATAAGCATATATAAGCCAAAATTAGAAGAGGTAATCCTGTTTCTAAAAAAATGAGAAATATTCTATGAGGGCTATTTATATAGTTTTTCTCTATATTATCTGGCAGGTCAACAACTTGATCCCTATATTTTTTGCAACATGCACTGAGTGTACCTGACAAAATATGCAGATGACTAAATAAAAAGTTAAGTATTTTACCTTACATAAATAGCTTCATATTAATTTTATAATAAATGTGCATTACACGATAAACCCCATAACCCCAAACAAATTTAAAAAATGCAACAAAAAACAACATAATTGTAATTGATTTTTTTTTTCTTGGTGTTGAAGTTGAAGGGTTAAAAATAATTTCATGGATGTGATGTGCATGGCTTGTATGAATAAGGAGTGGTCCTCTGAGTTTGCAGAAAGGTTTAAGATAAGATAATCCTTAATTAGTCCCACAAGTAGGAAATTTGCATCGTCACAGCAGAAAGTGGACAGTACAGGAAAAAAGCAGCAAATGTTTAACAATAGAATTAAAAATATATATACCAACAAGCAGTACACTGTAGTACAATGATTCAAGCAATCTAGAAATAATATAAATATGTATGAGTGTGTTGAGAAATTTTAGGTCTCCATACGTAAACTTTGAACTTGATAAATGTATGTATGTACATAGAGTATATGTATGTATGTGTGTGTATATGTGTACATATATATATATATACTGTATATGGTTGCACATATATCAGAAAAATTGCACTCATTAAATATTGAAGTATTGCACATAAACTACCACTGTGTATTGTGTGTGTGTGTGTGTGTGTGTGTGTGTGTGTGTGTGTGTGTGTGTGTGTGTGTGTGTGTGTGTGTGTTTATTTAGTTTGTATAAGTTTGCACAAGTCTAGGGGCCTCTGATGCATTCCTAAGCTGAGCTGCTGTTTATTTCAGTTAGTCTTCTTTTACAAATGTAATCATCAATCATTTTATACATCAGGTGAATGAACTAAGACTGTGCTGCACGTTTATTTAGTTGTGTTGCAGTTAGGAAATTAGATTTCTACAGAATTCAAAACTATAGAGAATGTTTCAGCAACCATCTCATTGAGGCCAGTGTTTATTCATGAACACTTTGTGTGCATAGACATTTTTAGGTATGGTCAGAGAACTGTAACATTTAGAGGTTTTTCTTTTACAAGGTCAGATCAGCTGGTCTTATTTTAATTCAGAAATGGAGAGTAAGCAGAGCAGAGTCTACTGATGCACCAGGCGCCATGCAGGTACAAGGTTTCACTTTAGATTTCTTTTTCATAGATGGGATTTGCTTGGATTAATAAAGACGTGCAGACACTGCCTTGTGAAATCTGTTTAGGGTGTAATCACCTTCCTGTTTGAGCACATCTGTGATGACTAACACAGGCATTTCTCTGAATAGAAGATTCCTTCAGGTCGTTTTCTTTCGGTTTCACTTCATTTTGCAACATGCTGAGGCCACAACCTTGCATTTCTCTGTTCTTCTCTGTTTTACAGTAAACGTTTGTAGCCGGCACAGCGGGGATGTAAAACCTGACTTAAAAAGCTGGCTAGAAACAAAAACAGCAGAAAGAAAATTTCAGTTAAAAATAGCTTAGTTTGTGTTGCGTATTGCTTTGCTTTCCCTCAAATGACTGCAGTCAACAGGAAAAGTCACTCTTCCTCAATGCAAAAACCAAATTCATGTCAGTAAGGCAACCTTTTCTGGTACATTTTAGAGTTTCTTTTTTTTTTACCTGAAGCAAATTATTTTCAGGTTATTCTTAGAGGAAGCTTAAACTTTGGGAAAAGTCAGTCAATTTTAAACAACTTTTAAAACAGAAACAGGTAGGATTATGGGTCATTATCTTTTGGATTTTTCAAGGTTTGAGCAGGAAGTTTTAAGAAAAGAAAAAAAATAGTGGTGGAGGGGTTTGTGTGTCCCAGTGATCCAAGGAGCTAAGTTTTCTGGGGCTTCGTGCCCCCGGTAGGGTTCAGAGGTTCCAGCTAGTCGGACTCACCTCAACGCATGGCTCTGGCTCTGCAAACCAGTTTAATCGAGACGGGTTGGACACTAACACTCTAGATTTGCCTCCATCATTGAAGCAACTTACTACAGATGTGGCTGCAGGGTGGTTGTTGTCTGTCGCTGTGGCAAACCCCGCACTCTCTGATGGACACGAGAGGTGAGGGATGCAGTTAAGCTGAAGGAGACCTATCAGGTCGTTTTGACCTGTGGGACTACAGAGGCAGTTGATAGGTACCGGCAGTCCAAGCAGAATGCGGCTCAAGTGGCCACTTAGGCAAAAACCCAAACTCCCCATAGGAGGAGTTTGACGAAGTCATGGAAAAGGACTTCCATACGGCTTTGAGGAAATTCTAGTCCACCATCCGGCATGTAGGAAGGGGGAGGCGGTGCACTAGCAATACTCTTTATGGTGGGGATTATGTGCTGCTGACCTCAACTTGGGACGTTGTGGGTCGGTGGGTGCAGAAGACCACCTCAATCCCACGTTTTCTAGTGGGAAAACGGAGTCTGGGGACTTGGGGTTGGACCCTCCAATCTCTAGGGGCAAGTGGCAAGGCCCTGGGGGGGAGGGGGATTAACCTTCCTTAAAGCTCTGGATGTTGTGGAGATGTGTTGGTTGACATGGCGCTGCAATATTGCATGGACATTGAGGGCCATTCTGCTGGATTGGCAGACCCAGGCAATGGTCCCCCAATTTAAAAAGAGGGACCACAGGGTGTGTTCCAACAACAGGGGGGTCCCACTCCTGAGCCTCCCTGGTAAGGTCTATTCAGTAGTTCTGGAGAGGAGTGTCTGCTGGATAGTCGAACCTCAGATTCAGGGGGAGCAATATGGTTTTCGTCCTGGCCGTGGAACACTGGACCACCTCTATACCAGAGGGTCCTAGAAGGTGCATGCTAATGATAAATGACTCGCACTTGTATAGCACTTTTCTGAGTCAGAGGACCAAAAAGTGTTTTACACTACAGTGAATGATTCATCCATTCATTCACATTCAGAAACTGGTAGTGATAAGCTACAATCAGAGATGCCATTTACGAACAGGCAAGGCAGGCAATTGCCTGGAGCCCCCAGGGTAAAGGGGGCCCCAGAATACCAACAAACTCTGAACCAAGTCAGAACAACATTACTGAGACCGTGTAAAGTTGTCATCGACAGCGCTGTTGAACATCTCGCATCCACTTTACAGGGCCCCGTTCAATTTCGCCCCCTCTCTCTCTCATAATGTGTCAGCCGGGTTCTTAAGTAAACAAACATGAGCACAGACAGCTCAACAGCCTCTGCTTCATGAAAATAAAAAGAATTTATCCTTCTGGGAGTGAAAAAAGAAAGAAAAAATGGAGGAAGAAGAGAAAAGGAAATAAGACAGCGGTGAGTGTGATTGTTTTTTATTTTTATTTTAAAGTCTGTGGTTATTTATGCAGTTTTAACTTCACTAAATAGGCTATCTGCTATAAAAGGCAATAACTTGTTTCCTTAACATTAGCAAGCATGCTGCACATAAACTAAAATCTAGCCACTTAGTGAATAGCTTACCCTTTTATTAAATGGAAGATCTGTAAAATAGCCAAGCTAAGAATGCTAAAGCACTGGTTTCATGTGTAAGAATGGTTTGTTCTATTTATTCAAGTAAAGAAGCCATTGTCAGTATAAAGGCCAGCTATATGTTTTTGTACTTTATGTCACGTTTGAATGTTTAATTGTTCCTGATTTCTCTTTGTACCTTGAGTTCTCAAAAAAGTGCCTTAGGTAAATGCATTTATTATTGTTTTAAATAAATAAGTTACAGTGGGTCTTATGGTTTTAATGATTTATCTTTCCATTAAGCAACTTGCAAAAGTAATCACATAGTATTCTGCTGTTTTGGAACCATATTAAAATAATGTTGCATTTGTTATAACAAATTTAATGTAACATCAATCATTTGTTGCTGTTTTTATACTTTTGTCTCTGTTCATGGATTGATAAGGTTGAGCCAACAATAAAGATGTTACTGTACACTTTCCAAACCCTGACAATGAAAACTAAGTAAATATTCATCACACTATCTGCGCTTTAACCTTTAAAGATCGCCTGTGACACATTACACCATCTTTAATTCTTGTTATGTTTGGCTTTAGCTCAGTCAGAATCCACATCCAGCTCTACTACCTTCATCTACTACCTGCATCGACAACAGGCAGCTATGCCCCATCCCTGGTTCATCAGACAGCACTACAGGTGTGCATACTCATTTCTTAGGATACTTAATCCTAAGTTGACAACAAACGTTGTAGCCTCCAAATAAATTAGCAATAATGTGGGGTGCTTTATCTCTTTTTGTATGTTTCAGCTAAGGCAACATCCACGGACTCAGCATCATCTCTACAAGATGCTAGCCCCACCAGATCTACAAATACAAGACATCATTTGATACAGAATAACCCAACCGACAGTGTTCACTTGTCACTGAAGGACCAATTCAAGTTTGAAATAAAGATTTCATAAAGTAAAATGATTTGTTCCTTTCTGTCCTTTATCAGCCTTCACAATTATAATTCTTAAATGCACATGCTAAATGTTTACATTTTAAAAAAGGCTGTTATGCATTTTGGAATAAAAAAATGTTTAGTCAGTGTTGGATTCTATATGTATGATGTAACATAGTTCGAGGGCCCCCTTGGAAATTTTTGCTTGGGGCCCCAAGAGACCCTTCCAGCATCACTGGCTACACAATGTAACCACAGCTGCCCTGGGGCACACTAACAGAGGCATGGGAGTTCACCCAACCAGTCTACATGCGTTCTGTAGATATGGAGAAGGCATTCAACCGTGTCCCTCAGGGAGCCCTATGGGGGGTACTCTGGTAATTTTGGGTACCAGGCCCCTTGATACAGGCTGTTAGGTCCCTGTAAGACCAGTGTCAGAGCTTGGTCTGCATTGCCAGCAGTAAGTCGGGCTCGTTCCCAGTGACAGTTGGACTTTGCCATGGCCGCCCTTTGTCACCAATTCTGTTCATATGAAAATGATTTCTAGGCGCAGCCAAGGTGTTGAGGGGCTCAGTTTTGGTGGCCCAAAGTGATCTCCAGCTTTCATTGGAGCGGTTCACAGCCGATTGAAAGCAGCCAGGATCCTTTCCCCATATAAGCAGAGAAAAATGAATGGATGGATGGAAAAATATATATTTAGATATAGACATATAAAAGTGCAGTTAAATTAAATTAAAATAGTTTTCCATAGCGTCAATTTTTAGACAAAAATTTAAATCAGTTAGTTCCAAAATGTTATAAAAAACAAAAATCATGAAAAAAATCCACAAGGGTTGAACTCACCACAGACCTAAGTTTGAGGTGCAACTTGGTTCATACAGTAAAAAACAATATTTGGAACTCATTGCTTTAAAATTTTCCACAAGCTTAAAAAAGGGGTTGAAAAATATCACAAAGCATAATTACAAAAAGCACTGGTGAAGTTTTCCACTCAGTGTAATGAGAAAAGATTTTAGATTTTATACAGATTACTATAACAGAAAACTGGATGTGTGCTTAGCAATAGGTGGAAAAGTCTGATTTTCTTTTTTTTTTTTTTTGCAGCTCCACAACTGAATATCGTGTTGGTTGGAGGTTCTGACAAGGAAAGGACGGTACTGGGGAACATAATCTTAAGGAAAACATGTTTTCAAAGTGCAATATTTATACCAGACAAGATGTGTGTGAGTGGTCATGGAGAATGGAACAGAGAAGAACTAACAGTGGTGAAAACCCCTGAACTTATTGACAGGCCTTTCTTGTCAGTAACTAAAGAAGTTACCAACTGTAAGAGTCTCTGCAAACCTGGACCAACTGTGATGCTACTGATCGTGAATCCTGAGCTCACAGAGGAGAAACGACAGGCACTAAATAATATTCATCTCATGTTAGGTCAAGATGCAAAAAAACACTCCATGGTGATCCTAACACAAGAAAATTGGCCAAATAATTATTCTGTGGTTGATATTATCCTAGACTGTAATCAAAGGACACACACAATGACTCTGGATAAAGAGGATTTTTCCAATTACAATTTTCAACAACTGATGGAAAACATTGAGTGTATTCTGGCTGATGACAAACAAGAACGCCCGCCTCTGAACCAGGGCACTAGTCTACATTTCAACAACACATTAAAGACTGACGATTTCAGAGAGCCTGCTGAGGAGAACAAACATTGTGATTTATTGGCCAAACACTCCACGTTCAGTGATGGTATGCTAGTGAATGTCTGGTCTGATGATAAGGCAAATAGGATGTCAAATGGAAAAGAAGAAACATTACTGGAAGAAGGTTCAAAAAATACCAACCTGAGAGAAGATGCAACAAATCAAGATAAAATATTTGTGAAAAAATTTGAAATTAAGCTTTTAGAGTCAAAAAAAGATAATCAAAGAAAAGACAATGAGGATAGGCTACAAAAGCAGATGGAGCAAAAATATAAAGAAAAAGAGGAGTGTATGAGAAAAGACTATGAGAAAAATATTAAAAGAATTGCGGAGGATTTTGCAGCATTTCAGCAAAGGACCAATGAAATGTTTGCTGATCAAAAGAAACTGCACTTAGAAAAAATAATGAAACTTAAGCAATGGCATCAGAACAACCTAGAAGATCATGCAAAAGACTATAAACACATCATAAAAAACTTAGAACAGAAACACCTAAGTGAAATAATGAATCTGCTGCACAAACACAATGACAAAATGATGCTTATGATGCAAAAACAAGATGAAAAAATAAAGAATCTGACACAGAAACATCAAAATATTATAACAGAACTTCACCAGAACTACAATGCAGCCATTTTGAAAATGAAGCAACAACACGATGAGCACACAGCTGATGTTATTCAAGAGTATAAAAATAAATCAAAAAAAGAAAAAGAAGAGCTCATGAAGGAGATGGCTGATCTAAAACAAGAACACGAAAACATAATCAAAACTCTAAAAGATCAGTGTGACATGACAACACAACCTCTGACCTCAGAAAATAACATGGTTCCAGGTCTACAACAACAATGTGATAAACTACAGGATCTGAACAAACAACTAGAGGAGCATATAAAGCATCTAAAGCAGAAGAGGGATGATGGAACGAGTTTTATCAGTGCAGGTAAAGGAATGCAAATGTTGCAAATACTACTTGATTTTAAAAAAATGATGCCACAATTTTGCATTGATTTTAATAAACTTAATCAAATGAAGATGCAACACGAAGACAAAATTAAAAACTTTCAACAGGGGTTTGAAGAAAAGATAAAAAATCAAGAAAAGCACCATCAAGACTACATTAAAAGTCTAAAACAAAGTAATGTCCAAGAACAGAACAATATGATGCTGGCCCATGAGAACAGAATTGAACATATGAAAAACGATCACGATAAGAAAATTATGGGTCTGAGGCAAGAACATCAGAAAATTCTGTCTGCTCAAAAAGAGGAAGATGAAAAGAAGATGGATGATCAAATGAGAGAAAATGAAATCAAATTTCTGGACATGAATTATAAGCATATCAACGAAATTGATGACTTAAAGGAAAATCATAGAGAAAATGTAATCTGCCTGACACAAGATTATGATGACAAGATAAAGGATATGATGGATGAAAACAACAATGAAATTAAACACTTAAATAAACAGCACGATGAAATACTCAAAGCACTGATGAAAGAAACAGAAGTTACAGTAAAGGATCTGATACTAAGGCACCACCAGGAAAAAGAAGATCTGACTAGAGAACATGTTGACAAACTATCAGCTTTCAAAGAAGAGTATGAGGAAATTACATCAAATCAAAAACATGAATGTGATGAGAAAATATATTTTCTAAAGGAGGAGTATGATGAGAAAATATCTGCTCAAAAGGAGGAGTATGAGAAAATATCTGCTCAACAGGAGGAGTATGATGAGAAAATATCTGCTCTCAAACAAAAATATGATGAGAAAACATCTGCTCAAAAGAATGAGTATGATGAGAAAATATCTGCTATCAAACAAGAATACGATGAGAAAATATCTGCTCAAAAGGAGGAGCATGATGAGAAAACATCTGCTCAAAAGCAAGCATGTCATGAGAAAATGTCTGCTCTCAAACAAGAATATGATGAGAAAATATCTGCTCAAAAGCAAGGATGTGATGAGAAAATATCTGCTCAAAAGCAAGAATGTGATGAGAAAATATCTGCTCAAAAGCAAGAATGTGATAAGAAAATATCTGCTCAAAAACAAGAATATGATGAGAAAATATCTGCTCAAAAGCAAGGATGTGATGAGAAAATATCTGCTCAAAAGCAAGAATGTGATGAGAAAATATCTGCTCAAAAGCAAGAATGTGATGAGAAAATATCTGCTCAAAAGCAAGAATATGATGAGAAAATATCTGCTCAAAAGAGGAGTATGATGAGAAAATATCTGCTCTCAAACAAGAATATGATGAGAAAATATCTGCTCAAAAGGAGGAGTATGATGAGAAAGTATATGCTCAAAAGGAGGAATATGATGAGAAAACATCTGCTCAAAAGCAAGAATGTGATGAGAAAATATCTGCTCTCAAACAAGAATATGATGAGAAAATATCTGCTCAAGAGCAAGAATGTGATAAGAAACTATCTGCTCAAAAGGATGAGTATGATGAGAAAATATCTGCTCAAAGGGATGAGTATGATGAGAAAATATCTACTCAAAATGAGGAGTATGATGAGAAAATATCTGCTCAAAAGGAGTATGATGAGAAAATATCTGCTCAAAAGGAGGAGCATGATGAGAAAATATCTGCTCTCAAACAAGAACATGATGAGAAAATATCTGCTCAAGAGCAAGAATGTGATGGGAAAATTAATGCTCTCAAACAAGAATATGATGAGAAATTATCTGCGCAAAAGAATGAGTGTGATGAGAAAATATGTGCTCAAAAGAATGAGTATGATGAAAAAATATCTGCTCAAAAGGAGGAGTATCATGAGAGAATATCTGCTCAAAAGGAGGAGGATGATGAAAAAGCATCTGCTCAAAAGCAAGAATCTGATGAGAAAATATCTGCTTTCAAACAAGAATATGATGAGAAAATATCTGCTATCAAACAAGAATATGATGAAAAAATATCTGCTCAAAAGAATGAGTATGATGAGAAAATATCTGCTCAAAAGGAGGAGTATGATGAGAAAACATCTATTCAAAAGCAAGAATGTGATGAGAAAATGTCTGCTATCAAACAAGAATACGATGAGAACATATCTGCTCAAAAGCAAGAATGTGATGAGAAAATATCTGCTCAAAAGCAAGAATGTGATGAGAAAATGTCTGCTATCAAACAAGAATATGATGAGAAAATATCTGCTCAAAAGCAAGAATGTGATGAGAAAATATCTGCTCAAAAGCAAGAATGTGATGAGAAAACCTCTGCTCAAAAGCAAGAATGTTATGAGAAAATATCTGCTCTCAAACAAGAATATGATGAGAAAATATCTGCTCAAAAGCAAGAATGTGATGAGAAAACCTCTGCTCAAAAGCAAGAATGTGATGAGAAAATATCTGCTCTCAAACAAGAATATGATGAGAAAATATCTGCTCAAAAGGAGGAGTATGATGAGAAAATATCTGCTCAAAAGGAGGAGCCTGATGAGAAAATATTTGCTCTCAAACAAGAACATGATGAGAAAATATCTGCTCAAGAGCAAGAATGTGATGAGAAAATATCTGCTCAAAAGGATGAGTATGATGAGAAAATATCTGGTCAAATGGATGAGTATGATGAGAAAACATCTGCTCAAAAGCAAGAATGTGATGAGAAAACATCTGCTCTCAAACAAGAATGTGATGAGAAAATATCTGCTCAAAAGCAAGAATATGATGAGAAAATATCTGATCTCAAACAAGAATGTGATGAGAAAATATCTGCTCTCAAATAAGAATATGATGAGAAAACATCTGCTCTCAATCAAGACCAGTATGAAAGATTCAAAGATCTAAGGAACAAGCATTACTACCAATTACAGGAAATAACAAAATCACAAAACAAGGAAGTGAGTGATTTGATACACAAGTACAAAATGAAAATGAAGGTCAACAGTGTTTTGCTTTGGGGCATGTTGTATGTTTGGTTGGTTGGTTTTGCACCTATTTATCTAAATAATAAACAGTTGCCCCCCCCAAAAAACACATTTCCCATTCAATAATTGGTAACAAATTAAAATAAGAAATCATCTATTTGTTTCTAAAGTAACACCTTAGGATTGTTGCTATTTAACCCTTATACCATGTTATAAGTGTAGCTTTGTGTAATGAGCTAAATGAACTTGCATGTTGAAACAGTTTTTATTATTTTAATATAATATTTTTAAGAGTAATATTGGTGTAAATTGCTTGTTCACTACGATTTAATTTGTTCAAGAAGTAAAGTTATTCACTGGTACATAGAATTTGCTACCATGTTATAATCTTTATAAAAGTGTATTTCTGTGCAATTTTCTGCTCTTATGCCTTCTGTTTACTGTATTTTTGTTGAAATAAAAATTCTCATTATGTTCTTTATTAATGTGGTTATTTTACAGCTGATCAACAGCAGGAAAGATGCAGTATAACGTTTTAAAAGACTGATTGTAAAATCATCAGAAGACGGTGTGATCGAGCGTAATTGTTTCTATATTTTTACTTTTTCTGCATCCAACATCAACACTAATTAATCTGAGCAGTAGGCGGTTCCTACCTGTACTGGACAACCATCATGTTCTGCTCTCCACAGTGTCGGGCACAGCGGATATACCTCATCCAGCTGGATTTACTGGGATCGTTTCCATCAATAAAGTGCTGCAGCGTTCCTTCTGAGTCATAAATCTGAAACACAAAACCAAAAAATAGCAGAGCATTTAGAGACAAATTTTTATGTTATTTATTAAGTTATTAACAATGAAGCCACGTCAGATACTGTTGAGTTCACACATTTAGTCCTGTTACTTCTTTCATCTTTTACTCGCTTTTATCTTTATCAAGAAAACTCTATTATTTATATGTAAATTATACGGGTAACACACACACACACGCAAAATCCCAGGAGGGGCCTCATTTATCAAACTTTCGTAGAAACGTTCCTTTATTCCCTCCTACGGATGAAATTTAGAATGTGTGTACGAACAGTCAAAAGTCTGATTTATGAAACACGCGGTGGCGTCTCGTATGCATGTTCCTCCGCAATCGTCTGATGATAAATCATTTACGTACAGAAACGCCCTTCATTAACCATATTTGGTCACACTACGTCCTCAGATCGGGAGGGGATTCCCTGGCTCTTCCCGGACAAAAAAGAAAAACTTTATTGACAGTGAGATCGAAACACCGGACACTTGACAACGCGTGTATGATTGGGGAGCAGAGGAGGTTCTGAAGGGTTGTCTTATTTGTACAATAGAATATGGACTCTGCTAAATCCTCCAATAATAAGAATAAGAAACGATCTTTTATATAGTGCATCTCAAGCAAACTCACGATGCGCTTCACAAGGACAACATAATTAAATTAAATTAAAACAATAAATAAATAAATTCATAATTATTAAAACATCATAAAAATGGGAAGAGTAAACATTGTGATTACAAAATAACATGAAATCAGCCATTCTACACCCTACACGGGTGTTTTAGCACCAATAACGTGACACAGCTGTTTTTCCACCGAAATATTTATTTATTGGGTAGAATAATTAGTGGATGACCACTGAGACCTTCAGAATTGCTGTTCCCTCGTTCTGCCACTAGATGCTGCTCCTTCGCATGGTCACAGCTGTTCTTATATTTAGGAACGTTTTGACGCACAAGTACAAATTGGTAAATACCGCACAATGCGTAAAATCGTTCCCACGCACAGATCTGTTCGTAAGTACGGTTGATAAATGAGGGCCCAGGATTGTTAGGATTGGAGGATTTCCCAGCAGAAAACGACCTGTTTAAGGTCAAAGGTCAGACGTTCCCCATTAGGATGTTCTGCTAAAGATCAGAGTTCATGGTTACAGCAGGTGGTCCAGGTCCTGAAGCAGCAGAGCAGCTCCAGACCATCACACCACCACCACCATGTCTGACTGATGTTTTAGTGTTCCAGAGGAACGGGACACACACCTTCCAGAATCTTCTGCTTTGGTCTCATCAGTCTACAGAACATTTACCCAGAAGTCTTGGAGACCATCGGGATGTTTTTGGTCTCTAACCTTTCCCATGGACACATTTTTTTGTTTTGTTGTTGAACTGGGTTTTGAAATCTTGCTTTCAGATTAATTTCCTAGAGATAATAAAACAGACCTCAGAGCAACATCCTACTGGATGAGGTCTAAATGATTCATTTATTTGTTCACACAGGTATTCCATATCTTCCGTTATTCTCTACTGACAGACTGCTGAGCTACGGCACTTTTAAACAACTTTTTAATTTGTTTTTATTCATTTTGCCATTAGATTTTTTATTGTATTCAAGAAGCTTGATTTTTTTTCATAATACAGTATTTTATCAGATTATATGCATTACTCAACTAGATAGATCAAATACAGGCAACTTATTATAAAGTTATTTGGTTCATTAGAACAGAAATCAGACCCTAAACATGTCGAGATAAAAAAACAAGACATTTTAAGTTAAATAAGAGTCGTAGAGTGAGTAAAGTGATAGAACATGTAGCCTATTTCAGATGGGACTGTGTAAAGTCTCTGACAAGTCAGTGACTCACTGCACTCTGCTGGGTTCCTTATATAGGAAACTTAACTAACTTGCATAATGAACTGAACTCAATTGGAAAGTTAACTTTGTGAAGTTGATGACTTGTCGTGATTTGGTGCTATAGAAATAAACAGAATCATTTGGAGCTGAGGTGTTAAATGTTACACTAACTTGATTTACATCAGTCTAAAAGCTCCACAGCTTCATTCACCAGCTGTTGGTCTCATTTCCCAGGTTTAAACTAAAATGTTAAAGGTAACATGAAGAATGTGAAACATAAAACTCTGGTTTTTATCTAGAGGAAAAGAAGATTTTCTCCTCGGCTGTTCCATCGACACAAAGTTCCTCCGACTATTGGCATAATGGTGGCGAGGAACGTGACTAGAACTGGCCTTCAGCTTTTTTTAATTTATTATTTTTTTAACCCAACATTGTAGTTGGTGCTCAAAATCATGAACTAAAACTAAACGAGCTCAGAGGTTAAAAAGTGAGAACTGGAGTTCTGCATGGACTCGTAGATTTTATTAACCAAACAACCCGATGATGTCACAATTCAAACAAAGTCGAGGAGCAACGATGATCATAAGCTGCTAAAACCAGTCAATCTTCTCTGTGTGTGTGTGTGTGTGTGTGTGTTCATTATTAATCCATCCCTCCATCCATCCGTGGTGATGCAGTCTGACTGTATTGAGGAGGCGTCGAGTGTGTTTATAAGGTGATGACCCGATCCAATAGGCGGCCTCTGAGCTGTCCATACAGCCAACAAACAATCGATGCAGTAAATGACTGAGAGAATCAAAGGAAACAGCCTCATTTATTATTCTCAGTATGTAAGCACTTTACCGTCCGTCTGCACAGTTTACACCCAATCTCCAGCTTTTACTTTACCAACTAAAACACAACAGCTGCTCAGGATACGATTGATTCATTTACCTAAATATTTTATTTAAGATTTGAGCCAAAACAAAAAAAACCTGAGTTTTTGTTTTCTGTCTGCCTTTAGTGCATAAAACAAAAGTCTCATATTATTAAAACATAATTACTACAAGGAGATACAACTATTTAAAAATGTAACTTTAATATATTTCTTATTTCATAAAGTGTTTAATTTTTGGGTCAGGGTTCAATTATAGCAGAAAATGCTTTTTTCCTTTCTGCATTTTTAATACAAATATATTAATTTGAGTCTAAATTTATTTCTCAGCTGAAGCTGATTTTAGTTTAGATTCCTAAAAAAATCTGTTCTAATTACTTTTATAGAACATTTAATTTTCACATGCATAACTTGTTTTTACATATGTTTTATTTACCTTTGAGGACAAGCCAATAGGCAGCCAATTTGATCTGTGATGTCATCGAGAACAGGAAAACTACAGCGGTAAAAATAAAACTTTCTTTTCTGACAAAAACATTTTATTTCATCATATTTTCATGAGTTCTTAAAGGTGTCCTAGAATGCAATTAATCAACAATCTAAAACAGAGCTTTGAGCCTCCAAAAAGCATAAGAACATTTTTTTTTGGCTTTCATCTGTCCCAGGAGCCCTGATACAGGCCATTCTAAACCCCCTTACTCAGGCCTTCAGTGAAAAGAGCTGTTGACCCCTCCCACTCGGCCATGACATGCTGATTGGTTGGTTTCCCCAGAAGGCCTCAGACACATGCAGGTTTGAGGAGGCGTGGCTCCCCCTTATGACGTGTTAAGGAAGGCTTTCTCAGAACAGAAGGTTTTCTCTCGCCTTTTTCAACTTTCTAATTTACATAAAAAGTAGGTCACACACGGCTTTGACTTGTTGGTATGTTACTGTTGACCACCCAAGCTGGCTTAGTCAACAACAACAAGGAAATGTTGGTTTACATTCTAGGTCCCCTTTAATGCAGAAAAATTAAACCAGTTTTACAGCAGAAAGCTTCTCCAGCCCCACCATCACATATCCAAGGTCCTGGTTCTCCATCAGGACAAGGTGGAAAGTTCCCTCCTGGTGAGGGAGTCTCTGCCTCAAGCACAGGAGATCCTGGTGTCTTATCCCTGATAGATGGTAGGATGGAGGAGAGCTGGACTGATGGATCGGGTCTCCATCTGCAGAAATGATTCAATACGGGTGAGCTGGAGCAGGAAGCCCAGGAGGACTGAAGGTGGGGAGCCCTAGTCAGGAGACTTGGATCATGACCTAAAGATTGAGATCATGGATCCCAGCAGCTGAAATGGCCAGACTGAACTTTAGACTCAAGCTGAGGAGCTTAGAGTAGAGACGCTGCTGCTCCTCGCTGAAAGGAGTCTGTGAGGTAGTTCTGATCAGGAGGGGTCCTGGTCCTCCTCCTGTGGGTTTGTGGGCACGTCCCTCTGAGAGGAGACCCTAGGACAGACCGATCCAACGTTTGGATGGATGGATGGATGGACGGATGGGCGGGTGGGTGGTGCTTCATTCTGATTGGTTATGAACATTAATCTGAGATTTTCCAGCTCCTTAAACTGGAGCTTGTTAACACATAAAAACACTTTTTTGACCAGTTTTATACTTAAAACATTTATTTATCCTGCATATTTCATAAAAGTAAAGTTTTTGTTTATTATTTTGACTTCAAGCCCTTTTTAAAACCATAAAATTCCCCATTGAAATTCAAGCCTTTTTAAGGATTTCAGCACCTTAGAACTCAGTTTTCTTTACTTTTAGTCTTTATTCTTTAGTTTAATTTAGTCTAAATGTCCCTGTTGTGATGAATAATAAATAATAAAGTGAACAAAGGCCCTGATAGGTTTCCTTCTCCAGAGTCACGGCTGTGAACGCTGACTCAGCAGTAACAATCCTGAAGCAGCAGCTGGTTTCTAGCTTGATGCTGTTCTGTCACAAGCGTTTTGGCCGCCCGTGTTTATCGAATCCATCGCTGCTAAATTCTATCGGCAAGACAAACGACCAAATACTGTTTAGCTGAACGTTAGCGGGCCCACGGCACCGGCTGTCGCCTCATTCTGAAAACAACAATCACAGGTTTTTGGTTTGTTTCAGCTTCAGTTTTTATTAAAGCTCCATAACTGATCCTGGTTCAGCCTGTCAGCAGCTGTAGTGAGACCACACAGACGTACAGCTGCTGCAGGGTCAGAGCTTCGAACATAACTGAGTCATTCATCACTTTGCATTTAGATGTTAAAGCGCTGAAAAGACTAAAACCTTTTGATCAAGAAAACTGAGTTTTTATCAGTCTGCTTTTCTTTTCAAGATGTCAAAATCATTAAAGATAAAGTGTGTGCATGGGTGAGGGGGTGTTTACATGTATGTATACATATATCTGCACATGAAACATCTAATAATAATGTCATAAACAAGCAGAAACACAGTAAATGGTAACAGAACAGGTTATAGCAGCAGGTTTCTTCATCTTCACCAGTAATGTCAGAATTAGTGAACATGTGGTGAATAATAAAATTAATTCAGAAACTAAAAATGTGAACAAAGAAAATCCCTAAAAGGGAAACTAAACACCAGAACAGTTTTGCTAATGACATGACCAGTTATTGTGCAATGACAGTTTTGATTTTATTCTATAAGGTGGGAAAAGTTGATATTTTCCTGGTTTGAATCTTATTTGTTAAAAATAGGATTTTCTGAAATAATGAATGTTTTTGTTAAAAAACAACTGATGTATTTATAAAACACAAAAAACAAGTTAAATCAAAGTTCTTTAAAATAATAAAAACATTTTTTAAAACAAACATAAGCAGCAGAATCTGATATAAAAGCTGATAAAGGTAAATAAATAAAACAGAAACATCAACAATAATAAACCAACCCCAACTGGGCCAAAGGTCAAATAAATTTGTTTTAATAAACCAATTTAAAACCAGGAAGTCCGGTAGTTAGAAGGTAAAATTTGATCTCTGAGCTCCAGGCTGGAGTCGGAGACGACCAGAATCAGCTGATCTGAAGGTCTGAGACCGTTCAGGTGTTTCTAAACCAGATAAAACATTTTAATATAAGATCCTGTCTGATGTTTCTGCTCAGACCACAACAACCTGGAGGTCTGACAGATACCAGGATGGAAAACAATATTAAAGGGACACTTGGCAGTTTTGCTTGCTTTTAGCTCCCCCTAGTGTCCATTATTAATTCACTGTGATTAAAAGAGAAAGGTAAACTTGTCTCCTCGCTGGGCGTTCGTCTATTTAACACCTTAATCTAACAGCTGAAATGTCTCCTCAGCCTTCATTAGTGTCTACAGGAGCGGTTCATCACTACATCAGCTGTGTTCATGATCTAAAACATGCAGGAAACATGCTGGAAGCAGACTGCAGCACCAGGCTTGTCAGCTCCACTTTACTAAGTCCAACAGGGACCGGACCGCCACTCTGAAGTTGCAAGTGTGGTATTCTGGCCACAGAGGGCGGTGGGGGTCTGAGTGACATTTCATTAACCCTGTAAAGGTCATTTTAGCACAAACTGGCTCAAGAACATGATTTAAACATGTGAAAAAGTTACCTAGTATGGCTCTAAAGACAATAAAACATCAGAAATTCTAAAATCTGAATGGCTCGAACACGACCGGAAGAAACGAACTATCTGCTCAACTTCAGCCAACAGGAGGACCACGGCTGAGTTCTGACCTCCTGACCCAATCAGAGTAAGTCTTCCTGTCCTGACTGAGCAGATGCAGCAGACGTGTGTGTGTGTGTGTGTGTGTGTGTGTGGACAGGAATGCGTTTATCAGTTTAAACTCCTGAGTGGCGCTCCAGCGCAACGCTGGCATGTAAATGGCCGGTCGGCCGTCAGAAGACGACGTGTGTGTGACGGCGTCTGGGCGTTTATCACCAAGTGTGTGTCAGCGAGTCACTAATGCAGCTGTGAGTTATCGAGTCAGAAGGTGATAGAACACGCACGCACACGCACACACACACACACACACACACACACACACACACACACACACACACACACGCCTGTAGAGGTTTTAACACCAGCCTCTGAAGGTTTTTTGTTTTCAGGCTGATCGGGTGAACCTGATTGGTTGTTTCTGTCACATGTTTGATGTTTGGCTGATAAAGTTTCAGAAAATGACCAAATAATAAATCAGGTTTGTTTTTATGCTGAGATGCTTCAGAAAACAAACATCTTTTAGTTTAGAAGCTTTTTACTCACAAGTAAAACTCATTTTATTTATAACACATTTATTTAAAATATTAATGTTTATAATCTGTAGAGTTCATTTCTTCTCTCCTCAAAACGATTTTAATGAGGCCTGAAAAAAATGCTAAAAGGTTTCCAAAACATTCAACTCCACTTTATGATTATAAAACTTTTTATCTTTGAGCCAATAAAATATTTTCATGCTGGTTAATAATTTAAATACTAGATATTAAACATTAGAACTCATCAAATGAAACCAATTAAGATTTTATTTGTGCGTTTTGTCTCTGAGCAGAAACCTTTATAGGAGATGAAAAACTTTATTATAATAAATCAACTTAGTGTGATTAAAACATTAGAGCTTTATCCTCTGATTCACACCTAAAACAACCAGAACTCGCTGGTTTAGGTCCACAAGTAACAGGAAGTTAAACAGAATCAGAATCACCATCAACTCTGAAAACAACTGAAAAACACGTAAAATCACAGAAAATCAGCTGGTGCTTGGAATCGGCCAATATTCAAATATTTAAGCTTTGATCTGAATATTTTTACTTACAGAAAGAATTAAAGTTCATTAGAAAAGGAAAAAACAAAAACTTTTATCGTTCTTTGAGACGAATCAGAATCTCAGCAGGTCACAAGAATCAGAAATCGGCATCGGTCTTTGAAACCAGGATCAGTGAATCTGTGGGACTTTCTGAACAGAAGTTCCCTGAAAACCAAACATCAGCGTCAGAAAAAGTCGGACCGTTGTCCGCCTTCTTCTCGTCTTTCTCCACTAAACACAACGTTCCCTCCTCCTTCCCGTTTTTCATCCCAAATCCTGTAAAACTGCCCTGAGAGCCGATCAATGATCACACGCTGCTGTTCTACAGCTAATCAATGAAACTCCACTAATTCTACTGTTATCTGTTCTCTCCATCTACCTCCTCCTCCTCAGCTCACCGTTTCTCCTCCGCCTTCCCACATCACCTCTCCACCTCCTCAGCTCACCGTGTCTCCTCCGCCTTCCCACATCACCTCTCCTCCTCCTCAGCTCACCGTGTCTCCTCCGCCTTCCCACATCACCTCTCCTCTTCCTCAGCTGACCGTTTCTCCTCCACCTTCCCACATCACCTCTCCTCCTCCTCAGCTCACCGTTTCTCCTCCACCACCCCACATCTCCTCTCCCCCTCCTCTTCCTGCTCAGGAGTCAACAACACAGATACAACTTTAATAAATCTACATCAGAGTCTTTGTTACAGATGACAGAGGTCTAATCTGATGCTGAAGAAGAAATCAGAGACAAAAAGGAGATTTCAAATCTTAACAAATTTGATCAAACTAAAGAAAAGTATTACCTCACACAGACTTTTAAAGTCTACATGTTCTAGATGTTTTTCTGCTATCATAAATGAAAAGATCAGAAACGCCTTTGGCTGAAAACACCTTTCGACACAAATAAATAAAACCAGCATCAGATCTGAGTCAAAACCAGAAGGATTTAGTTTCTTTTGTCATTTTTATCTTTTTTCCATCCCTTCGTCTACGTGTGAGGTACCAACATCCCGCAGACTCTCCACATCGTTGTCACTCCGTACGTTTAACTGTTCGTAGCCATGAAGATGTTTCTCCTGGCCAGCTGCACTGAAACGGAGGTCAAATAAACCTGAACGGATCCACGGAGCTCCAGGTCTGTTCCCTCTGACAGGAAGATATTCATCCCATCAGACCTTTCAGTGAGCAGCTCATTTTTTACCAGCAGGTCTTGTAAACCACGCCGCCATCACCACCATCACGCCCAAGAGCAACAGTCGGACCTCCACATGCAGCCAGAACCACTTCACATCTAAGACGAGTTTCCAGCAGGCGGCCGAGCCGAGTCGTAAATCAGGCGGTAATAGTTGTTCTGAGGGACGGAAAATATTTAGATAACCGACTCGATTCACCACAGAGGTCTGGGGGGCGGCGCAGAACGAGACGCCCCCCAATACCACCGACCACCACCACCAACAGGACCTAGGTACCAGCCACCCGCAGGGGTCCACAAAGTGTGGCCCACAGGCCAAATGAGGACCCCAAGGTAGTTTTGTGGCCTGTGACACGATTTTGAGAAAGTGTTGATGTTGCAATCAGATACAAACCAACCCTAAATCTGTTTTTACTTATTTAAATGGAAAAAAAATGCTGACAAAAGCTGGCTATATCATAATACACCAGAATTTAAACCAAAGGTTTCCAACGCAGCAGACTAACTGTTGTGTGACTTGGTAACTTAAAGTGACAATGTGTAGTTTTTACCATTAATCTCTGAAAAAGAATGAAAAGATGCCCAGATGTTTGAAAAATATTGGCGGCTTCAAAACATATAACCATAAAAATCGTGTCTAAAATACGAAAGCAGGTCTAAAGCCTAATTTATACTTCTCCGTCAGCTCCCCGAGGCAGAGACACGCACGCATTGATGGAACCGTTTTGCTTTCGAACTTCTCCGTCACCTGGAGAGGGCTGCAAAGCAGTTCCCCGCCAGGACAACAGAGGGCGTAGCGCTTTTCTGGGGTATCCTGTCATGTATCCGGTCCAAAATAGTGCATTTACTGTTTATATTTGCAGTTTATATTGTGCTTTTTTTGCATTTAAGAGACTTTTTAACACGAACAAACTTGTCCCTCATCCTCCTCCACCTCTTCATGCGCTTGTCACCTCTAAACCAGGTTTCCCGTCATTTCTGTCCACGAATAAAACGCTTGCTGCGCATCCTTACACTCCTCCAGTCACGGGTGAATAAAACGTTCATATTTTCGGAGTTTTACCGCGAGCTGTTCTTCAAGCTGCTCCGTGTTTGCCGCTAGATACAGTCGGCTCTGTTTTTATTTTTTGAGGCGGCGATGGCGGAGCCGGTGACGTATTTAAAGAAGCGGCGTTCTGACCAATCAGAAGCTTGTGCTCTCTGTCCAACGAGGGACGGATGTTTAGAAAAGAGAGCTCGACTCCGTCTGACCTTGCAAGCCTGCTGGAGAGCTCTTGCAACGATGGATCATGGTGGTCCGCCCGTCCTTACTGACAAAAACGGAGAAGTATAAATTAGGCTTAAGTCTCTGGGGGACGCCATATTTCACCTCAGGTGCTCCTGTTTCAGGAAGTAGAAGTCAGCTGGAGGAAAGAAAGTATCTTCAGACGACAGGATCTGGAGTCTTACTTCCTGATATGTGGGCAGCTCTCCTCTGATTGGCTAACAGCAACACGACTCTACCACTGACTCTGTTTGCTCTGCAACGTTGATGTTTTATCTCCACCAATAACACAAGCCTGGAGGAGTTCTGCTGTGTGGTGGAGTTGCTAATGCTAACGGTTAGCTTCTACTAGCCCAGACGTTCTCTGCTGTTTCCTGGACGCTAAACCAACAACAGCCTTCCCCGTCGTGAGTCAAGATGGGTGAGTCCATGAATGTTCAGTGACAGTGTGACGTAGATCTGTCAGGATTTTCTAATCCTAGAGTTTCACCTAGAGTCTATTTTCTATCAGAAGCTAATGCAGGAGGTAGGTGTTACCTTAGCCAGCTCCTCCGACATGCTGTTTAACGATTTACGGATCTCCTCCATGTCGTACTCCGTCTGTGGTGCTTTCTTAGGCGGCATTTTTTCTCTGTCAGTGCTGTATTGTTTGATTTCGTTTCCTAACTCCTCTGAGAGAGTAAAAGTTCTCCATGAAGAGACACAGAAACAATGATCTCACAGGATGCCGCCATCTTGACTAAGGTGGAGGAGACTATTTTCATGTTCAGCCTGCATGACAAGTTTTTCACCTTTAAGCAGTTGTAATAAATTTGCTTAATAATAACAAAATAATTCTTAGTTTTGCATCACTGGTTCAAAAATGTAATTAAAATATTTTTTAAACTTAAAAAGCCCAAAATCACAGCCAGTAACAGGAAAACATCAGAAGCCTTTACAGGGTAAAAACCGGAGACCCCGGTAGAATCTGAAGAAAACTCAATGGTAAAAATAAAGCAAATGCTGCTCAAAGTAATACGTAAATATTTAAAACCTTTAATCAGGTTGAATGAAGAAAATGACGACGCTCCAGAACATAAAGAGAAGAACCAACATGCCGCTGGGTTCTGAAGAGGCCCGTGAACACACGTTCTGCAGGCCTGGTGGGAAAACCCGCTCTTTCTTCTCTAACTCCTGCGGTCATCACGGCCTGCAGGGCGGCGTCACACAGAGACAGAAATGAGTACGGTTCGACCCGACTCACAGAGTGGGTCTAACCAAACAGAACCGGGCTGAGCGGTGGTTTTATAGCAGCCGCAGCCTGACCTGCAGGTCAGATCATCTTAAAGTCAGGGTGGGAAAGACGGCAGTAAAAACCACGTCTACAGTTACGTCTGATGTTGGAGATCCGCTAGAATCCAGGTTTCTGCAGAACTCCTAAAAGTGTCTCCAGATGATTACATTCAGCTGAACATCAGAGTTTTAATCACTTCTTAGTGAAACTAGACCAAAGCGTTTAGGCCTCTCCACCAAAACCAGATCAAACAAAAAGATAAAGAACAATAAGCTTTCTCCTGTTTTTGAGTGGGAAGAGGTGGGATGAGCGCTCCGATGGCTTCAGGCTCCAGGTCAGCTCTCTGTTTTCACAAGAATACGTTTTCTCAACTTCTTTATTTTCCCGTCCGTTTTTTCCTCGGTTCTCTCCGGCTGGAATCACAAACTCCTTCAGGGTCTGCTCCTCAGGTCTGAGAAGACCCCCCCACAGTGTCCCTAATAAACAGACACACTCTATTAAAATGTCCCGACTCATCTGGGTTTTACGGTTCATTTAAACATTCTGAAATAAGAAAAACACTCAATATAAAAATCTATCTGGTTTCATGTTTTTGTGGTTTAGTTTCAGATTACCGTTACACACGTTCATCCTTCAAACATCTGAACATTTTTTATTACCTGATCAGTAGATTTTGTTCTTTTGAAAATCACTGATACCAATTTCTAACTCCTGATCTGCCGATACCGATTTAGATTTTGTTTTTATCTATAATTTATAGAACAAAAATTAAATAAATACATTTTAATTCCAATTCTGGAAGTGAAAACCTCCTCATGGAAGATAGTTGCTAGCATGAGTTAGCCGTTAGCGATGGTGAGTTCATGGACCAGGGAAAATGTCAGATTCTTTATTGCCACTTGGAAATGTTGATTTTTTTTAACCAAAACAAAAAGAAAATCAGATTTTTGATTGGTTGCTCACAGGTTGAGCTGATCATGCTGAATATCACCCACCTGCTGATCTTCTGGTGGTGTTCTCATCATTTATTATCTTATCAAAAACATCCAGAGGCTCCATGTTTTTTTATATTTGGTCTTTTTGTGGTTTAGTTTCTGACTTCTTTCAATCTTTTGTTTTTCATTCTCGATATGCAACTATCTATTTATTCTACAATCATTTTTTGTGATGCACCGATTTCAGTTTTGAGGGCTGATTTCATTACAAACAGCTGATCATGATTATCAGCTAATTCTGCTTCCCAGACAACGTTTGGCTCCATCTCTGGTCGTTTCCCCTGGACAAAAATCTGTTTCTATCACAGGAAAATGTTATAAAATATTTCAGTATTTGTTATTGCATCGGTGTGGTTTTGAGTCACACGTCTGCCGCGCAGCAACCCAAACACAGAATTGGGTTTTGAGTGATTTAACAGAAACCATTTGTGATTACGTAATCAGAGCGATGATGTCAGATGTGGTTTAATAAAACATTAAATAATGACATCAGTCAGGAAGACAGAAGGCTGGCTGGACGCTGCGACCACAAACCACCGAAACAAAAAGTCAGACAGAAACCTGCAGGGAGCAAGGCCATGATGGACAGGCTCAAACACACAGACGGAATACCTCAGGACGCAAAAATAAAGGACCTGGAATTCTGGGAATCCTCGTATGTCCCATCAACATCCAACACAAACTAAATATTTAGCCTCAAACGGCTCTGAAGTTTAAAAGTGTGCTTCTCGTTTTTACTGACGAGCCGCTCTGATGTGTCCACAAACTGAACTCCAGTAAAACCCAGCGGGACCGGGTCAGAACCACGAGCAGCGGGAACGCTCCCGTGTTTTTACTGCAAATTCTTTTCAATCAGGAGCGGACTGGGAGGACGGGAGTGAGAGCTGCTCTCAGGAACACAAACCCCGTGCTGCTGACCCAAACCGGCCCTTCCTGGACGCCATAGACAACATGACACAAGTGCCCTGATTGGCTATAGGACACACATCACTTCCTGTTTTGAGGAGCATCAATAAGAGAGTTTAACAACCAGTGAGTTTTAATGGGATCTGTGTGCAACGCTGATCCATCAATAGACCTAATGACCGGTGCAGCCCTGCAGCCGATAACGGGCCGGCGTTCAGAGGCAGCTAATCGGATCGGTGGTCCTGCAGGAGCGAGGAGATTCAGAGGCTGGTCTGAGACCAGCAGACAGCCAAAGGGGACCTTTACTGGGTCTGAGTGAACCGCAACGAAAAGATAATTCAAAGTTTTAGAGCAACTCAGACAAAAAGAGGTTAATAATATCAGTAAAACCAGGTTTAGAGACTTAGGTACAAACACCTGCAGGACCATCATCCACCCTGGGCCACGCTCCAGTTTGTTTCCTTACATGAAGGATTGTTTTTCCACCCTTCTGTTAAAACTTTAGTAAAGTCTTCATTAGATGTTTGTTTTTACTGTGAATGATGTAAAACCACATTAAAGCTGAAACTCTGCTGCTCCCACAAACATCAGATTAAAATCCTGAATCTGTCTGCTCCTAATGAACATGGCCGACTTTAGTTCCTGTGACCTCTGACCCTCAGAAGGAGCCTCTGTCCCCCCCGGTCCTCCTCCTCCTCCTGCGGTCAACAGCAGAGAGACTGATGTCCGGTCAACCGACGTCTGACTGACCTTTAGCAGCTCGGCCACCGGGGACTCATCCATCTCCCAGCATCCTTCACACCCCCCCCCATGCTAATGCAGCTGTTTATAACGGCCACATTGACTTTCTCCTGCCACTGTATGTAAATACAATCTACTCTGATCAATGGACTGAGAGGCGACGAGACGCCGACCGCGTGGCACAAACATGAACACCAACGCTTCAGCTTCTGGTCCACGTCTAGAGAACTTTAATTATTCCAGGTTCTGCAGCAGAGAAACAATCATTAACTCAGGATGAGGAGCGTAGAGCAGATGGATGGATTAACCAATTAACTCATGAATTCATTTAAATATCTGATGATCAGCAGGTTGTTACTTTTAACGAACGTTCAAACACGGAGAAGATCTAATCAACACCGGACAGGTCCAACAGAGAGAAACCATGTAAGTTTAGATCTGAGATACCTTTAGATGTGGTGTCAGAGTAAAACGGGTACTAGTTACCACCTCTGGTTACCGCTGGTTATCACTAGTTAGCTCTGGTTACCTCTGGTCACTACTAGTTTCCTCTGGTTACATCTGGTTACCACTGGTTACTACTAGTTACCACCTCTGGTTACCCCTGGTTACCCCTGGTCACTACTAGTTACCTCTGGTTACCCCTGGTCACTACTAGTTACCTCTGGTTACCACTGGTTACTGCTGGTTATCACATTTAGGTTTAAATACATAAGAACAGTTAAAATAGTTGGAGAAACGAAACATCGTAAATCCGAGAATGAAAAGCGGTTTGTTTATACGAGAGCTCCCTCTAGTGGTACGCTTTTTATTTCATCTCGTTAACTTGCAGTTTTTTTCTTAAACACCAACAGTGAAATATCTAGTTTGAACGTTTTTAACAGCTTCTTTAAGGATTTCCCGACCGTACGAAGCGGTCTGGATGAACCTACCTCCCACAGGTGTCTGGTGTTCCTGACGGGTCCGGACTGCAGTTTGTCCAGCAGCAGAGGAACGCCCTGAAACGGGCCGATCCAGGTTCCCTGAGGGATCCTCTGAGCCGCGCAGATCCCGTAACCCAGACCAGGAACCGTACTGGTGCAGAGACAGACCTGCACACAGAACCACAATAATCCTGATCATTAACCATCATCAACACATACAGGATTTACATTGTTCAACAGTATCTGAGCTTAGGGATCATTTTATTTTATGATATAAATTACCTGAGTAATAATTTATAATCGTTTATAGCCTAACCATGTGTATTTGTATTTGAGATTAATTTAGATGCATCGACTTTCTCCTCTTTTCCCCAACATCTTAAAATAAAATTTAATCGTGTTTTCATGTTTTATTTTGTTGCAGTTCATCATTTCAGCCTCTAGGTGTCAGTGGTGCTCCTTTGTGCAGCTCTAAGGTGACTAAGCACTGCGGGAATGGGAGGAGTCACCTCTCTGGGCAGGTCTCTCAGCCAATCAGGGACATCTGGCAGCGGGACGGGCGCCGCCGTGCTGCTGGTGCCGACGAGGCGGCGTAGAGAGTGAAGCGGACCGTGCATCGGACACTCGCCGTTTCTGTTGTCGGCACACATGTCACAACCTGCAGAGAAACGTAAAAAAAGCACGTTTTATTCTGTATGAATCATCTGATCCAGATGCAGCTTTGCTTTGGTCTCAGAATAAATATCAGCTATAGCTTTAATTAGACTGAATAAGGTCTGAGTTTTTATCAAATAACAGAATCAAAGATAAAAGTTTATTTCCAAACATGAGCAATTTGTTGTTTTAATCTCTAACATTTAGATATTTTGTCAGTTTTATTATTTTTTTTGTTTGGTTTTCGTATCATTGCTTCCCAGAAAGTTGTTAAAAGTATATTTCTTAATTTTTTGGTGAAATGATTTATTTTGTTTTTTCATCTGAAACAGTGATTTTATTTCCTTTAACCTTCACGCTGGATGACCAGCAGCTGAGTCCAGTTCGCTGCAGATGAAAATTAAACCTCTACAGGAAAAGTTCAGGCCTCGGAGTGAAAAACTAAAAGTGAAGGAAAAAGGATCCCGTTTCCACTCATCGAGGGGGAGAAAAGCCTCTGTGGTGTTTTTTCAGGCTAAATGTGGCGAGCAGCTTATTGTTGGGGAATTATCGAGTGTCAACATTTACTCAGAGATGCAGGCTGACAGTAATGGATGCTAATTGACTGTAACAACATAATGAGAGATGATTATCAGGGCAGAAAACTCCCACAGAGGCCCGGAGAAACAGGATGTTAGCGCCGCTTTTCTCAAAACGTGATGTTTGCTGTTTGAAGGACTGACAGCTGCTTTTACTCTGATTGATGGAAGTTAATTAAATTATATTAAAGTCATTTATTAACCAGGAAAAACAGAGCAGGTTCACAGCTGAGTAGGTGGGAAAAATTCTCGAAGTTTCTCAACTTTATCCAGGTCAGCAGGAGGTTGAGCTGCAGGATGCGAGTCCCCAACGGAGACGAAACGTGTGAAACGTTTCCATCGGAGGGGAAACGAGAGATTAAAACTCCAAAAGAGTCGATTCTAATCGACAAATAAAACAGAAAAAACCCGCAAAGAATATTTAAGAATCAGAGATGTTATGGAGCCAAAAATCAGGAAGAGGAGCTGCGGAACACGACTGAAGCAGCTGAAAGGTTTCATGTCCAGAAAAATCAGGAAAATAAACATTTCTGATTTAATATAAACCAGAAAAACCACAGAGAGGCAGAAACAGGCTGAAAGATCAAAATACAACAAAGAGTAAAAACACGGAGAGTGAAATCCACCACAAACAAACCAATCAGAATCAGGAATAAAAACAACAAACAGAAAAACCACAGAGAGGAGATGATTAAACACAAACGAGGGAAAACAAAAGATTCAGACAGGAACTAAAGTCTGATTTCACAATAAAACAGGAAATGAGACCAAAAATACTCAATAGTTAAAAAATAAATAAAATAAAAATATAACATTCTGGTCCTGACCGGGACCAGGTCTGACCAGGACTGAGTCTGATAAAGACCTGGTCCTGGTCCAGTCCACTGAGACCTGACTGACGCGAGAACTTTCAACCTTCACGTTTGTTCCATCAGAAAACGAAAGATTCTAAAAACTAGATTATAATTTTGTTTCTAACTTTATAGGTTTTTTGGTTCCTCATCACCATCACCATCATCATCTTCATCACCACCATCACCACCATCATCTTCATCACCACCATCATCTTCATCACCACCATCACCACCATCATCTTCATCACCACCATCACCACCATCATCTTCATCACCATCATCACCATCACCACCATCATCTTCATCACCACCATCACCACCATCGTCTTCATCACCACCATCACCACCATCATCTTCATCACCACCATCATCTTCATCACCACCATCACCATCACCACCACCACCATCACCACCACCATCATCATCATCACCACCACCATCATCATCACCACCATCATCACCACCACCATCATCATCATCACCACCATCATCTTCATCACCACCATCATCATCATCACCACCACCATCATCATCACCACCATCATCTTCATCACCACCATCACCTTCCTCACCAAAATCACAATCATCACCATCACCATCGTCTTCATCATCATCACCACCATCATCATCACCATCACCACCACCATCTTCATCACCACCATCACCTTCCTCACCAACATCACAATCATCACCATCGTCTTCATCATCATCACCATCACCTTCCTCACCACCATCACAATCACCATCACCACCATCATCATCATCTTCACCACTATCATCTTCATCATCCCCACCATCATCATCATCATCATCCCCACCACCATCATCTTCATCACCATCATCTTCACCACCATCATCTTCATCATCTCCACCATCATCATCATCATCCCCACCACCATCATCTTCATCACCATCATCATCACCACCATCATCTTCATCACCATCACCACCAACATCTTTATCACCATCATCTTCTTCATCATCATCATCATCATCTTCATCATCACCACCATCATCATCTTCATCATCACCACCATCATCATCTTCATCATCACCACCATCATCTTTATCACCATCATCTTCATCACCATCACCACCATCATCTTCATCATCTTCATCACCATCACCAACATAATCTTCATCACCATCACCAACATAATCTTCATCATCACCACCACCATCATCTTCATCACCACCACCACCATCAGCATCATAACCATCAAAATCAGCAAGGATCGTTAAGCATCTGTGCCGTCTGTGAGGCGGGGGTGTGCGCACAGATCACTCACTCTTTCGCTGCGGTCTCAGGAGGAAACGCAGTTTCTCTGCTTCCCGAATACAAATATTTTTTAAAGTTAACGTTATTTGTGCAGCTGCACCCCTAATATATATATATATATATACACGCACACACACACACACACACACATATATATAGCAAAAAAGCATTTAGTCAGTTTTCACTCTAAAGCTGATGATACGTGGCCCCATTCATTCTGTCTTTTACACGGATCAGTCGTCCTGGTCCCTTTGCAGAAAAACAGCCCCAAAGCATGATGTTTCCACCCCCATGCTTTACAGTAGGTTTGGTGTTCTTTGGATGCAACTCAGCATTCTTTCTCCTCCAAACACGACGAGTAGTTTTGACCAAAAAGTTCTATTTTGGTTTCATCTGACATTCTCCCAATCCTCTTCTGGATTATCCAAATGCTCTCTAGCAAACTTCAGACGGGCCTGCACATGTACTGGCTTAAGCAGGGGGACACATCTGGCCCTGCAGGATTTCAGTCCCTGGTGGCGTAGTGTGTTACTTATGGTAGCCTTTGTAACTTTGGTCCCAGCTCTCTGCAGGTCATTCACTAGGTCCCCCGTGTAGTTCTGGGATTGTTGCTCACCGTTCTTGAGATCATTTTGACCCCACAGGGTGAGATCTTGCATGGAGCTCCTGATGAAGGGAGATTATCAGTGGTCTTGTATGTCTACCACTTTCTAATAATTGGTCCCACGGATTCAGTCTTCCCAACCTGGTGTAAGTCTACGGTGTAGTTTCTGGTGTCCAGCTCTTTGGTCGTGGCCACAGTGGAGTTTGGAGTGTGACTGTTTGAGGTTGTGGCCAGGTGTCTTTTATACTGGTAACGAGTTTCAACAGGTGCCATTAATACAGGTAATGAGTGGAGGACATAGGAGCCTCTTACAGAAGAAGTCACAGGTCCGTGAGAGCCAGAAATGTTGCTTGTTTGTAGGAGACCAAATATTTATTTTCCACCATAATTTGCTAATAAATTCTTTAAAAATCAGACAATATGATTTTCTGGATTTTACCCCACTGTGTGTGTGTGTGTGTGTGTGTGTGTGTGTGTGTGTGTATTGTCCTATTGTATTTTAGTGCCATAGACCCTCTCTTCTGTAACATTTTACTGAATGTTTTGACTATCAGACACATATTTACTGGTGTTTACATGTTTTTATTTTCAAGCTGAAATCAGGAGCAGATTTTTATCTGCAGGTTTTATTAAAGAAAAAAATATTTGATTTTTATTAGGATTGAATCAAAAACACATCTGGTGATCAGAGTGGGCCTATACTCTAGATATATATAGGGTAGTTATACACTAATTTTTGGGGTGACCATAAATGCACCAGATTAAAAAAAACTGATATTTCTGCAGGTCTGTGAACACATCGTCACTTAGAGCTGATTCAACAGGTCCTTCCTGAAGATTTCAACAATTAAAAAGTTAATCAGAATAAAAAAATAAGTTCTGCTGATTTTATAAATCAGAGCAGGTCAGAGTCTAGTTTCTGTATTTACATCAAAAGTTCTAATGGTTTACTTATTTCTGTTTCAGAGGTTTTTCTTTTTTAATAACTCAATAAAAACCGTGAGCAATAAACACATTAAACGTCTGGACGTCCTGCTACACTTCCATCCTTTAAGAGTCTGATGAAGTCCAGACGGGGAGCAGAATAAATCCTGATGATCATAAAAGAACAGCAGGTGGACCAGTCATTCAGTCAAGTTATTTCATTAAAACCTCCCAAAAAACTGTTTAAGTAAAAAATATAAACTTTCATGTTTTATTCTTTAAATTTTCAATAAAAAATGCAATGAAAATCTTTATTTTTTTTAATAATTTTTGAGGAAATAAAGTTTCTAAATAAATATAAATTAAAGTAATATAAATTATAATCAAGTTTCACTTTTTATTCAAACATCGTTACATTTTTAGGATGTTTTTATTTTAGTAGTTATGTTTTGAAAGTTAAATTCAGTTTTTATAAGATGTTAAAATGTGCAGGCAGGTTTGTTTGGCAAAAGCCTCGTCTGGAGCTTCGTGTTAAAATATCCGAGGATAAAAACTCTTCATTATTGTGACCAAATAAACAAACGACCAGAGTTTCAGGCCTGTTTGGTTTAAAACGTTTCCATGAACATGATTTATGAGTCATGGAGACGACGAGCTGCTCCTGATGAAAGAATCAGACGAGTTTCAGATAAAAGATTCAAATCAGCAGACAGAAATAACCATCAGCTGATTTTAGCTCCAGACAGTTTGATTCAAAAGCTTCAAGACGTTTTTATTTATATTCTTCTGCTCATGAACTTGAAACTTCAGCTGTTTTTAGTTTGATTTAAACAGAAATATTAAAACAGAACTCAGTTTATTATGAGGAAAAAAAGAGTTTATGAAAGACATGTTCATTTCATTTAAACTTTCAGACTAAATGATTCAATCTTATTAAGGTTGTTATTTTCTCAGAACTGAAATTCTGCAGAAATGATGATCTGTGATGTTTTATGACTCCTAAATCCAACAAACTTCACAAATGATTCACAAAATCAGACAAATGAACCCTCAACTAAAAACCTAACCTGGTTTTTAAAAACTGCATTGTGGGAAATGTAGGAATTATTGTTTATGGAGATTATAAATGAGATGTTTCATCCAGATGGAGCAGATTTGATTTATTAAATAATCAATAAAACAGCAGCAGACATCCGTTCTGGTGCATAAACCTCTGAGTCCAAACAACATTTAGAAACGTTTAAAATTCATAAATAATCATTATTCTTAAGGACTAATTATAATAAGGATGTATATATATATATATATATATATATATATATATATATATATATATATATATATATATATACATATATATTGAAGTCTTGAATGTATGGAAGAGATCCTTAAATCCTCCTCTGGTCACATTTTATTAAAGATTTTATTTTTTAAAGATTCTTCTGCAAAAAATAATTTTAATCTTTGGAAAATGTTTAGAAAAGTTTGCATCTAAAACGTGAATAAAAGAGAAAAAGTTTGAACAAATAAAGTTAATAAAAACAAAACAGATTTTACCAAAATTATTATTATTATTATCCAGGCTCAGCGGTGACGTGTGACTTCTTTATCTGCACCCATCCACACCGCCCCCTGAGACCTGGATCCGGCCGTGTTGGGATGATAAATAGCGGGCCGGCAGGCCGGTGGATCGATCCTCCTCCCCCGCCTCCTCCCACCTCCTCCCCCTCCTCCACAAACACAAAACTATATACAGCAATTAATTCCTGCTTGTCCCTCCATCCCTCATCTGCGCCGCGGCGCGTATCGACTCAGATTACTGCTGATGGTCCGTTTTATCACCGCGGAACGAACGGAGAGGGGCGGCGGGACTTTGGGCTCTCCGCCGCGGCGCCGGTGGTGGTGGTGCTGGTGAGGAGGAAGAGGAGGAGCGGGTACAGTGAATCGGTGCGGTGGTTCCGCTGCAGCCGCAGAAAGTTGCGCTTTTACGCACAAAGACGCCGGAGGCCTTTGATCTCCTCCTCAGACCTCCCGGAGGTCCTCCCGGTCACCGGAGGAGATCAGAGCAGAAACCGGTCGGTTCAGATTTTTATCAAACGGAAAATGAAAGTTTAACTTAGAACAAAACATTTATTAAGGTTTTATGAAACATCAAAGGGAACTTGGAACCGTTCATCTGAGCCGGAAGCGCCTCTGAAATCTGAAAGCTTTAAAAATAAATACATTTAAAAAATAAACCAAATAAATATTTTTATAAACTTTATGAGGCGCAGAAAATAAACAAACACATCTAAAGACGAAACAATGTTTCTGGTTAAAATAATAAACTTAATAAATGTTTTTAAAAACTCAGGAAAATTAAAAGAATGAAAAGTCACGCACACGTGTGCGTGCGTGCGCGCTGCGAATAAACAGGCCGCAGGAGTTAACGGAACCGGAACACCGACAGAACGGACTGCCGAACCATGTGTGTGTGTGTGTGTGTGCGTGTGTGTGTGTGTGTGTGTGTGTATTGACGGAGCGCGATCATGCGTAAAAGACATCCACTCACATAGACGCGCGCGCACACGAGCACGCGGATTCACGCAGACAGAAAGAAAAATGATGAATCTTAAATTTTTGATCCTGCAGCAACAAAAACTAAATACTTTAGAGATTTTGTAAATAAAATATTTTATTATTTTATAAAAAATAAAAACTGAACTGAAGCCAAAGAAAAACGACCGACTCTAATTAATTATCTAATTAGATTTAATTAACTGAATTCAAAATAAAACCCAATTAAAAACAGGCAGTTTAACAGAAACAGGTTGGGGTCGTGACCTCTGACCCCTCTCCCCTCCAGCTTTAAAGCACCAACATCTGAGTTATAATTTTATAGTCTGATTTAGAATCTTGAAACAAAATAAAAATATTTTTGTAACGAAAATGAAGTTTAAAATAGAAGCAGCCTCCTGAGGTGCTTATTTCTGGATTTGTTTAAATAAATAAATAAATAAATAAAGTTAAACAGATTAGTTCTAATTTAAAATCAGATCAAGTTTAACAAAAAGTTTGTTTTATGTTTACATTCAAATTAAATTAATTCAGAATTTCTGTTTACAGATTTAAACTTTTAGATGATTTTCAGGATAAAACAGTGTGATGTCAGAGACCATCAGAGAGGTCAAAGGTCACCGCCCAGCTCCACAGATCCCTGAGGATGATAGGAGTGTGTGTGCGCGTGTGTGTGTGTGTGCACATACGACTGTTGACCCCACCAGTGTGTGTACGTATGTGTGCACGCTTGTGTACGTGCATGTGTGCGTTTGCGTGTGTTTACGGTTGTTGAAATCCCTGGTGTGTTTTGTGTGCGCGTGTGTGTGTGCACGTGCGTGTGTGCGTTTGCGTGTGTTTACGGTTGTTGAAATCCCTGGTGTGTTTTGTGTGCACGTGTGTGTGTGCACGTGTGTGCATGTGTGTGTGTGTACGTACGGTTGTTGACCTCCCCGGTGTGGTTACTCAGAGGGATGATCTCCATCCTCTGCTGACCATACAGGTAGTAGTCCAGCTCCTCCGAGGTGAGTTTGAACCTCCCCCCTTTGCCTCCCTCTTCCCCTCCTCCCCCACTACTCTTCACGCTGGACGACACCACCCCGACCCCCCCACAGCTCTGCTCCTTGGCCTGATGGAGGAGCTCCGCTGCTGCATTGTGACCCTGCTGGTTCTCTGGGGGGACCACCACCACCAGGTCTCCTGCGCCTCCTCCTGCTGGACCTCCCGCTCCTCCTCCGGGTCCTACAGGGCCGGAGCAGACCGGTGCCAGGGCCTGCCCAAAGAGGGCAATCTGTTGAGTGACGGGGAGCTGGGAGAGTCCTGCGGGGGTGGAGATGGAGACGGAGGAGGATGGGGTGAGAGCGGCCGCTGAAGAAGCAGCTGCAGATGAGGATGTAGCAGAGGAAGAGGAGGTGCAGTGTGTGGAGGCCAGGAGGTGGCTGTGCAGGCGGGATGGGCGAAGGGGGTCCACGGGGATGGAGAGGCGGTCAGGAGGGGGGTGCGGTGGGACCAGAGGAGCCTTCAGCTGAGCCTGAGGGAAGAGCTGCTGCCAGTGCTGCAGGTAGGACGGGTCCACCTTCAGGAAGGCCGATCCGCTCGGGTCGCCCGGCTTCAGCATGGCCGCCCGCTGAGCTGGGGGGGTCAGACCAGAGAGGGAGGGGGTCAGTCCTCAGCATCAACACACACAGACAGTCAGAACCCGACCCGGACCAGCAGAACCATAAATATCAACAGGATAAGGTTTTTAAATAAAAACATGTTGATGTTTTAATTCCTCTAAAAGAGAAAATTCCTGTCAGAAGTTCATCCTGAAGGTGTGACTGGGAATGCTGCCATTATTCCTGATTTGTGTGATTTACCCAAAAACACGCAGACATTTGTTATTTTATACTAAAATATTAAATTCTGTTTAACTCAGACTTGTTTACATTTATTATATCATTTTAATCCAATTTTAAAACCTAAACTGTTAAAAACCAGTTTGTTTATTTTAGGTCTATAATCCCAAAGCATTAAAAATTAAAATGAGATTTTACTGTTTTTGATTTAAATTATTTTAATAAACCAAAACTAAATAAATCTGCAGATTTCTGGGTTTTTCGGATTAAATCAGACTCGTGGCTGATTTTTATTTAAGACTTTCAGTGGAGATGAATTGATTTTCTATTGATAAACAGTCAGAAAGTCTATAGAATCCATCCCATAATTATTGTTTAGTAAAAACACTCAAAGTTTAATTAATGCTTAAATGAGAAAAATATTTAATTTGACTCTTTTGTTCGGGATTGCCGTTTTAACCATTAGACTTACTGGTTTTACTGGTTTCCAGCTCGTCTCTGAGACTCTTAATCCAAGTTTTAACCTAAACGCGCGCGCGCACACTCACATGCACTCCTGTAAGTAGTTCAGCGCGTAAACCAGGCGGAGAGGAAAAGTTTCATCTGAAAACATGAACAGCAGATCCGTACAGGTCCGGGTCCGGGTTCGGGTCCGCGCTCTGAGCGCACCCGGGCAGAGGCAGCTGTGTGCGGGTAGAGGCGCGCGGAGCCTCCGCTCCTCCTCCTGGATGCTTTCTGTTATTTTTGTATAAAACTCGGTCAGAGCTCCTCGCCTCGGAGCGGATCCTGGCTGCTGGTTCCGGTTCGGTTCGGTTCTCCTCCGGGTTGCGGTGAAGCAGTTCGCTGCGTCCTGCGCGTCTCCGGAGCCAAATCTGCGCGAGCTTCTCCTCCTCCTCGGTTCTCCCCATCTACCCCCCCCCCCCCCCCCCCCCCCCCCCCCCCCCCCCCCCCCCAATCATCCCTCCCTCCGTCTCTTTTTCTCCAGTCTGACACTTTATCCTCTCCTCCTTTTTCCTCTTAAACTCGGTTTTGTTCTGAATCTTCTAGTTTTTATCTTCAGGCTCGTTTTCTTCCTGAACCAGAACATCAGGTTTGGACAGAACCTCTGAACAGATTCATCATATGACCTGAATAAAAGAAGAGTCATCTGAGCTCATCTTCCGATCCTGGTCCAGATCCAGATTCAGGTCCATGGTCCAGTACACCTAACCGAGCTCTGCTGATGCGGTTTAAGGAACCAGATTCTTCTCAAAGCTCTAAGTCCGTTTTTATTGCTCCAGAACCATTCTCCTCCACTCAAAGCCGCACTAACTGGGATTAAATTAGTCCAAATAGTTTTTCTGGTTTTGTTCCTGTTACCTGGTTTGTGGTGAGTAAACCAACATCACCAGCAGGAGGCGCTACTAGTCACGTTTTAAGTTACAAACCAGAAGAAAAAGGAAAAAACGCAAAGAAAACGAGACCAAATATTCCGGTTAAACCCTCTGGTGATTCCCTCACGTTGGAGAGTTTTGGTTGTTTTGGGGTTGTTTTTATCTGCAGAAGAACCGATCTGTGATTTGATACTCGGTACGCCAGAACCGAATCGTGTTCATGCAGAACCCAGATCCACACCTCCCAGAGACACTCCAGCTCCTCCTGGGGGTTGCCACCAGAGAGGTCGGGTTCTGACCCAGAGCCAGAAGCCATCTGTAAACCACCTCAGCTGATTCCTTTTGACGAGGAGGAGCAGCGACTCTCAAACCTTTTTTCTTGGGCTGATCCAGCCGCTCTGCAGAGGAAGATCATTTCAGCTGCTTGGATCCAAGATCTGGTTCTGTCGGTTCTGATCCAGCAGGTGAAACTCTAAAAGTGAGAATCTGGTGCAAAAGTTCATTTATGTCAGTAATTCAACCTTAAAGGTGAAACAGACTCATTCCATGCAAATCCAGATATTTCAGCCTTTATTTGTTATAATTGTGATGATTGTGGCTACAGCTGATGAAAACCCCACATTCAGAATCTCAGGTTCAATATTCTAGACTCAAAGTGTCACACGCTAATCAGCTGATGAATCCAGAACAGCTATAAAGGGTTCTTGAGCCTTTAGATGGTCTCTCAGTCTGAGCTGAGTTACTGACATTAATGGACTTTTGCTCCATATTCTCATTCTTAGTTCCACTTGTAGCCAACAGCGTTAACGCCACGCACAAGAAAATAAATATAAACAAGAACCTAGAGTTGAGATGAACATGTCCAGAAAAGGTTATAAACAAATAAGACAATTTATAGATATGTGGGGCTCGTTTTAGGCTACATGTGCAGCAGCGGCAGAGGAACTTCTTTTAATCCTTCACAATAAAAGTCTCAAACATACCTCAAAGTATCTGAAGCTTAAAGTTTAGCTGGCTGATAAAAACCCAGAGAGCAGAATTATTTCTGAGTATAAAAGTCATGATAAATCCTTTCCACGCAGTACCATCGATGGCCACCAGGGGCTAAAACAAACCACCAGCTTCAACGGTCTCCATCAGAAACCAACTTCTCTTGTGAAGTTAAGGAAAAATATTTTTGTCCTTAAAGATACACATTTAGTCAAAATTAGACTCCAACAAGCCAAACTCCAGGACGTAAAAGCAAAGTTCTAATCCCGGCTTTCCAACGGACAACGTCTGAGAAGCGTAGTACGCAGCTAATAGCTGCCGTTATAGTGGATGGGTGCGTTTATAACGGCCACAAAGCTGTGCGTTTGAACACGTCCCAGAAAAGTACAGTGGTATCTGTTAAATTCACACTTCGGGGGTTTTACCCGTTACGCATCTAGTACGTAACGGGTCAGACAGGAAGTCAAATACGAGAGCAGTGTAAAAGGTCAGAGAACTTCAAAATAAAAGACGTGTGCAGTTTTCCAGTAGCTTAACTAGTCAATAAAAAAATCATTACTTTTGAAAACCCTAGAGGAGGTAAACAGAAAATAAACCAGAGACCGTTTTGGATACATGCTGCCGTCTTTCTCCTTGCTTGAGCTAGCAAAACCACACGCAATATTGCAATTCTCCGATTATTTTGTGACTTTGCGGGACAAGCTGTGTGGAATACTTTCACTGCCAAGTCGTGTTTGAACCACTCCTGGTAGAAAAGGACGCATGGCTGAGCTCGCGGGTAAAATACGTCTTACTTGACGCACCGCTTACGCATCCGATGGAACGTCCGGGTAAAGCCTAGTCTACGTTTCTGTACGAACTAGTCTAACAAGCATAAGGATCTCCATCTAGTCATCAACACATCAACTCTGCTAAATATGGACACGACGGATGTACGACTCTCGCCACCACCAGAGGGAGCTTCGCTCCAGAGATCCAGAGGGTGCGTTTGATTTCTTAGTCTCTGGAAAACTCTGGTTTGTGTTTGAATAAAATTTATCACCGTTCCAACATTTATTATCAGTTTCCCTAGCAGGTGGTCGTCCCGTTGCATACTCACCTCTATGTTCTCACGTGTGTGTGTGTGTGTGTGTGTGTGTGTGTGTGTGTGTGTACAGATAAGAGATTACAGCACAGTTCATTGTGTTTTGGCTCTGACTTGTTATCCACAACCACAAATTTTCCCACCCATTTGCTGCAGCTACACACACATTACATGTAAAACAGCATGTGTGTGTGTGTGTGTGTATGAGTTAATGTAGCTTTCTGAGGATAAGAGCTGGAGCTAAATGCCGTGTTGTTATGACTGGCGTTGGCCCGATGGGCCTCATCCGTCATCCAGCTGCTGGAGTGATAAAGAACAAAAACACAAACTTCAGCGTCTGAAAATGAACGCCTGTCGGCTAAAACGGACTTTTTCAGCTCGGAGGAATGTGGAGCTGATCCTGGACACCTGATTGGCTGCTGGGTCAACAGGACCCAGGTTGGGGGGTGAGGGTTGGTGGTTCTAATCCCATTTCCAACTACATCCAGTTGAGTTTTATATCCTGAACTTATTTAATCTACAAATTTAGGATTTAAAAAATTAATAATTATATAAATTTCAGTTATGCTGTAATTAATAAAAATAAATAAAACTGCCACCTGCAGTCTTTAGATTCTCCACCAGGAGGCAGAAGACCTGTCGGGTGGGCTCTGAGGAACATCCTAATCTTGTTAGAGAGGCAGAGCTCTAGATTATAAACCCAGATTATGAGTTTTAAAGCTTTTCTGTTACCTGTGTCTGAGTCATCATACAGGCTACAACTTCCTGAACAGCCTCAGTTCAGAGAAATCAGGACTGATTAGGTCAGTCTGAGTTTAGCCATGACCAAAGTGTGTTGCTGCCGTCTTAAATCCGCTCCAAACTCCCATAATTCACAGCGTTAACGCAACATTAGATCTGCACACACCAGGATTTTCACACTGAACCAGCGTTGAACCGTGGTCAGATTAAAGACGAACTAAAACCCTAAAACGGCTTCATTGATATTTTTCTTTGTGGTTTTTCAGAAGCGCCACCCGAGTGTTAACCAATATCAGCTCCATTTCTCTGAACAGAGGCTGTTCGGGACACGCTTTACAAAGTTATTCACAACTTTCATACAGTAAGGTTATTAAGGGTTTAACTGTGATTAAACAACACTTTAAACGTTTATTTGGAACAAAAAGGAAAAAAAATCCCAGATGAGTTTTTTGGTGGTAATTCTGAAATTTTGCCGATCAACACTTGAAAAATGGCCACAAATCATTTTTTTGCATGGTTGGATCTCAAAAAGGTTCGGTGTTCCAGTTTAAGGGTTTTCAACACATATCTGCTCACACAACGTTTCGTCTCATTCCCGTTTCTTCCTGTCGCCGGCTGAAGCTCTACCTGGAACCTCGTTAAGATCCAAACATGAAAAACAGGATTTTTGGCCATTTTTTGATCAGGACTGAGTTTGCTTCATCTTTTGACCTAAAACGATTTTCAGTCACATCAAAGGCAATTTCAAGCTCTTTCTAATATTTAGCAGCAGAGGTAAAACAATAAAATGACCTCCTTTGATTATTGCTTACCCATGATGCTACAGGAAATAAATAAATACATTTATAACAGGAAAATAATAAGTCCACATAAAAAAATTGCTGGGTCTCACATCCACTCCAAAAAAAATAAAGAATTTGACAGAGAAATTAAAAAAATATATTAACTTGTACTATTTTTCAGTCTTTAATGGTGTAGTCTATTATCTGATTTATCTGAGTTTTAACATGATTAAAGGTAATAAATAATAATGCTGCGTCCTTTATTCTACTCTTCTGTGATCATTTCCTACCCGACCCTTTGTTGTCACAGCAGAGCTTCGGCTTCAGACAGAACGCTTCAGAGAGAGAAAAGCCGAGCAGGAGCAGAATTAGGTGTTTTCACCCATTGATTAATGACTTTCTAAAGCAAAGCACATCGAAAGGCGCCGGACGGTCAATAAATTAACTGCCCAAATTCATCATTTTCTACAACAAAAGCTAATTATTTAGACGGCTGCAGGAAAAGAAAACAACATATTATTAACAAGAGTTCATTTAGCGCAGCTTTGTGCTCCTGCGTCGGATCTGCTGCTCCGGTTCAGACTCAACGGGTAAAAAAGCAGCTAGAAACTACCTGGAGGTGTGAATAATAATAATAATAATAAAAGCTTTCTACCACGTCCCAAATGCTCCTAAATACAGTCATAATTAGATTTATTAAAACTAAAAACGCATAAAAACACATGCAACTGAAAATTTACAATCAAAAGTAAAAGTATTTAAGGTCCCAGATGTGCCTCATCCACGGATGTAAAGTTTATAAACTCAAAAAAAGAGAGACAATTTAACAGAGGCTTTAATATGGAGGAGAAGCTACCAGGGTGCCGTTTTAGCTCCTCTGGAGCATACAGGCGCGTGTTAACAACACCACCTTAGAGGTGATTATGGCTGCCCTTTAATCTGGGAAGGGTCAAAGGTCATTTAAAAAACTTGGAGGTTGAAACATTCATACAGCTGCAGATCAGGTGGACCCAGAGGTCAGAGGTCAAATTACAGAAAAGCCCAAAAGTTTTGCTTTAACCTCTATGGGCCTCATTTAGAAGGTTAAAGGTCAAAGTTCATGATGGGACAGTTGGTGAAGAACTGACTTTGAAGTTTGCTCAGGTGGGTCAGGGTTCACCTGGACAAACCCAGAATGCACCTGCAGCTCAAACAGCTGATCCCAGGTGTCAGCGCGGCGGTGGAGGGCTGATGGTTTGGGCTGGTTCTGACCCAACAGGACTCCAAGGCCACCATGAAGGCATTCTAGAGCCTGACGAACAGAACCGGGTCATGGTACAGAACCACGGTCCAAAACTCAGCAGCATATACAAGAGAAGGTTTCCCAATGAGTCCAGACCAGAATCTGACTGAGATGTTGAGGTGGGACCTTCAGAGAGCTGAATATCTACAAACTTCAAACTGGGGAGTAGACCAGAACTCCTCCAGAACCAGGTGAGACACAGAGGAGGTTCTACAGACGACGATGACGGAGATAAAAGTGGCTTCACGGCCGAGCAGCTGGTTTTGGTTCTGATCAGAGAACAAACAGAAGTGTAGGACGTAAGGGTGAGAACCGGTTTAATTAGTTAGTAATTCATGTGGTCATAAATCACTGATGGAGCGAGGAGGCGGAGCTTAACACCCAGTCTTCTCTCTGCAGGTTCATTCAAGCCTGATTGGTTTAAATCCACGAGGGTTGGTTAGTTAGTGCACGAGTGACGGTAATTCAATTAAAACATTCACACACACACACACACACACACACACACACACACACACACACACACACGTAACCTTGGTATTTAGAAGCACGAAGGTTTAAGTCGTGTCACATTCATTTACATAGCAGCATGCTGTTAAGGTCCTGCTCTGACATTCAATTAAAATGTTTACATTTCTGCTTAATTAATTTGGAGAACGACGGCAGGAAAAGACGAATGGACGGGCTGCTTTGACAGGAGGCCGATACCGCTGCGTGTGTGTGTGTGTGTGTAAGGTCACGGCAGGCTGACTATTATAATTCATCTCTACAGACGTGTATTCATCAGGGACTTATATTCTGGTTTTCAGCTTTATTTCCTGCAGCTGAAGCCGGCCCGGCGGTTTTATTGCACTAAAGGCAGCTGAAGCTTAAATATGGACTTCAATATTTTTCTCTTTAATGTTCAAAACAAACAGATGATTATTGATCACGCTGCTGGAAAATGCATTTGTTTGTCAGTCAGGAAGGAAAATTAAAACCCTCGGAGCTGCAGGTCAGGTTGTGGGTTTAAATCATGAGTCGAATAAATTATTTAGGTTTACAGAAGAAAAACTTCGCCCAGCTGCTCCACGAGGACGTCTTTAATCAGTTAACGTACATAACTTACATTTGAATCCAGCAGAGCAACACAGGTTTTTGTCTGGACCACTGGTGTCCCATCCAGCTCCTTAAAAACCATTACAAACACTGAACTGGTTCCATAAAACCAGATCAGCTGCCAGGATTCTCAGAGATATTCATAAAGTCCTAAATGTTTAAAGAGCATCCCACAGGTCAGTGTTTACAGAATAAACGTGCTCTCGCAGTCCAGAGGATCAGATCTGGGGTCAGAACCATGGCGGGGTTTATTACTATAGTATACTTTTACATGACTACTTTTATTAGACATTCTTTTAAATTGTGTCTCTGTAACCCACTTTGGATCGCTGTTACAGCCCTTGGCTGTTTTGTGTTTTTTAAACTTTCCTCTGTTTTCTCCCTTCCTGAGTGTGTGAGGAGAGCACCTGTAGCACCTGGCTCCACTCCCACTAATGGCCTCAACTTTGAGTGCACCAGCTGTCCCAACTCTCAATCAGCCCAGACACTGCTACAAAGCCCAGCCACACCTCAGATTCTGGGAGCAGCAGGACAGAGCGTTTCTCTATGCTGTTGGCTCACCGGCGGTTTATTTTGTGTATTTATTGTGATTTCTTTAGTTTGGTCTCTTAAGGTTTTGGCAAACAATTCAGTATTCATTTGGGATAACCGTTGAAGATGTGATTCAGACCACTATTCGTTTGTGTCACCGTTAGGTGATGTCTTTTGTTTGAGTCTGCAGGAGACAGACTAAGGCATCACCTCATCATTTGGTTTGGTTTGCTATTTTGGTTATGAGACCTTTTAATATGTTTACCTGCCGGTTTAGTTTGTTTAAATTTGGTTTATTTTGAGTTCTGTAATAAAACATCTTGCCATGATTTTAATATCTGGACATGCCTCCCTTTTATTAGTTACCCCAGGCCCCCTAGACGGCCTGGGTCGTAACATCGCACAGAGCTGAAAAAGTACATAAAGTTATAAATAATTATGACTTTCTAACTAAATTTGTGTCAAGTATCACAAATCTGACCTCAAATCTCCACAAAAACTCAAATGGTGGTCTTGTTGTAGTTCATGCAGAAGCACTTCCTGGTTTGGGTCAGATTTAAAACCATTTGGACGGGTCATAAACATTCTGGATCATATTAACGATGACCCGTGTTTTAGCCAGAGTGTTTCTAGATCAGGGTTGTCTGAACTTTTCATGACGAGGGCCAAAAGCATCAAGTTAAGTTACATCCTCACAGGCCACAAAAATGGTATCATTTTTACTCACAAGTTGCAAAAGTTATGTGCAGTGATTATTTGTACAAATCAAAAACAGACATGTTATTAAATCTACAACATTAAAAAACATTTTAAAGTGCCGATCTACATCAACAGCCTGCTGGAGAAGCTAAATTGCATCATCTTAAAAATGCAAGTGGGGGCTGCACAAAATCACCCAGATGGCTGTAAACAGCAGGTTCATATCAAAAACCCTACGTTCTAAAGCAAATGTATAATCTACAAAACTTCAAACTAAAACATTTTATCTATTAGATGAAATAGTTCCAATGTCATGAAGTAAATTTGCCACGATGATCTGTTACCCATGTCAAATTCAAGTATTCCTTTTAAAAGCAGAGTTTCATCACTTACATGATGACCGCTGTTTAGTTTGCACCTCTGACAATACGGTGGAGAAACTGGTGCATTGTGGATAGCGTGCAACACCATCAGCATGTGATAATCAAGTCCCAGAGGAACGTTAAGGTGGAAATAATCAAACATATAAACCACAGCAGGCTGCATCAATGGTGATCTTTAAAACGAGACAGACTTTCTACCTCAACAGAAAAAACATGTGAACTTCATGAGAAAACCACAACTAAAATCTTGTTAAATGCACTCATTAAAACTTGTTTCTGTGCGATTTTCTTCCATGTGGTCACGTTTTTCCACATGCGAGAAAACTTGTTATTCTTGTTTTTTCCAGTAAAACCAGTTTGAGTTACATGTGTGGGTATTTAACACGTGTCTGTAGATGAGCTGTGACGCCATAAATCAGATTTATAACCTATATAAGCTAAATCCTGTGTTTTCTCCAATGTTTTCTCCTGTTTCTCTTCAGTTTCCTTTATTTTTCCTGCCCTGTTACTCGGTGGGCGTGTCCTTGACAAAGACCCGCCCGTGGGGAGTGGTCTTGTGACGTAGCTGGGACTGGCGCTCCGTCTCCCGGGCCGCCTCTCAGCTGCGGCCGCCGTTTCCGTCCTCTTCCCCGCTGTTCCGTTACTTCCAGCCGGGCCCGAAGCCTCCGCTGTCCCCCGGAGGAGAACATGGAGCTCCGGACAATCCTCCCCGCTCTCATCCTGCTCCTCTCTGCTGCCTGCCTGCAGTCGGTGACCGGAGCGTTTTCCCGGAGAGGACCGAAGGTCACGGAGAAGGTGGGTGATGGTGATGAAATGTCCGCATTTATTTGCATTAAATCACATCCGACCTCCTTTCAGCGAGCCAGCCGCATCTCCGCGTGGCAGGCAGCCGCGCGCACCGCAGGTGCGTGCGTGAATCAGAGCGCGCGCACATACACGGGTCTGTTTGCGTGTACGCGCAGGTAAAACGCACAGCTGTACACGTGTCCATTCAGATAACACTTCATGTGATGCGTTTCCCAGATAGCTAGAATAGTCATCCAGAAAAAAATCAGACCAGCAATAAAAGAAAATACACTGAAGATTTGTACGGAAGCTCATTAGGGCCAGTGTGAAGAGTAAAAAAAAAATCAAGTGTTGAGGTTAAGTTCAAATGTTATTTCCTGAATAAAGAATTAAAATCACTTCCATTTGACTGGAGAACAACAACAACAACAACAATAATAGTAAACATCTTTATCGGCTTCAGGTGTTTGAGGTGTATGCTCGAGACTCTTATTGTGAAAGGATAAGGGAAGTTATATTGAGTTTCACATGGATGCTGCTGTCCAATGACTGAACTCGTTTCAATAAAATGTCTCATTTTTTATATTTGACTCAGTGAAAACTCACCCAGAACCCTTGTTAACAATAAAAACAGAACAAAAGCATCCGGGTTCTGGAGCAGAACGAGGTTATTTTGGATGGACTAGTTTAGAATTTGTTCTAAACATTTCTGATTACTTTTTCAGCGGCTCTAATACGCTGATGTAGTGAACCTGACTAATGTTACTAAACTATTCAGACAGGGATCAGCTGCAATGCATCCTGGGTATTTGATGCTTTAAGACCTAAACATGGAGCGAGTGTCTGAACCACATTTTTTTTAACATGTTCTTAAAAAATCATAAAATTTCATGAACTTTATTTTATTCTCATTTTAGTAAAAGTTTGCTAAAACATTAAAATTTTTACCTTTTAATAAATAAATGTAGCATTTTTTAACTACACTGCTCACAAAAATTAAAGGAACACTTTTTTTTATTGGGCCTGGCATGAAATCAATGAAACCTGTCTGATAATTTTCTGGTTGATGAAGCAGCTGAGGGCATTGTTAATCACTTTCAGCTGTATTGGTGTTCATGGACTTAACGACAGGTGCACTAAAGTGGCAACAATTACAAAACCCTCAAAACAGGACTGGTTTAACATGTGGAGGTCATTTCAAGTTTCTCCCTCTTGATCTTTTTTGGCTGGTTTTCCACTCGTGCTAGTTTTGGCTTGAGTAATTATCTCTACTGGCAGCATGAGGCCATTCCTTAACCCTACAGAAGTTGCACAGGTTGTCCAACTTCTCCAGGATGGCACATCCACACGTGCTGCAGCAAGAAGGTTTAATGTGTCTCCCAGCACAATCTCCAGAACATGGAGGAGATTTCAGGAGACTGGCGGTTATTCTCGGAGAGCTGGACAGGGCCGTAGAAGGTCCACAACCCATCAGCAGGACCGATACCTGCTCCTTTGTGCAAGGCGGAACAGGCTGAGCACTGCTCGTGCCCTACAGAATGACCTCCAGAGGGCCACTGGTGTGAATGTCTCTACCCAAACAATCAGGAACAGACTTCATGAAGATGGCCTGAGGGCCCGACGTCCTGTAGTGGGCCCTGTGCTCACTGCCCAGCACCGTAGAGCTCCACTGGCATTTGCTCAAGAACACCAGAATTGGCAAGTCCGCCACTGGCGCCCTGTACTTTTTACAGACGAGAGCAGGTTCACCCTGAGCACCTGTGATAGACGTGAAAGAGTCTGGAGAAGACAAGGAGAACGTTATGCTGCCTGCAACGTCGTTCAACATGACAGGTTTGGTGGTGGGTCAGTGATGGTCTGGGGAGGCATATCCATGGAGGGACGCACAGACCTCTACTGCCTAGGAAATGGTGCTCTGACTGCCATAAGGTATCCAGATGAAATCCTTGAACCCTTTGTCAGACCCTACGCTGATGCAGTAGGTCCTGGTTTTCTCCTAATGCACGACAATGCCCGGCCTCATGTGGCAAGAGTATGCAGGCAGTACCTGGAGGATGAAGGAATTGAAACAATTGAATGGCCTTCACCATCCCCTGACTTAAACCCAATAGAACATCTGTGGGACATTATGTTTGGGTCCATTAGGCGGCGCCAGGTTGCTCCTCAGACTGTACAAGAGCTCAGGGATGCCCTCACACAGATCTGGGAGGAAATGCCACAAGACACCATCCGTTGTCTCATTAGGAGCATGCCCCGACGTTGTCAAGCATGCACACAAGCTCGTGGGGGCCACACAAGATACTGAAAAGCATTTTGAGTTGCAGAAATGAAGTTTTTGAAATAATGGACTAGCCTGCCACATCTTCATTTCACTCTGATTTTAGGGTGTCTACACAATTGAGCCCTCTGTAGGCTGAAAACCTTTATTTCCATTAAAAGACTTGGCATCCTTTTGTTCCTAAGACATTGCCCTGTCATTATTTGTATAGATATCCAACTTCATATTGAGATCTGATGGATCTAATGTGTTTCTTTAAAGTGTTCCTTTCATTTTTGTGAGCAGTGTATGAAAACAAAAAACCTGCTAGAAGAAAAACAGAAAACCATCACAGCTGATTATAACGCGTTTCCTGTTTCCAGGTGTTTTTTGACATCACAGTGGGGGGTCACGAGGTGGGTCGCATCGTCATCGGGCTGTTCGGCGACGTTGTTCCTCTGACTGTTAACAACTTTGTCGCATTGGCAACTGGAGAGGTAAAATACCTGCTGATGTCATTTATGTGAAACTTTTTCTCTTCCAGAATTCCATAAAATTCACATCTAAACTCAACTCAACTCAATTTTATTCAGTCATCAAAGTAACTCCTGTAGACAGAAACATCTTATCATACATTTAGATACATATACTTCTCTACCCCCACAAAAAAGTTTTTTCAGGATTTATTTAATGAAAATATCCTTCAAATAACTCAGATTAATTCTTTACACAAGATCAGGAGCCAAAAGAAACTTTTATTTAGACAACATTTAGTTGGTCTATTTCGCAGAATCCATGTTTCATGTGTTCATCTGCAGAAGGGTTACGGATACAAAGGAACCAAGTTCCACAGAGTCATCAAGGACTTTATGATCCAAGGAGGAGATTTCACCGCTGGAGACGGAACCGGAGGTGGGAGTCTAACTAACCCGACAGCTGGTTAACTAAACCTCAGCTATGGTTGATCTTCATAGCAGAGTTAAAACTAATGACGTTATTTCAGGATTTGATGTGAATTAATACACTTTTCTGTTCAGGTCACAGTATCTATGGAACCACGTTTGCAGATGAAAACTTCAAGCTGAAACACCTCGGAGCCGGCTGGGTGAGTGCACGCTAACACACACTCAGACGTGTGCGCGCACATGCACACACTCAGGTAATAACGGTGGTTTTTTCATTAAAACATCAACTTTTTTTTTTAAACGCAGAGGAAAAAAAGGTCAAAAATCTAATTTAAACAAATAAAATTAAGGAAAAAGTATTTTTATAACCTTCGGAGGTTTTATGAGTGATTAGAGGTCTGACATGTTTGAGGTTCTTATTTTGAAGGGCTGAAGGAAGTTCCTTTGAGACTAAAAGCTCTAAATCAAACAGGTCCATGAAGAAGCTCCATGTTTATGAGAGGATGCACCGACTCAGGCGTTCAGCGCCGATACCGACTCAGGACAAAAATACAGCTCATAAAAAAGATGAAGGTTCACATTTATGATTCTAGACGTGAAAACATCCAAATAAAGATCTGTTGCTGCTAGCATGAATTAGCAGTTAGCGATGTTGAGTTCATGGACTTAAAATAAAATCTGATATTAGAGTTTCAGATCAGCTGATTCCGATCACCAGCCTAGTTTCAGATAGATCGCTTTTATTTCTTAGTTTAACTAAAAAAAAACCTCACCAGAAACTGCTGCTATAATAATAATAATTACAAAGACAGAAGAAATACAGTCGAGTTCTGGAGAAGAACCGGGTTCTCTTCCTCAGGATGTTCCTGAAATTAACAAGAAAGCTTTAATTTTTAAACTGCAGAGTGAATTTGAACCGGTTTCTGGAGACTTGAAAACAAAAACAAAATGTTCCCTCTGCCACGTTTGTTTTTTAAACGCCTCCTTAGTTTATAATCCCAACTTCAGGCTCGGTACGGCTCAAAACAGGAATCTCTTCCTCTTTATGAATAAATTCAGATGTGAGAGAGCTCCACAGCATGAAGTGTGTAATTGTGTGTGTGTGTGTGTGCACGTGTGTGTGCGTGTGTGCACGTGTGTGTGCGTGTGTGTGTGTGTGTGTGTGTGTACCAGGTGAGCATGGCTAATGCCGGTCCAGACACCAACGGGTCTCAGTTCTTCATCCTGGCCACCAAAGCACCATGGCTAGATGGGAAGCACGTGGTCTTTGGGAAAATCCTGGATGGGATGGTGAGTGGAACCTCCAACATTCTCCTAGAATAGAGATGTAATTGAGTAAGTGACCGCCAATTCATACCAGGTGCGTCTGCGGAGTGTTACAGCAGCGTCACGTCTCCACGGTTAATAGAAGCCGTTATCATTTATGGCAAGGGTAGGCAACTCCGGCCATTGACGACCACTATCGTTGTTTTATTTGTGTTAGGTGATGAAAAGGCTTATGCAAACCTTCATGAGCTGCTGAACAGGTGATTCAACCATTAAATTAGGTGTGTTGGAGCAGGGAAACAACCAAAACCCCATGTCCATGGTTTGGTTTACACCAGATGTGCCGTGGAAATTTTCAGGAATGTCCCAGAGGCGTGTCAATACACGGCTGAAGATAGGTTTGGGTTCTATTTTGGACATAACATGATTCCAGAACGCATCAAAATCCGCAATTAACTGAGGGCTAAATAGGAAATCACACACGGTATCAGTGTAAAGCATCTGGTACATTTCAAAATAAAAGACAAATACAAATTTGCAATTCATTAACAATCTAAACACTAAGTTTTTACTGGTGACCAAAGGGCTTTTGTCTCCCTGCATCTTTTGAGGAGAGCATCGGTGTGTTTTTCCAGCATGGACCACAAGGCTTTTATTCTGGAAGTGGAGAATCACAACATTATAGATGACATCACACTTCCTCTTTACAAAAACAGCACCAAACAGGAGAAGGCATGGACTGAATAATCAATAATTATGGGAGTGGATGGGAATAACAAACTTATCATATAAATCTAAATTAATTTTAAAGGCTACGTCAATTCTCCTGTGATTTTCTGACACACTGTGGAGCTACAGTAAGGCACCACACATGCACATGCGGGGGTCATTAAACTAACCATAACTATTAATGGAACTGAAGGAGCTGATCGAGTCGTCTCTAAGCTGAAAATAAACAAACTTACTTCAGAGACCAACAAGCCCCAAGTATGAGAAGATTTTTGTTTTATCAGGTAAAAGTTTCTCATTTCCAAACGGAATCTGAGTTTATTAAACTTTACTGATTCCTTGGTAGAGAAAACCTAACTGAACCATCATTTATGCATCAGATCCTGGATCATAAATAAATTATAATCAATAACACTAAATTTAAAACTCAAATGTGATTAAAAAACAAAGTTTTAACCATCAAAGGGTTTTAAAAAGGCTGAAATTAAGAATTATTTTAGCTGAAATAACTGATAAAATGTGACTTTTTAGGAGAACGTGTGCAGAGACAGAAGCCAGAAATCAAAATAAAATCAGAACCTCAGTCGTTATTGTTCTGATTTATAAAGCCAGACTGAGGAAAAACAATCATCCCACAACAGAAACCAAATAAAGGAAAGTGCCAGTAGATGAAACTACAGCAACATCACTCCATAACCCAAAATACACAAAACAGAACAAAGACAGACGGAGAAAAACACTTAAAAAGCACAAAATGATAAAAATAAAGTGATAAAAACACAAAAGCAATCCACACTGTTCTACCTTTTTAATGCCAGAGAAAGCCCCTCAGCAGGGCTTCTGTCCTCCTCACACACCTGAACTGAGTCAGCGCATCAACTCAGAGCCCCGCCCACACAGGAAGTCACCCAACCAATTACAGGAAGTGGTTTTGCACACAAATAATTCCCCCTGTAACAGAGGAATTAAAAACTAAAGCATTTCAGGCATTGAGTTTTTCTAATTAAACTTTTCAAAATACAAGTTTGAGTGATAATTTTCTGACTTTTACTTTTATTTACCGCAAGTATCTCAGAGTTTGTGTTTTTTTACTATCGTTGTTTTGAATAGACTTGTTTGTGTGATCTTCATGTGACCTCTGTAGTGAAACGTGTTTAACTCGTGTGTGTGTGTGTGTGTTTCTGTTGGCAGTCTGTAGTCCACACCATCGAGCTCCAGGATACGAACGACAGAAACCTGCCTTACACCGAGTGTGTGGTGGTTAACAGCGGCCGGATTCCCGTTAAAGAGCCATTTGTGGTGGAGGTGGAGGGCTGGTAGACGTTGTTTTATGGTTAATTAATACAGAAAGAACTAAACGGGTGATCATTCAACAGTTTAGTGTCAATTCACATTTGGTAAATTTATTCTTTTAGCATCTTAACATGCTAATGGTAGCACATAGCACTGTGAAATTATTTGGTTTCGTTTGAGATTAACTTTTATTTAATTTGTCATTAAAGTTAAAGTCCCAAGTATTCATCACACACTGGTGAAATTACATCTCCGCATGTGACCCATCCCCATGGTGGGGAGCGGTGAGCTGCAGCTGTGGCCGTGCTCGGGAACTATTTGGTGGTTTAACCCCCCAATCCAACCCCTTAGTGCTGAGTGTCAAGCGAGGAGGCATTGGGTCCCATTTTTTCAAAGTCTTTGGTATGACCCGACCGGGAATCGAACCCTGATCTCCCAGTCCCGGGGCGGACACTCTACCACTAGGCCACCGGAGCTGGTTAAATAAATACATTAAGCCAGATCGCTAACATACTAAACAACGAGTTCACATGCCAACTACAAACAGGGTAGCCCACTAGCTAATGCTGCCACGCTGTTTCATAGGTTACTTTAGGGTCTAATAATTACAAAAACATTTTTTGTAATAATTAAATATAAACTAATTATCCATCCATCCATTTTCTTCCGCTTATCCGGAGTCGGGTCACAGGGGCAGCAGCCTAAGCAGAGAGGCCCAGATTTCCCTCTCCCAAGCACTTGGGCCAGCTCCTCCGGGGGAATCCCAAGGCGTTCCCTGGCCAGCCGAGAGGTATAGTCCCTCCAGCGTGTCCTGGGTCTTCCTTTGGGTCTCCTCCTGGTTGGACGTGCCCGGAAAACCTCACCAGGGAGGCGTCCAGAATGCATCCTAATCAGATGCCCGAGCCACCTCAACTGGCTCCTCTCTATGTGGAGGAGCAGCGGGTCTACTCCGAGCCCCTCCCGGATGACGGAGCGTGTCACCCTATCTCTAAGGGAGAGCCCAGACACCCTGCGGAGAAAACTCACTTCAGCCGCTTGTATCTGTGATCTCGTTCTTTCGGTCACTACCCAAAGCTCGTGACCATAGGTGAGGGTAGGAACGTAGATCGACCGGTAAATCGAGAGCTTCACCTTCTCGCTCAGCTCTCTCTTCACCACAACAGACCGGTACAACGCCCCCATCACTGCAGACGCAGCACCAATCCACCTGTTGATCTCACGCTCCACCCTTCCCTCACTCGTGAACAAGATCCCGAGATACTTAAACTCCTCCACTTGGGGCAGGACCTCGTCCCTGACCTGGAGAAGGCATTCTACCCTTTTCCGACTCAAGACCATAATAATTAATTAATTAATTTAAATTGATAATGTTTATGCTAACATGTCAGATCTAGGCTATGATGCACACTGCAGCAGAAAAAGTGGGTTAGGTAAGCTAACATGATGCTAACATTACTTCTGTTTATTTTCAACCCAAATAAATTGGATATAATTCTATTAAATTAACAAGAGATGGGGAGAACAGGTTGGTTGAAGCATTTGAGTAGTTGAACAGATTCATGTTGGTTTAATCAGATACATTCTCCAACAAAATCAATTTAACATATTCCTGAACCACTAGCTGACTCTGCTATGCTAACAATGGTTTAAAAGTTATCTCATGGTATAATAATTACACATTTCAATTGATCAGGCTCATGCTAAGATTCTAGGTTTTAATGCATGCTAACATTAAAATCTGGGTAGCTTCCTAAGCCAATTATCTAAAATGACTTCTGATCCATTTCTGCACATAGAGGTTAGGTATCATTTTATTAGAAACAGAGTTAGCTGAAACAGTTGGGATTTAAAGTTATGAACGTTGGTTTAATCAGATAAATCTGCACATTAATAAAAATAAATAAATTTTTTAACAAAATGAATTTAGTATTTTTCTAAAGTACTATCTGAAGTTGCTATGCAAACAATGGTTTAAACATTACTTTAGAGATTAAATTGACGTACTTGCTAACTCGGTAACTCCCGGGTTTAGAGTCCTTTCAGATAAATTTGGGGTTCGCTCGTCCAGAGGACATGAATGTCTACATGCTGCTAGCATGCTTTTATCACAATATCAAGGTTCTGTAAGCTGGAAGAGTTTGGGACAAAAATATATGAAAAGCTTTAATCATAAAACTTGAATTATAATAAAATACATAAAAATGGGGAGAAAATGACAGAATTAACAGAAGATTGTTTACATTTACTGATGCAACAAGACGACGAGCTGCTCAAACACGTGCAGCTATTCCAAAATGTTTTTTATCTATTTTTATGTTCGGTTATATCAGTTCACTGTGGTTTATGCTAACAGGTTTTTCTGTTAGCATACTAGCATAAAGACGGTGCCATCCTCCAGAAAATATTTATTTACCTAAACTGTTTATTTGGTTTGTTTTTAAAGTGGCGTTGATGCTCGTGATTTCAGTGCCAAATCATTTCTGGTGTTTTACCGAGGTGCCAAACATCGCAGCATTTCCTCCGAACATATCAGTTCCTCTTATGCAAAAAATATCTGTAGCAAGTTTTCATTCTACTGTCGTTGCACTTTAATTTGATTTTAATCATTCAGTGATTAAAAATGAAGCGTTTGCATGTTTGCAAACACAATATGCATCATATCAGGTGGGCAAAATGACAAAGGTAAGCGATGTTAAAAGCTCTGATTTTAAATGTTTCTGACCTGATGATTAAATTAGTTTTTACTTGTTTTCTCTGTAGAACTCAAAACTTTCATGATTTCTTTTATCTTTACTGTTTTATCGTTTTGTTTTTATGGATTTCAGCAGAATGAGAGGAATGTGCCAACAGCTTTCTGCAATAAAACTGATGCCACCTCCTCCTGATGTCGCTTTTTTGTCGCCGCCGTCTAAATGTTCCCTCAATGCCTTGCTGTTCTGTTCGTAAATGGTCTCATTTTTTCAGTAGACGTGATTCGTCTAACGTTTGGTAGCTGCGGTGAAAAATCAAAGCCCTGTTTTCCATCCAGACTTCCTCCTGTGTGATCGGAGCGGTTAAACGGTGTAATTATGGTCTGGAGAAGCCGGTGAAGCCTGATCTCTCAGCGCTGACACACACCTGCTGCTAATGAGAGCGGCAGCGGTGATTTGTTTCCTGCTGTTCTACAAGCAGCTCAGATCCAAACAGATAAACAGCAACAAGCAGGAAAGGTCAGAACCTTCAGGAGGACGACAGGAAGTCAACGGAGAAGCGCGGAACACGTCAGAGCTGTCGGCGCGTCACGTTATCGCTGCTGCAGGACTCCTGGCCGCTCGCACGTCCACGATGAGAGGATTTATAAAAACACTCACCCCCCCCCCATAAAATCACACCAAAAAAAATAGAAACTTTTATTTCTTTCATTTTTAAAAATTAGTTGAAGCAAAAAATGTTTTTTATATATATATATTTTTGTTTGGTAAGATATTAATAAAGTTTAAAATTATTCAAATAGGCCCATTCTACATATTAATGAGATTTTCTACATTTTATAATTTTTTTGTGTCCCAAATATATTTAAAAGTTACGGGTTTACTTGACTAATCCAGCAATATTCCTCCAAAAATAATCTGTTCAAATTACATTTTTAACTGATTTAACAATGAGGTTTGTTTTTCTCACAATAATATCACTTGTTTTTTCATTAATAATGAATAATTAAAAAATAAATACAATTCTTTTAAAAATCGTCATTAATTGTAATTCTGAAGTTCAGCATCTGTTCAGACGACACTAATATTCACGGGCAGCGGAGACGGTTCACGTCTCTGAGCCAGGACAGAGGACAGAATTTAAATCTAAGAAGTAAAACATGGGAAATAAATTAAACAAAAACAAAAAAGAGCCTGAGTTCATGGAAATAAACTCTTACATGCAAGATAGATGGGAAAAATTAACATTTATGTGTAAATAAACTGTTATAGATCGAATAATCATATTGATTTATAAATAAATTAAATAAATTTTGGTCCATTTTCTAAATGTATCAATTTATACTCAATTCAGCTTAATTAGCAAAAAAAGAGCAAAAGGATCAAAAAGCTCATAACCACTGCACACTGACCTATTCGCCCAAAGTCCTTAACCAAATCAAACCAGATGACCATCTAACCTTCTCCGGTGAAACATCTAATAATAAATGTTCCTCTGATGAGAGTTCTGTGAAACGGCTCAGGAACGTGCTTTCCTCTCACTGAAACGTCTCAGCTGACTCGATGCATCCTAGCTGCTGTTTGTTGTGTTTTTCCAGACCAGGTGAGACAGACAGACAAACGACCACCTTCAGCATCCAGAGGATCCAGGAGAAACCTTCTCCGTTTGTCAGACGGTTTAACAAGACTGTCTGCAGCCCTCGATGGAGGGCAGAGAGAGTTTACGACAGAGAAGAGAGGAGGAGAGAGTGGTGGTAGGGCTTTAAATGGTCCGGAGGGATGAGTGTCGAGGAGGAGGAGGAGGAGAGGGGGAGAAGAGGAGGCTCCCACAGCGACTGCTAGTTGTTATATTGGGGATCCGTTAGTGGATCAATGAAAGAAGAAAGAAGAAGAAGGAGGCAGAGAGGCGGCGTGGAAGGATGACAGGCCTCATTACCGCCAAACCTCAGACAGTGATGCCTCTGTGTGTGTGTGTGTGTGTGTGCGCGTGTGTGTGTGTGTACACTTTTACATGTATACAGTGTTTTCTCATGTCTGCAGAAACCTTTTTACATGCATGAGTGTGTGAACGTGCATGATTGCATTTACCCTTTATCTGTGTGTGTGTGTGTGTGTGTGTGTGTGTGTGTGTGTGTGTGTGTGTGTGTGTGTGTGTGTTCGATCCCTGTGGGCCTCTGTAAGAGAAGCAGAGGATGATGGGACAGAGTTGTTTAAAGGTCAGCAGCAAACACATCATCAGATTGAGAGAGTTGCCCACAGAGCAAACATCTAACACACACACACACGGCCGTGTTCAGGTTGTTCTTACAGGAAAACCAATGTCTCACTTTTAGGATTTCTGACAGCCTTAATGGTTTGGTGATGCTGAACTTCAGCTCTAAACTTTTGCTGATTATTTCTGCGTCGTAACAAAACTTCTCGGTAGTAAATCTGACATCATTGAAAGTCGGATCAGTCACCTTTACTAGAGGCAGAACTGTCAGGATCAGCAGGGACACAGTTTTCCTATCTGTGTCCTTATTCCTGCAAACTGACGTCCAAACATCACCAGACTGTTTCATAAACCCTGTTTTAAACAACAGTCCGTGCTTGTGAACGCTCTTTTCACCCCAGATCAGTTTTTGCTAGCACAAGAAATGTACATACAGTATTGCTTACATTACAGTGCAGGTTAAGAAGATCCCTGATTTCTGAAAAAAAATCATACCTAATTCCTGAAAATGGGGAAACTTTTAAAGCAGGATAATAGTATGATGCAAAAACTTTACAAAAAAGCATAATTTTAAGGTGTAAAAGTTGCGGAATGTTGCTTTAAATGATGGCAAGTGAAAGTGAAACTAAGAGATTATAAACCACGGGAGACGTCTGCAACTTAATAGGATCCTTTTCTGATTTTAATACAGCAGAAACTGATATTGCTACGTAGATCTTATATTAGAGTTTTCATAGGTAAAACTTCCTGCAGGTTTTTTGATGAGTCATGAATAGTGCTAGGTATTGTGGTCAATTTCCTAAATTGATTTGATTCATAAGGCTCTGAATCGATTAATCATGATTCAATTCAGCTCGATTCAATTCAGTCTGGTCTTAAATATTAATAATTTTTGGGTAGGATCATATAGCATGTGGCTAATGCATGTTTCTTTTGATATTTGCATTTAGCATCTTTTTACGTTCTGTTCATTTAGTGGCTTATTGTTGGAATTTGGTGTTGCTGAGGTAGAAAACGACGTTTCTATCATTTAGACGAGCTCCTTCCCGTTAAGTAGATGTGCAGTTTGTGTATATTGGTACACATTAAGCATGTTTTTGGAACAAATTTGTACCCGGAAGTGCCTGCAGATCCGGTCCCAGGTCCGTCTGGTTCAAGGGGGGGAATTGATATTAGGCCTAATGAATCGATTTTGCAAAATTTATATGAAATTCATCCAAAATAGATTTTTTTACCCAGCCCTAGTCATGAAGAAAAGATCCTGATAGCTCTCTCTTTCTCTCTCTCTCTGCAGGTTTTCCTAAGCAGCAGCATGATCAGGTATCCGTAAATCTCCGCCTAACTTCATCATTGGGAGTCGGTCTCTATTTTACATCAACAGATCTCCCCGTGGCGTGTCCTCTCCCTCTACCACACCTCGAGCCTCGTCCTCCTCCCTGACTCCAATTAGACGCAGGAATAATCATATTGACAGGGCTGACAGGTTGGGCCAGGAGAGCAGGAGCGTGAATAGTCACATGTGTCAGAGCGGGGGGGCGCTCAGAGGTATCACTGTGTCTTATTGTAGATTTGATAATATGACAATGACACAGAGTCAATTCAGATTCAGAATCACCGGGGCCACCAGCTCCAGGAATTAGTCTGTGACATTTCACAGACACGTCGACATCGAACACCGAGGAACTTCACTCTGAGACGATTGTGTTAAATCACGCTGACACACACAGAGCTCTGAGCCCTGTTTTATACGGAGGATTCTGACACATACGAGAGGCTTAGCGTGTGTTAGCGACGTCTGGTGCTCCGAAAACCTGGAATAGGAATATTTTTTATCTAATATTAATAAAAAACTATAAATATCAGCTGGTTTTATTATGTAGTTCTATAACAATATAACAAAGAAATAAAATGGGCCCTTACCACCTTTTAGGTCAGGTTCCTTAATTTTCTTGAACATAACCAGTTCTCTTTAAAGTAAAATAACAATTTCCCATAGCTTTTGCTAACTTGCAGAAGAAAGTAGTTAATCCTGGAACTGACACTCTTTGTTAATATTGATTGTGAATCGATTTGAATCGAGAATCGATTCTGAATCTAATCGGCACCCCAAGAATCGGAATCGAATCAAATCGTGAGTTGTTGTATGATTCACATCCCTATTAAATACAGGGACGCAAATGAACATTCAACATTGAATCCGAATGTTTAAATCCCCGATTTATGTTCGGAGCGACCCGACGTCCTTAAGAGCAGGCCAGAGCGCTCCTGAAGTGATTTTTGGCCCATTTTGAGCTGATTTTCCACTCAAGCAACAATCTTTGATGTCCAGCCGAGTTTTGCGTCGTTTAGTATACAGGAGGTCATTAGAAGTGATCAACGTGTCACGACTAGCTCTTTATCAGCAATCGTGCAGTCGTAAGAAAATAAAACATGTCAGGAGCTCTGCTCGTCCCTCTTGAGGGTATCACACTGTTGAAGCAGCGCCATGACCCAAATCTAATAGAACCATTAACACACAAGTGCCACTTCCGTGTCCATACACTCCGTCTGTTTTGGTTTTAACACTTTTGTGTTTGTCAAATAAAAACGAAACCCCAAACCATGCTATTCCTTCTTCTTCCAACTCCACCCCCCTTAAACTCCTCCTACAACTACGGCAAGCCTCAAGGACAACACACAACAGTCTCCTCACTTCTGGGTTTACGGATGCGAAGGTCCGACGTGTTGCTAGCGCCCGTACAGTGTGAGCAGTCAGGTCACATCCAAGCATTGAGTCGTACAATGAGAGAACACGATTCGTCCAGTACGGCGAGAACTTCCCTTTCTGACCTGGACTGGTTTAGCGTCATCTGGTCCTCCACTCACATCCATGGAGGATCTTCTGAGCCATACATATAATCAAAGTAAGCTAACTCAATAACTCTGTAGCATACAGAGATTTCCATTCATCCAAATGAGGATTTTACCTTAAATCTAAATACTTCCAAAACTCCGGAGAAAGGTCACAATGCCAGATTCCTCCAGGTTTTCTGGTACGTTCAGCTCTATGGAGGTGTGTAAACGTGTTTATGATTTTGTCTTCCATCTAAACAAACATAAATGTTTTTGTAGTTTATTGTTTTAGTGATGTGATTTTGCTGTCCAGCACTACTGAATATAATAAAGAATTACATTTGCATATTTTTCCATTGCTTTTACAAACTTATTTAGTATTTTATCTGCTGGTTCAGCTGATATTCCAACAGGGTTTATTTATGCACAAACTTCTAGATTATTTTACATTGGAGTTAAACAGTAAAACTAATTCCACCTGCTGTTTGTTTCTCCTCCGTCCTCTGTCCCATTTATATTCAGCTGTATTCCTATTATCATCTCTCTGTGTTTGTGTTTCATCATTAACATCTAATTGTCCGGTAATGTTTGGTCCATCAGTAAGCAGCCCTCCCGCCGTCTCCGTGTCTCCTCTCAGCCACACATATTAAAAGCCATTTTCCTCCTTTATTTCTGTTTTAACTACATGCATTTCACCATTAAACACTAATTTTCTGACAGCCCTGCTCCCATCTATATGCATAGCTGCTCTGAAGCCTAATTTTTCTACTTTCTCTGCGCCTCCTCTCCTCCCGGGCTCCATCAGTTGGAAGGAGCCGGCCGGGGGAAATCGTTAGAGCTCCTTTCTTTTTAAATTGGGGAGGTGGACGGCAGGTGAACATCGCATTGATCGCCCTCTCAAGGCCTCTTTCTCCCCCCATCATCCCTCTCTTGTGCATCCCTCACCACCAATTGTCTGGCCTTTACCCCCCACCCCCACCCCCCTCACATCACCACCAATTGCCAGCCATTTTTCCGTTTCTAACACTTTTTTTTATCTTAAGCTAGCGGAGGTCACACATTTACGAGAGAGTGGAGTGGCAGGAGGGGTGGGGGGGTGGCTGTCTATCTGTCTAACAACCCCCATCATGGGGCAGAAAACAGAGATGGGGGGGGGGGAGACCAGGCAGCAGGGAGGTGATGGGACAGAGATGGTGGGTGGCGTAGGAAGGTGGGGTCGGAGTAAACATAGTGATGATTTCCCTGGAGTTTCGTTCATCCGGACCGATGAGGAGGAAGAGAGAAAAAGGAGGAAGAAGAAGGAGAGAGCAGCTGCTGTCCTGTCACTGTAGCCTGGGTGACACCTCCTCCTCCCTCGCCTCCTCTTCCTCCTCACAACGAGCCAGAAAAGAGAGGGACAGTGCAAGAAAATCGAAATGTTCACACACACGCACGCACACACACACACACACACACACACGCACACACACACACACGCACACACACAGCGAACACCCTCTTCGTCCAATTAGAGACCAAACAGAGGAGAAGAGAGTTTCCTGTGTCTTGAACCGTTTTACTAAAACTTCCCAGAATCCTTTACCCGTTTGGCGTAAATAGTTCTGATCAACCAAAACAACAATTAAATTATTAAAATGAATAAAACCTAAAAATGTTTTTTCTAATGAAGAATTTAATCCAAAAATGAAAAATACAGGAAAGTTATTAATGAAAATCCCCTCACAGTTGGGATGCTTTTAGTCGTGTCACTGATGTTTTTGGGGGCGGAGACTTCTGTTTGAACAGATTGGTTAAAAGATAAAAGGACTTTGACCAGAAAGACGGAATAACGTAAACCGAGTTTAGGAGCCATTTATGTGAGGATCCTTCCCTCGGTTCTGTCTGGTCCTGCTGCTCAGAATCATGATGCAGCCACCTCCGTGCTTCAGCAGGATGATTATGGGGGCGTCTGGTCTCTAAAACTACAAAACAGTAAAATATTCTCCTCCAAAGAGCAAGACAGTCAACAAACTCAGCCACAACTTCCTTATGTTAAAACTTTCACAATAAAAGCACAGTGTTCAGATTTAGCAAAAACAGAAAGTCTGGTTTTTGTCAGGTTCTGGACCCAGAACGGTCCATCTATGTTTGCAACGCTGTTTTTCAGAATGTCTTTTTGTCTGGAAAGCTGCTAAACAGTCAGTAACAACCAGATAAACAGAACAAGGCTGGACTCTGATCCAAACTCTCCCTCCTCTCTTTGTCCTGCTCTCCTCCTCATCTGTCCTTTTTCTCCTCCCTCCCTCGGTCCTCTCCCTCTGAAACTAATTAGCAGTGAAGTCGGGAGCAGAGGGAGGAGCGAGGCAGGGAGACAGGAGGAATACGAGGAGGGATGAGATACCAGAGGAGGAAGATGGAGAGAAAAACAGAAAAGTGTGAAAAAGGTTCAGAAGAAAACGTTAATGAGGAAGAAGACGTAGCGTACTCGTCTGTGAAGTTGGACAAAATTATTTTATTATTAGCAAAAAGAAGATGCCTGTTTAATGAAATTATGTTTAAATTTTTAATAAAGCAGGATAAGCTGATAATTACCATTAAACACTTTTTAAAGTTGCATGTTGTTATATTGAGAAAGTCCCTAACACATGTGAAATAATATGCATGATTTTACTTCCGTCACTCTGTTAAATCCATAATTATCATCATTCTTCCTACAGAAAACGTCTTGCAGAACAATGTTTATTAAAAATGTAAATAGATATTTAAAATAAGCTTCCAGTGGTTAGAGAATCCTGTTTTATAACAGAAATATAGTTCAGATAGATTAGCGATCTCCGTTCGAAGAATCAGAACCTGGAGTCGAGAAAAATAATAACAAATTACTGCCGAGTCAAAGCAGAACTATTTAAAAAAAAAAAGACTATTTAATCTGGTAGATATTCAAACGAGGAATAAATATTCAGATCTTTGGGGGTAAAAATGCTCCTGAACTGGATTATCGGGAATTCTGTCCAAGGAAAATGTTTTATTATCCTAAATCAGTAGAAAGTTGTTTTTCTTTCAGATTTTTGTTTTGATGATAAATCAGCAGCAACTCCATCATTTCATCATGAAGTTCAACAATCTGAGGCTTAATGCAGGTCAAACTAATTCTGAGGAGAGAAAAGAAACCAGCCGTCCGTGGGTTTAACCTGGAGCAGATTTTCCAGGACGTTGAAATTTGATGAACTGGGAGAAAAACTGCGTTTCTGTCAGATATTTTATCTCCAGAGAAAAGAAAAAGCTTCTGAAGACCCATTTTTCTGTCAGTAAAAAGCTGATGTTCTCGCTGTGGGATGCTGCAGCTGATCGATAACTTTATGCAAAGCAAGAAATATTTATACAGAGGAGCGTTGGAGAGGAGGAGGTCAAAGGAAATCAATCTGGTCACATGTTGGACGTTCATTCCACCAACACCTCCTGCCTTCGTGGTTTCTCGTGTTTGATCTTTAATGGTTCTGGAGAACGTTGTTGGGTGGACTTCTACGTCTCTGTGATTCTGCTGAAGTTGGATTTTAAAGAAGCAGCTGCAGCCTTCAGCGTGTGTCCTACAGAAAATATCAACCACAACGTGGTGTCCATCCATCCATCCATCCATCCATCCTGAGCTTCTCCAGGAGGAGGTGTTCTCAGACCAGAGAGAAGATATAATCCTTCTAGTTCAGAGTAGTGGTGCCTCCAAGGGGTGGAGGCCAAGGCCATTCCCTAGGGAACACCACCACCCTTAATAAATCACATTCATCCTTTTTAATCAAGACATAAATGTTAGAGCCAATTAATTCCTTAATAAAATGTTAATAAATAATTTATTACATAAATAAATCACTATATTTACATAAAAGAATAAACTCTAATGGTGTTAGAAAATGTCTTTGGTGACAGAGCAACATATAAACTAGTAGGGATGCACCGATACCGGTATCGGAATCGGGTATCGGCCTCGATACCACATTTTCTAAAGTACTCATACTCGTTAAAAGTCCTTCGATACCGGGGACCGATACCACGGTCTGAGAAATGTCTGTTTGAGCGGCGTGTAAGGGGTTAATCACAGGCGCCGAGTGCCCGCCCCCAAGGCCCCAGCTGCAGCTCAGAGCAGGGAGAAGTTTTCATTTTAAATAAATGTTCTTAATTCCAAACGAGTGCCTTGTTTTTTTGTTAAAGTATAGCTGTTATCTGTAAATTAAAATCATGTTTTTATTAAGTACTCGGTATCGGTATCGGTGAGTACTGAAATGCAAGTACTCGTACTCGTTTTCCAAAAAAGTGGTATCGGTGCATCCCTATAAACTAGTGCAGTGGTTCTCAACCTTTTTTCATTAGGATCCCTTTTCCTGTGTCCAAGACAAACCAGGACCCCCCAACCACAACCCCTACCCGCATGCGCACAATTAAAAGTGAATAATTATAAACCTTATACATATACAGGGTTATGCCTCTTACAAAGTTTTGATTGTACTATTGGGTGTCTTATCTGGATTTTATTAATGTAATATTTACAAATATAATCTTGCTAACCTCACAACCTCAGCACGGACAAAATTGTGGGGACCGCCTTTGGGGTGTCACGAACCCCAGGTTGGGAACCATTGAACTAGTGCACCCCCACCATTAAAAGGCTTAAAGTTTTATTATTTCTCTAAAAGAACAACCTCAGTGATGCTCTGCGCCACGTCAGGCCGTTTTATACTGGGAGTCCGGTCCAAACGTGTTTGGTTTAAGCAGCTCTGGTGAACCTGGAGCCTCCTGCTGAGACAGGAAAGGATTTTTTAGGATGATGGAGCTTCCTCAGCCTCTCAGTGGGATGGATGGATTTTTCATTCTCCTTCATCTCTCTTATTGTTTTCACACTCCAGTAGTACGAGCTGCTCCGCTGAATGGCTTTAACCCCCACGGACACACACTCGTGTGTGTGTACTCATGTTATAGAGACAAATCCAGTGTGTTTTTACTCGCTCACATCATCAGGACTCAGGAAACACAAACATGAAATAATGATTTAATTATTTTTACTCTGGTTTAAAGTCTGAATTTATTTCTAAAAGACGAAGTAAGAAGACGTAAACGTACCTGGAGAACAGGAACGCCGCTGATTAAACACTGATTTGGTTTATTTTACTTCTCAGCAGGACTTCAAACAAAAACACAAACTCAGGGTGACGAATGCGGTTCTGGCAGCAGATCAATGATCTGAACTGGTTCAGCAAACAGCGATCCATAAACAAGACCAACACCCACTTTTCTATCACTTCTCCTCTCCTCTCCATTTACATTTAACTAAACCTTCATCTTCCTCTCTGAACGCTGCTCTCTTATAAACGTTTCACAATCCTTTTCCTCTTCATTCAAACCCTTTTCCTTAGAAATCCTAAATTCATTTTTACGAAATCAAGACAAAGACTCATATACCTGCTCTTCACGCCCAAGCTAGTTATTTATTTATGTATTTATTTATGTATTTATTTATCGTTGAGTGTGAAATTATTATTTCTAGTTCAGATTAGTAGGACTTGAGAAGAAGTTGAATTTGCTGCAGAACTGAGCTGAAATATTTTAACAATTTTAAGTTTAAGTAAAGAAACTAAATACTCCAATTTAATCATTTCAATAGAAATGCTTGATATTGGCTTTTTAAACATCCATCCAACCATCCAACTATTCAACATACATACATCCATTCATTCAATCATCCATCATCCAAAGAACATCCATCCAACCATCATCCAAAGAACATCCATTCAACCATCATCCAAAGAACATCCATTCAACCATCATCCAAAGAACATCCATCCAACCATCATCCAAAGAACATCCATTCAACCATCATCCAAAGAACATCCATCCAACCATCATCCACAGAACATCCATCCAACAATCATCCAAAGAACATCCATCCAACCATCATCCAAAGAACATCCATTCAACCATCATCCAAAGAACATCCATTCAACCATCATCCAAAGAACATCCATCCAACCATCATCCAAAGAACATCCATCCAACAATCATCCAAAGAACATCCATCCATCCATTATCCAAAGAACATCCATCCAACAATCATCCAAAGAACATCCATCCAACAATCATCCAAAGAACATCCAACCAACCAGCATCCAAAGAACATCCATCCAACCATCATCCAAAGAACATCCATCCAACCATCATCCAAAGAACATCCATTCAACCATCATCCAAAGAACATCCATCCAACCATCATCCACAGAACATCCATCCAACAATCATCCACAGAACATCCATCCAACAATCATCCAAAGAACATCCATCCATCCAACCATCTTCCAAAGAACATCCATCCAACCAACCATCATCCAAAGAACATCCATCCATCCAACCATCATCCAAAGAACATCCATCCAACATCCATCCAACATCCATCCAACAATCATCCACAGAACATCCATCCAACAATCATCCAAAGAACATCCATCCATCCAACCATCATCCAAAGAACATCCATCCATCCAACCATCATCCAAAGAACATCCATCCAACCATCATCCAAAGAACATCCATCCAACCAACCATCATCCAAAGAACATCCATCCAACAATCATCCAAAGAACATCCATCCAACCATCATCCAAAGAACATCCATCCATCCAACCATTATCCAAAGAACATCCATCCAACAATCATCCAAAGAACATCCATCCATCCATCATCCAAAGAACATCCATCCAACAATCATCCAAAGAACATCCATCCATCCATCCAACCATCATCCAAAGAACATCCATCCAACCATCATCAAAGAACATCCATCCAACCATCATCCAAAGAACATCCATCCAACAATCATCCAAAGAACATCCATCCATCCAACCATCATCCAAAGAACATCCATCCAACCATCATCAAAGAACATCCATCCAACCATCATCAAAAGAACATCCATTCATCATCCAAAGAACATCCATCCATCCAACCATCATCCAAAGAACATCCATCCAACAATCATCCAAAGAACATCCATCCAACCATCATCCAAATAACATCCATCCAACCATCATCAAGGAACATCCATCCAACAATCATCCAAAGAACATCCATCCAACAATCATCCAAAGAACATCCAACCAACCAGCATCCAAAGAACATCCATCCAACCATCATCCAAAGAACATCCATTCAACCATCATCCAAAGAACATCCATCCAACCATCATCCACAGAACATCCATCCAACAATCATCCACAGAACATCCATCCAACAATCATCCAAAGAACATCCATCCATCCAACCATCTTCCAAAGAACATCCATCCAACCAACCATCATCCAAAGAACATCCATCCATCCAACCATCATCCAAAGAACATCCATCCAACATCCATCCAACATCCATCCAACAATCATCCACAGAACATCCATCCAACAATCATCCAAAGAACATCCATCCATCCAACCATCATCCAAAGAACATCCATCCATCCAACCATCATCCAAAGAACATCCATCCAACAATCATCCAAAGAACATCCATCCAACCAACCATCATCCAAAGAACATCCATCCAACAATCATCCAAAGAACATCCATCCAACCATCATCCAAAGAACATCCATCCATCCAACCATTATCCAAAGAACATCCATCCAACAATCATCCAAAGAACATCCATCCAACAATCATCCAAAGAACATCCATCCAACAATCATCCAAAGAACATCCATCCATCCAACCATCATCCAAAGAACATCCATCCAACCATCATCAAAGAACATCCATCCAACCATCATCCAAAGAACATCCATCCATCCAACCATTATCCAAAGAACATCCATCCAACAATCATCCAAAGAACATCCATCCAACAATCATCCAAAGAACATCCAACCAACCAGCATCCAAAGAACATCCATCCAACCATCATCCAAAGAACATCCATCCAACCATCATCCAAAGAACATCCATCCACCCATCATCCAAAGAACATCCATCCAACAATCATCCAAAGAACATCCATCATCCACAAACATCCATCCATCCAACCATCATCCAAAGAACATCCATCCAACAATCATCCAAAGAACATCCAACCACAGAACATCCATCCATCCAACCATCATCCAAAGAACATCCATCCAACAATCATCCAAAGAACATCCATCATCCACAGAACATCCATCCATCCATCCATCATCCAAAGAACATCCATCCAACCATCATCAAAGAACATCCATCCATCCATCATCCAAAGAACATCCATCCAACAATCATCCAAAGAACATCCATCCAACGAACATCCAACCAACCAGCATCCAAAGAACATCCATCCAACCATCATCCAAAGAACATCCATCCATCCATCATCCAAAGAACATCCATCCAACAATCATCCAAAGAACATCCATCATCCACAGAACATCCATCCATCCAACCAGCATCCAAAGAACATCCAACAATCATCCAAAGAACATCCATCCAACAATCATCCAAAGAACATCCATCCAACCATCATCAAAGAACATCCATCCAACCATTCAACTACTCAACATACATACATATATTCATTCAACATACATCATCCATAGAACATGCATCAATCCATTCATCCAACCATCCATGATCCATCCATCCATCTATAGATAATCCATCCAACCATCCATTCATCTATCCATCCCTCCATAGATCATCCATTCAACCATCTGATCAGTCATCCATCATCTTCCATCCATAGATCCCCTCTTCCACTTTCCTCTTAATTCCCAGTTTTCCTCCTCTATCCCTCAAATTTCATTCATCCTAATTTGATTTTATAACAAAGCAAAACTAAACCATCTTCTAAACAATATTATTTTCTTTTATGTTCTCCTTTTGGTTCTTCTCCCTCCTTATCTTCTAACATCTTTCCTCTTATAGTCATCCCTTATTTTTCTCTCTCTCTTCCATCCCTCATCTGCAGTTGTTGCCGTTCTTCACCTTTAGGTAAATTTTAACCCCCCCCCCCCATCCCCTCCCTCCGTCCGTCAGATATTGTTTAAAAAGCGGAGCTGCAGTTTGATGGTTAAAACGCTGGCAAATCGATACCTTCACACATGACAGAACGCCGGCAGACGACAGGACGGAGGGCGAGCGAGGCGGGGGAGAGCAGAGAAAAAATGGTGGAGGAGGAGGAGGGAGAAATAACAAGCTGACAGCGAGGAGGCCCTTATTTCCACACGCTGAGATGGATGGATAGCAGAGGGACGAGTGTGTGTGTTCGCTCCATTACTTCTTATCTTTTTTCTATTTGTTTCCTTCTTCCGCTCCGTCTCTTTTTCCTTCCTCTCTGACTTTATCCCTCACTCCATCATTTTACAATCATTCTTCCTCTTCATCACAGTTTTTGTCCTGATCGACCTGAAAATAAAACTTAGAGAAACATTTAAGGTGGATTTTTGAATTATCTAACATGCTGTAGTTAATGTTTAAAAACATCTTTTATTCATTTATTTCACCTTTTTATCGAGGAAGGAGAGAAACTTTTTCCAACTAATTCTGACTGATATGAATATTTAATTATTCATCTTTTGTGGAAGAACTCAGAGGTTCCTTTTTATTGTGAAGTTACATAAAACAACAATTATCTTTCTGAATGATAACAGAAATCTTTTATGTGAATCGGGGTCCCAGGGAAGACAAGCCAAAAATATATAAAGGTTTGTTTAATGAGACGTTTTAGATAAAAAAGGTTCAACAGGAAGTAAAAACAGGCTCATAACGGAGTGAAGAAGAAGATGGAGCTTCAGATGAAGCCAGGAAACAAATGGAAAGAAAAGATGCAGAAAGATGAAAAATAGAAAAAGAGAACGAGAGCTGATTAACCCTTTCTGGAGCCGTTTGACAAATGAACAAAATCAACAGGAGCTGCACTGCATCTATCATTGCTGAAACACACACACACACACACACACACACACACACACACACACACACACACACACACACACACACACTGGTGCACTCACAGGGGGGCCCAGAAATAACTAGTTTCTGCTAATAAACCCAACTAGCATGCCAGGACACATTACTCTGTCATAGGCCACACACACACACATCCATCTTCTGCAGAGGAGGCTAACGGGGGGGGCTGATCGAGCTCCACTACACACCCACCGGTGATGGGGACATTTGTTAAGGATGCAGTCCATTCAATAGCAGTCATAGACCACCGCCGTCACTTTAAAGCCCCATCCATCTCCACCATTCCACCTTAATTTTTCAAAAAAAAATCCTTTCTGAGGAAATATGACTTCCCGTTTTTATAGTTTCATCATTTGTAAAGATGCTTCTCGCCGTATAAATCATAACAAGAGTCGATCGGTTTCTGCCTCCGCTGAGCGGATCTGTGGAGAGCGAGGAGGCCGATCACAGGTCAGAACCGGATCTGAGGAGCAAATCCATCCTGCTTGTTAGCCGGAGGCAACTCCAGCACTGCTCTGATCCCAAATGTACGGTCAATGCTCTGACTCCAACTTTATTAAACTGTATCAGTGTCAGGAACAATGTCACCTCATTAAACTTAAAGGGATAGTTTGGGCTTTTATTTTGAAAGTGGGTTCTGTGGAGTGGTTCGGATCCGTCAGTGTCTCACCTGCACAAGATCTGTTGGAGTCGAGCCGACAGCTAAATGAAAAATGGTAAATGGTCTGAATTTATATAGCATCTTCTAGAGTAAGAGAACCCCCCAAGGCACTTTACAACTCAACCCATTCACTCAAAATTATGGTGATAAGCTACAGCTAATCCGGACAGAAAACTAGTCCTGAAAGAAAAAATACAAAAATATTTATTGGAGCAGAACATATTCTTGTTCTTTCTCTGTGTTTTGATCTGGTTACGATGCGGGATGTAAGGGATAAAGGAAGTAAGGGAAGCAGGAGGTAAAGTACACAGGAAGTAAGGAACACAGGAAGCAAGGGACACAGGAAGTAAAGGACACGGGAATTAAGGGACACGAGAAGTAAGGGACACGGGAAGTAAGGGACACGGGAAGCAAGGGACACAGGAAGTAAGGGACATGGGAATTAAGGGACACAGGAAGTAAGGGAACGCATGAAATAAGGGACACGGGAAGTAAGGGAATGCGTGAAATAAGGGACACAGGAAGTAAGGGAACGCATGAAATAAGGGACACAGGAAGTAAGGGACACAGGAATTAAGGGATACGGGAAGTAAGGGACACAGGAATTAAGGGACACAGGAATTAAGGGACACAGGAAGTAAGGGAACGCATGAAATAAGGGACACAGGAAGTAAGGGGCACAGAAAGTAAGGGACACGGGAAGTAAGGGAACGCGTGAAATAAGGGACACAGGAAGTAAGGGATTCAGGAAGTAAGGGACACAGGAATTAAGGGACACGGGAATTAAGGGATACAGGAATTAAGGGACACAGGAAGTAAGGGAATGCGTGAAATAAGGGACACAGGAAGTAAGGGAAAGCGTGAAATAAGGGACACGGGAAGTAAGGGACACAGGAAGTAAGGGACATGGGAAGTAAGGGACACAGGCAGTAAGGGAACGCGTGAAATAAGGGACACAGGAAGAAAGGGACATGGGAAGTAAGGGAACGCATGAAATATGGGACACTTGCCCCTCCTGTTTGCTCTAAGGAAGGCTTCAGCCTCACGTTAAAAGTGCAACAGTCCATGGTTTTCTGGATAAAAGCACCCACCAACCTCCATTAGCTTTAGTTAGCTCGTAGCTACATTTGCTCAACGTTTGATGGGTGTCAATCATCTGCCCCCACCCTCACAGGCCCACTCTCCACTTCACCTCTTTGCCCATTTTTGGATTTTCCAGGAGTGACGAGATGCATGACACAGGCTAGATGGTGGTGGTGGGAACCGCCCACTGGGCTTCCATTCAGCTTTTCAGAGCCTTACAGGTGACAATGGTGCAAGTATACCATCAACCACTGCGCATGAAAGGATTAATAAATAATACCATCATAGCTGATCAGAGGCAGATTTTCCACTTTGAGTTTGTGTTTAAATACATTTTTAAATGAGTTTTTATTCATTGGGCTTTAATATTAACAATACATAAAATAATTGTTATTAAAAGGATTTAATGGTAGAAAATAAACTGAACTCCTTCATATGATAGAATCTAAAGTTCTGTTGGTGCCATGTGAGGTAAGAACTCGGTCCTCACATGTTCCTCTCAGCACGACTGAGACAACACTCTGGGTCTAATACCGAACCAGCCTCCACCACAACTACAAACCCAAGTGAGACTAGCGCGTGCTGACCCGCTTCCCGTTTGTTTGTCTGCTTGTTTCTCCAGAGGATCCGTATAAATAGAATCAAATAAAGTCCTGCTGGGTCATGCCGGGTCAGAGTGTTTTACTGGTTTTTCTGTTGGTTTGTGTAACGAGCTCTCAGACACATCCATCACCGCTCCGACTCACATCACAGCTAACGTTAGCAATCGGCGGCTAACACGCCTTCACAACACAAGGTCAATTGGCTCGACCCAGCTAATTACAGAACACACACACACGCACACACACACACACACACACACTCGGGCCAGGACAGTTTAACAAGGACACGTGTTGGGACACAAACGCAGGTCCATTACCGAGGTGTGTTTTGGTCCAAATGAAGACCAATGAGCAGGCAGCTTTAATCTGCTTCCCCTAACGAGGAAACGGAGGAAATAAAACAAGGCTAAATGATGACACAAGTCCTGTTTAGAGGCTTTGTTTGTTCCCGGAAAAACACTCAGCTATCCCCATCAGGCTGTTAATTATAGGAGAGGTTTAAAATGGTTAAAATGCTTACGTTAGAGCTGGCTGTACTGTATGAATACTGTCAAATTTAAGGAGAAACAAAGAAAATAAAGTTTTTTAGTTCAAAAGAACATTTAATTCCCTATAAAATGGTTAGAAATCTGCTTTTAAGTAATTAAATTAAATTCGTCCCAGTATTTTTGTGAAGGAACTCAGATATACGTTTTATATGAGATGACATAAACCACTTCCTGTTGTAAAATAAAAGCTCCTTACATCTGAACTAGTAAGTCACGCACATATTTACTGGATGAAATATAGAATAAAACAAGTTTCTTCTGTTGCTTTGTTGACAAAGGCTTTTATTTTATCCCTGGAAGTTCTGATGTGTAGCGCTCATGAGAACGGGTTTATTATTTAAGTTTTGCTTTAATGAGCTGCATTTCACTATTTTTTTTTCCCAGAACATCCAGCTGCTAAGTCTTTAAAGTGACATTGTGTAGTTTTTATCATTAATCTCTGGAAACGAAATGTTGTTGAAAATGAATTAAATGATGCCCAGTTATTGAAAAATACTGGCGGCTTATAACCATAAAAATCGGGTATAAAATACATTGGTGCGGGTCTATAGTCTCTGGGCTATGCCATATTAGAAGCCATGTTTCCTTCTATGTTATAAAACTTTCACCATTCATTAACGTTGTTGTTTTAAACATTTACCTCTTCGCTCATTGCTACTGATGAAAGGGAGTCTGATGTCATTTTGCTGCAGGCAGAACGACCTAACAAAATACTCGTTCGAAAATTGCGCTCCCAGGGATTTTTGACCCTAATGGCCATCCGTTGGTAAGATCTTACTCGAACACAAAAATACCACTTGCTTGCGGTGATTAAGGTATGTACTGCCCCTACAGCTGGACAATATGGCCTAAAACCAATATCCCAGTATATTGAGGAATTCACCTCGATAACAATAAATGGACGATAACTACATGTATGTGCGAAAACAAAAGTTGTCCACTAGATGGGGCTGTCACAGGTATTACGTTGAGTCACGCTGTCATGTGACTCGAGGTGGTACAACATTTTAAAGGGATATGAACGTCGCCATCCTACACATATCTTTTAGTTTTTTTTATTACCAAATTTACTGACACTGAAAAAACGATAACGATAAAAGTCAGAATTTTCGTTAACGATAAATTTTCAATTTATTGCCCAGCCCTAACTGCCCCCTATCGCCAGGAAACATACACACAGTCACTTTAATAAGCTCACGTCTCTCTTCTGGTGTTCTGTGTTTCTGGCTAAATAGTGGCATCAACGCTTGTTTTCTTGTGGTTCCAGTCAGTCACGCAACAACAAAACTTAATGAAAAGCTGTTTTCTGAAATTAAAGACAAAGTTTTGATTTTGTTCTGCTGTTATCGTTTTGTTAAACGTGTTGAGGGCGAGGAGCCTACAGCTTTAGTCTTCATCATTGGCATCGCCTTTGTTTGATTTACCCGCACTAGCAACAAGCTAACACGTCGGTCAAACGCTCATTTTACTGGCCACGGCTCCTACTGAAGTCCAGTGTATGAATAAAAGTTTGTTAAATTAAAAATGAAAATCTTCTTGTTGACGATATTAAATAGTAAATTAAATTGTTATGTTACACAAAACAAGAAAAAAGATGCACCAAAATTCAGCATTTAAATAATAAAAATACTCGTCTGGATGCATGTTTGTGTTTTCAACAGCAGATGGAAAAGGGGATGTGTGTGTGTGTGTGTGTGTGTGTGTGTGTGTGTGTGTGTGTGTGTGTGTGTGTGTGTGTGTAATTTGGTATTTTGCTCCCAGGTTAAGCCTGAATGCGGATGTTAAATGAGCTTTTTCTTCTGCCTTTTCTAACATAACAGCTACGTTTTTGTTGCGTTTCTAAGTCTGAAGACTAACAACAATAAAAGGAGCATAAACACAAACTCTGATCCAGCAGCTGGAGTAAAAGTCAAATAAAGTCATATGTGTTATTAACAAGAGAGCATTTTTCAAATAGCATCCGTGCACACACTTTCCAGAAAGTGAAGAGAATGTGGGGAAAGAGGGAAGGAATTATTTTTCTTTATTAAGTGAGCTGCTTTCCTCCGGGACGGCAAACACAACACACATTAATCTAACTGCTACTGCTGCTGCTGCGTCCGTGTGAGTCGGAGAGTCTCAGGAGTGTCGGCCGCTGGACAAACACAGAATTGGCTCTCTGCTAAGCTCAAAGACTAATTACTCAGAGTGACACACACACACACACACACACACACCTCAGCCTGTCAACAGGTGAGTGGACTGTGGGTTTAATCGTTTTAAAAGCACAAACAAAGTTTTGGAGCTTTAAGAACGTTAAACGTGTCAGAAAGTCAAATAACTTCAACGGCCTCAAATACGGACCAGCAGGGGGCGCTTTATTAATATATATCAGCTTTATTACAATAAAATATTAGTATATTACCTGTTAAAACCAAGTGTTCAAATAAGAACATGTTACTGCATGTCATTTATATTTTTATCTCATCATCTGACACTCCGTTATGAGTCTGGATTTAGAGATAAGAGTAAGAAAACCTGAAAAAGGAACCATGGGAGCCACAGAGGAGTTTTGTCTTTGTGGGTTTTTACGTACAAAAGGAAAAAGGTTAGGATAGTTTCATCAAATAAAGCCAACCTATTGTGTTTATTTGTTTTCTAAACCTGTTGTTTTGTTATTAAAGACCAAGTTCACTGAAAAACGTTTTTACTTATTTCTGTAACTCAGAGTTTCACATGCAGGCTGAACATGAAAATAGTCTCCTCCACCTATCTCCTGCATTAGCTTCTGATAGAAAATAGACTCTAGGTGAAACTCTAGGATTAGAAAATCCTGACAGATCTACGTCATACTGTCACTGAACATTCATGGACTCACCCATCTTGACTCAGAGGAGAGATGTCCACATATCAGGAAGTAAGACTCCAAATCCTGCCGTGTTCTGCTCCCCACTGCTCTGGCTCACTTCTAGTTCCTGCAACCGGAGCGCCAGAGCTTTATTCCCACAGAGACAAACTCACAAGGCATTCATTCATACTAGAGACCACTGCAGATGTGTGAAAACATGAGTGAACTTGGTGTTTAAGTGGAAATAAGAATTCAAAGTGTTGGTCTGAAGGCTCTAAATATGTGTAACCACTTTAAAAATGCTGTCCCAAGTGGCTGATTGGTTCAGACCTGAAACATTATTCCATCAGATCGAGCAACAGAACAACAGCGATCAGATGCTGAATCAGAGCGAACCTGCTGGATTTCCCAAGATGATCATTTAGGAAAAAAGGAATATCCGTGTTTTTTTTCCATCTGACGTGTTTAGTTTCAAATAAACTTTATGTTTGTGTCCAGCTAAACCAGCCTCCGCTACACAAAGCTCGAAAGAAAAACTAAAAAAGTACAAAAATGTACGAAAAATACTTAGAGAGAGAGAAAGAGAGAGACAGACAGACAGACAGAGAGAGAGAGAGAGAGAGAGAGAGAGAGAGAGAGAGAGTTGGAGCTAAACATGGAGGGCAGGGGAGAGGTGAAATGAACAAATGCAGAGAAAAGGAAAAGAGAATAAAGCCAAGGACACACACACACACACACACACACACACACACAGAGTCGTCACAGCCCAAACCGAGTGAAACAGTGATGGATTTCAGTTATTAGCCAATCAGAAAGATGGATGGCGCTGCGCTACGTCCAATCAACATCATCATCTAGATCCAGTTAGCAGATAGCGCCTCAGTGCTAATCAACTTATTAAAGTTCCTGATAATATCGCCGCAGAATAATCTCACACTCACATAAACACACACACACTCACACACTCACACAGACACACACGGCGGCGGAGCAGTCGATAAAATCACTTGAGGTGAAGCTGAGCGCGGAGGAAAGTAACGACGCTGGAGGTCATTAATATTATTTAACACCTACAGGCACAAACACTAATGAAGAAGAAAAACTGGAGCGCCCACTTCCTGCTGCCGCGTGCTTCCAGTCGGAGGAACAAACTCACAACAAGAGGATCCGTTTTCAAACACAACGTCTGGAGAACGTCAGCAGAGAAATCTAAATTCAGATCGTTCACCAAAACTACAAACAGATGATTAAGTTTCACCGACGAGTGAAGAAAACGTCCTGCTGGCAGATTCTGTTATTTTAATGGTGTGAAGAGGTCAGTCTGATTTGATGGGAATCGAACCTCCGACTCTGAAGATGGAGGCCATGAAGGCAGGATATCTTCTGGTGTCAGTGAGGTTTAATCTGAACTAATGAGACGCCATTTAAACCAGAAAAGGCTTTTCTGCTCATTAAGGAAACGTCTAATTGAGCATCCATTCTAGTTTGTCTGCAGGACCGAGGAGCTCTGGTCTGCAGAACTGGATCGGTTACAGAACCCAATGTTGGCTCGTTTTTGTGACATTTCCACACGTTCACCTGAGAGGCACGTTAGTCACCTGAGATTTCTGTTAACGACCACAGAAACAGGAAGTCATCATCAGATTTTAGATCAAACCAGACTACAAGTTCTTATTTTGGTTCTGATACTACTGAGGACATCACGTGTTTCTGTCTCTCCATCTTCCATTAGTCCAGGTCCAGGTGTCGGGGGCAGCAGCCCCAGCAGGTAGACCCACACATCTTCTCTCCAGCTCCTCTGCTGAGGTAACTAGGGTCAGATTGGAGATATTATCCCTGCAGCGTGTCCTGGATTGAAATGGGATCTCCTCCCAGAAGGAGACACCTCAGCTGGCTCCTCTCGATGTGGAGGAGCTCCTCACCCTCTCAGCCTTGAGAGGAAACTCACCTGTAGATCATGTCTACAGGTGAGGGGTAGAAGGTGGAACACGGACGGAACGGTAAACTGAGCTTGAGTGACCTCATGAACTGAGAAGATGCTGCTCCTGGTTGGGTTTCCATCAGGGAACTGGTCCTGTGTGAAATCAAAGTACTGGAGGGTTAACAGGATCCTGGATCCAGGTCTGGGGTGTGAGCACTTGGTGGACCAGCTTCGACCCATGAGGTCCAGCTGGAAGCAGTCCAATCCGGTTACATGGGTCCGTCCACCTGAAGAGCCACCTGCTGGAGGAGCATGAAGGGTCTGATCCTGCATTAGAAAAACCTGGACCTGTAGAACCACCTGATCTCCTTTAGCTGTAGCTGAGGGTGAACGAACACCGGACACCAAGAATCAGAGGTGTTCCGGTTCTTCTGTGATGTAGGGAAAGTGGTTGGACTATTTAGGTGATCATGGAGGACTGAAGACGTCCTGATGGAGCGTCCCATTCAGTCCAGGCATATTTTAGCCTCCATGTGTCAAAGCTATAGCCTAGTGAACCCTCGCTGCCTGTGGCTGTCCAATCACAGCTCGCTATAGTTTTGGTTGGGCCAATCACAGCGCTCTATATTTTGGGCCAATCACAGAGCGGGAGTAGCCGATGACGTCAGCACTGCGGCCGCGAACCCAAGCAACATGGTGGTGACGCAGAAACCACGTTGGTTTGAAACAGCTTTGTCATCAACATTGGATTATTTAGACTCCAACGTGCGTAAGTCTGTCTGATATACTTAGCGGCTTCTTATTTTTATCAAACAAAGTAGTGCAATGTCCCAGTACACCTGATATTCACATGTTTTTATACAAAAACGACAGAAATCATTGATGTTAGACGCCATTGCTGCCTCCCTCTTTTCCGTCGCTGTGATTACGTCACGTTGTTCGTTACTCTGATTGGTCCTAGCGCTATCCAATTGCGTGTTGACATTTTGAAAGACAACCGTAGATCCCGCCTCACAACTGAGAGCCGTCTATATGGTTTGTGGCCAGAATATATATACACATATATAGGATGGCTTGCCAGGCTATCAAAGCTACACACCTCAGAGAGACTTCAAACATCAGGACGTAGGATTCAGCTCAGTTTTAAACCCACCAGATAAATCCAGGAAGACCTACCACAGCCAGGGGTGGAGTAGGGGTGGGGAGCCTGTGATCGGTCCTGTGATGGAGATGGTTGGTGCCTGATCCGGGTCAGGGTGGAGGACTACAAAGGTTAGGAGAGGTGTTACTGACAGGCGTCATGCTGGGAAAAATGACTGTCACATCACTGTCACACACACCAGTGTGTGTGTGTGTGTGTGTGGCAGTGATGTGGGAGGGTCAGAGTCCCGGTGTGACCCCTGAGATGGATCGATGGTGGGGCCATCTGAGCTGACAGATGGCAAACCTGAGCCTGACTCTCCAACAGAGAATTTCTACCAGTTCTGACAGACATGAAGCTCCGCCCCCTACAGCAGCATCATACCTGTCTACTCAGGAATCAGAGGACTGATTCCAGCGCAGCTAAAACCACCAGATCTCGTCTGAAACACAGAATCATCTGTTTGTTTTAAAACTCGTCTCTAAGAGCCTCAAACACACACACACACACACACACTGGTGTTTGATGTGTGAGGCTCATTAACACCATTGTCTCAGTAAGGAACGGTGGACACAACCACAACAGCAGCAGCAGCGACAGCTTCATCCATCCTGAGAGCAGATTTACGCTCCATCTCCAAGGAGACGCCTCTCATCAGGACCGCAAAATAAATAAAAATAAACGTTTTATTGTATTCGTACTCAGACAGCAGCATCTTTTGGTTTCTGCACTGAGGAAGTTTTTATGGACTAAATTTGTGGCCCTCAACTGGTGTTGAAAAGACTTTTTAACAGTTTGAGGATCAGAGTTTTACCAATATGAGGTCAAACAAAAGATGAAGAGGAGTTAAAAGGTTTCTATGAAGGAAAAGTGTTTTATCTGTCTTCCATTAACCCAGTTAGACCTTTATTGAAACATGCGCTGAACCTAACCGAGAATTATTAATATATCCCTCATTGATCCAAATACTTAATAAGTACAGTAAAATAACATTTTGGTGGATGTTAAAGGGTTCATGTGAATCGGTAAAAACTAAAATAACTGTTGTATTTTTATATTATAACATCTAGTCAGCTGTTTTAACCTTGACCTATTTGGAAGAAGGTTTAGACACCAGTGATGTCTGATATTCTACATAATAATAATAATAATAATAAAACCGGTTTTGTGTAATGATGGTTTTATTTTATAAAGGTTTTTATCATGTTTCAGATTTGATGACAATAGGAATGAATCCATTCCTGAAAGCCAAACAAGCCTCTGAGACAAAACTCATCCCAACACGTGATCCCTGTGACCTCCAGGCTTCGCTGCCTCAGCAGAAGCAGGAACCTCCCAGTCTGACCTCCTGCTCTCTGGTAGGAGGTGCAGGAGGTGCAGCTAAAAAGCACTTTTACCAAACAGACTCATGGCAGAGAAAAACTCAATTTCATTCATTTAGCAAACAATATATAAATGATATCAGCCTGTTATCAGTGATGCGTCTACTCTAACAGCTGATTTCTATAATATTTATCATTATTAACAACAGTAATCATAAAAACTCCGGCTGTGGACAATAAAATCCTTCGATGAGGAGAATTTGGCCGGTACCAGCCCTTCGTCTCCCACAGGCTCCAGATCAGCCTAATGATGATCCTCCACACACTCCACTATGAGGTTAGAGGTCAAAGGTCAACATCAGAGGCAGGGAGGGAAGAATGTGGGGGATTCAGCCGCCGCCTCCCTCCGAGAGGATTTTTTTATTCTTTAAAATCTTCTTCAGAAGCTAAAATCTGAGGATCAACCTGAAGTGGCGCCGCTTTAAGGATTCAGGCCAGACGAAACGTTAACGCTGTCCTCTGACAACCATCAGAGAGAAACAGACCGGGTGACCTTTGACCCCTACAGGTGAGATGTGAAACGTTGGACAACATGGAAGAAGAATGTCAGCTTCCAAAATCTCCAGATGACACGGCACAAGGAGGAAGTGTCCAGAATACGGTCAGAGTGTTAGCGTAGCTAGCAGGGAGTTTAACCTCCACAGCTGTGAAGAAGTGATGTTTTCTGATCTCAACATACGTGATATTGATTTTAGGCCAGCCCTAATCCTTCACAATAAAAGTCTTGAACATAAAACGTGAAGCTTTTAAATGTTTTTTTTAAATGTTTCTTATTTTGTCTGTTTATCTTAATTTCTTTGTATTAGTTGATGTTTTTCCTGTTTGTTTTTATTCTAATCCTGCTTTTAGAAATTAATTTGACATCTGATCGTTACCAGCTGGTTCTTGAGTGACCCGGAGAACCCGCTCCTGGACCGTCCAGCACCTCCCACTGGTCATAATTAACACAAAAATGAGCGATCAACACTACAAACCACCAGTAACAATAAATCTACTGGAAACATTTGAAGGGATTTCATGTTGTGGTTTTTCCAGCATGTTTTACTCTTGTTTTATTATAAAATCTGAATTAGGAGAAGTCCTGGCAGGACATCAGGAGGTCCTTCACTTCCTGGTCTGATGAACGTTTCTGAGCTTTAAAAACCTTTTTCAGGGTTTTCTGTGATCTGATCTGATTCCTGATGGAGGACGGTGGATCTCAGGTCCAGGTTCTGGTTCTGGTCTCTGATGGACTCATGAGTCTCCTCCATAATAAAAGCTAAATCTGGACTCCTCTCTCAGAACCATCAGCGCTCCCCTTTAACTCCCCCATCCACATGAAACCATTCCCAGTGTTTCCTCCACCCCCCAGGTCTATGCCAGGTCTAAAAATAAGCCCCCCCTACCCCCTTCCCAGTGCTCCTTCTCCATCCTTAACCTGGTCCTGGTCTGCAGCTGATCTTCCCCGGCTGGGCCCTCAGGTACCGGGCTAACCGAAAACTCGGGCCCCAGCATGCATCACTGTCAGGCTAAATGTGGAATCAGCATTTCTGAGCGGGCCGAACCTCCGGCTGGGCCTAACCCCTGCCTGGTCAGTCCAAGGAAGACGCCGAGGCCCCTTAAGGCTTCACACCTCCCCCCGTATCGATTTCTCTCTCTTTTTCCGGTAAAACAAAGAGACTTTCTCTGTTACATGATACATCATAATCACATCATTTGTAGCTTTGAGGCCACAGATGTGCAGAACCCGAGCCGGGGTTCTGCAGACGGAGAGACCCAGATAATGGCTCGGCCCGTCGGCAGGTAAAAAATGATGTCAGCCTCTGAATTTCTGCTCCATTTATCTGCCTTCTTCATCAGCTTCTGCTACCAACAGGAAAACGTTTCTGAACTTTTTAGGATGAAGTTAAACCGTCATGGAAAACCTTCCCCGTGTTTTTCCTCGCTGACGGCGTGTCACGCTCAGGAACGTGATGGATGGTCTCCAAACAAAAACCCAGTTTGAGTCAAACGCAGCAGAAACATTATGAGCTGATGATGGATGGATCAGCGGTGCCTCGCTTCGCTCCGCTTCAAAGAAAGGTCCAGAAAACACGGAGACTACAGGAGAACCTCGACCCGACCCTGTAAAAGCCAAATGTTTACCGTGCCACAACAAGCAGGAACGTTTAATTTCCTCTCAAGTGACAGAAATCCCACAGAAACATTTGTTTACAGTGAAGTAGGTGAAGCTAGGACGAGGTCGCCCTCCCGCCGCTGCAAACACAGCTTTAATGGAGGCTGAAGGATTTTATTACAGAGATCCAGAAACACAGAGAAGGATCCGCTTTCAGGAAACATTCAGGAACGTTTTGTTTATCTCTCCTCTCGTATAAAACCATACGACGGCAGCAGGAGACGATGGAGGGAAATCAGGAGAGACCAACCCATCAGAACTTCAGATCTGGTCTGAGACAGAACTGGTGGCATTCAGGATTTTCCTAAAATAAAACCCTAACAACGACCTAAATAAAGCAGAATCTCAACCTTTAACTTGCAGGTAAACGCTGGGTTGAGCACGTTCCAGTTCCTGCAGCCTGCTAAAGCTAAATATGCGTGTAATTTAATAAAAAGTTAAATACTGTAAGCATGAGTATACCTTAATGATGTCATTTTTACACAATCTTATATCAAAACCATCATGATCCCAATTACACAAATGATTTTAACCTGATGTGGAAGCTCAAGGTTTCATGTGGAATAAATTATATAATATAGAAATTATTAATTATAAAATTATGTAATCAAGTAAAAGTAAGTTACTCTGGTAAAAGTTTACTCAAGTACAAGTCAAGCTAGCAGAGCAAAAATCAACTACATTTTCTACCTGTTAGCTTTGTAAATTAAAGTTTTTTAAATGATTTTTTAAAATTCAGATTAAATGGTAAATGGCCTGTATTTGTATAGCGCCTTCTTAGGGTTCTACAACCCCCCAAGGCGCTTCACAACACAATCAGTCATCCACCCGCTGGTGGGGATGAGCTACATCGTAGCTACAGCTGCCCTGGGGTGCACTGACAGAGGCGAGGCCTGCCGTACACTGGTGCCACCGGTCCCTCCGACCACCACCAGCAGGCAAGATGGGTTAAGTGTCTTGCCCAAGGACACAATGACAGCGACAGACTGAGCAGGACGCAAACCTGCGACCTTTCGATTGTGAAGCGGACACTTAACTCCTCTGCCACCATCTCCCCTTGTTAAGGTTTGTTCCTAAGCCAGTTTTTAGAGTTCTAACTCAGAGACAAGACATTTTTAAAACGTATTCTGCTAGTTATTGACCTTTGAGATAAGCTGGTCAGAGCTGGGTAGGAATCAGAAATCGGTACTGGCCCTGAAACCAGAATCAGTGCTGATGTGTTCTGTTCAGCTGATGGATCTGGTTCTGTCCTGTAACCTGGAGAGTTCAATTATGTTTACCTTTAGCAATGACCTGATCAGGTCTACAGGTGACTCATAGAACAGCTGGACTCTAACATCCAGCTGCTGAGAAGATGAGGGACTTCATTTACAAACATAAAGCTCAAGAAACAAGTTAGACTATGAACCTGCACAGAATCAGCTGGTTTTTATCAGAGTTCTGACCCAAACAGACCCAAGTTCCTGTTTTCACTTTAAAATAATATTTCTGTTGCCTCTGATGTTCACTATGACTGGCTGTTTAAACCGGACCTGGTTCTGCTCATCTGCTCTGATGTTTTAGACGTTTGTGGAGCTGGAAGCTAATGATGCTGTTAGCTTAATTAATAACTAGCTAGCAGCTAACTGTTATTAACAACACTAGCGGGGTGGGTGGCTAATCTTTAGGAAAACTCTGACTAAACTACAAAAACGTTGATCCAAATCAACAGTACAGGTGTTAATTAAACTCACCTCCACCTGCTGAACAGGTGTTTAGCTTGTATGAGTTCAGTCAGCTAACCAGGCTAACACAGCTAATTCTAAATAATAAACTTGTTATCTTACTTTAACTTCGTGGTTCCTGATGACCAGAAGTTTCTTCATGTTTTGTTGAATCCCATAAAAGTTCAGAGACGGTTTCCTGCCAGCCTGAGTCATGAGTTTTCTCTGCATCCTTAAAGTTCTGGAAAACGGCGCGCGGAGAGGGCGGAGCTTACGAGGGAAGCTCCTCCTCCTTTCGCTGCTCCGGAACTTCCAGTGGGAGAGTTCTCTCCTCCTGAATCTACTTTACTATCTTATATTAACACATTTTTACTCATAAAGGATGAAATTTAAAACTTAACAAAGTAAATTACGTGTAGAAGGTGTTCAAGGATGTTAAAATTACATCGATCAGTGACGATCTTACCTGTTGCAGATGACAGTCATTCATTGGATGGTGTGTGAGGTGGGGTGGGGGTGTTAGTCTGAGTATATCTGTGCAGCTGGGAAATACAAAAGGGTCTGGTCTCAGAACGTCTTTAATGTAAACTTTACTATAATCAAAATCAGCTGTGACCTTTGACCTTTAGATTAAACACCCGGTTCTAAAACTTAAATCTGGTCATAAACTTTGTTTTACTGGACGCTTGAACAGCAGCTTTATTCCGAGCTGTTTTCCTCTAGAACATTAGACGTCCGGTAGATGATGAAGGTCAGGGATCTGACGCTTTCAGAAGCATCATTAGCAGCTGAGTGTAAAAGCAGCTGAACTCTCAGTAATTCCTGTCACCGAGCGTCGGGGGGGAAACACGACTCCGACTCACTTCAAATGATCGATACGAGCAGATCCCAGAGCCACTCTTTCCTCGGAGACTCCGGCATTTACATTTTGATACAGGTTCTGGATGAAAAGAGGAGGGAGTCATCAGAAGGAGAAAGGTTAGCTGCAGGGCCTCCAGGAGACGAAGGCTGCTCTCATCCTCCTCCTCAGACCATCACAGCCAGTTTGCCTTTGTCCTCTCCCAACAGTCTCAAGCACTTCTCCTGATTTGTGGCCCTCTGATGGCTTGCCAATATATAGATCCCCCTCCCCTCTCTAATTCAGTGAAAAATCTAGTTTTCCATTAGTCTGCGCCCCGCCAGCCCTGCCCCAAGCCTCTCCACCTGTAATTATCAAAGGCAGCTTCCCTGAAAGCAATCAGAGCACCGCCTTTTGTATCTTTGAAATCTTAATAAGCTGAAAGAGGAGAGAAGATGAGCGGGAGGCAGGAGGAGACGGGAGGAAGGAGGGAGGAGAGATGGGAAGAAAGGAGGGAGGAGAGAGTAAAAACAGGGTGATATAAGCAGAGAGACCAAGGCAAAATAAAAGATGCAAAACTAAAGAAAAATGTAACAAAAGAAAAAGAACTGAAGGAAGATCAAGGAAAGACGAGAGGAAGCTCGGTCATCCGGGAGGGGCTCGGAGTAGATCCGCTGCTCTTCCACATCGAGAGGAGCCAGTTGAGGTGGCTCGGGCATCTGGTTAGGATGCCTCCTGGACGCCTCCCTGGTGAGGTTTTTCAGGCACGTCCAACCGGGAGGAGACCCAAAGGAAGACCCAGGACACGCTGGAGGGACTATGTCTCTCAGCTGGCCAGGGAACGCCTTGGGATTCCCCCTGAGGAGCTGGTCAGTAAAAAAACATAAAAAATACGTGGAAATTAAATTTTTGATATATTTCCCAAATTTTCCACTAAAAAATTCAGTTGTTTATGTTTTTCTCCAACATTTGATAAAACATCTTTTAAATGTGAACACTCAGGTCTGACTCTTAAAATCAGAGTGTTTCTTTGTGTTTCTGGGGTGACGGGTTCGTTTTCTAAAGTTCTTGAACATTTTTTTTTATTTCTCACCTCAACAATCAACCAGCAGAGAACTTTATTCCTTTTTCTGACTTTCCTGCTTCTCGTCTCCGTCTGGAGAGCGGGATGAACTTTACTGAGTGTCCTTTCACATCCTCGTCTTGTCAGGACGAGGAGAGAAAACTTTGATGGAAAAGGTCTCTCTCTCTCTGCCGGCCTTCTGAGAAATGAGGCCTTCACCCCGTTTATTGCTGAGCTGCAGCGTTTTTGAGCTGCGCACCCCGACAGGAAAAGTGTCAGGCCAGTTTCTGACGTGAATTTGCATCCCTCAATGATGGGTGACAGCGCTGAAAGGCCAGGAGAAAACCGGCGCATCGATCGCTGCGTGGAAACGATTCAAAGAAACAGATGAGCTGAAGGAGCAGAGGTTCTCCTTACGCCGCCGCAGACCGCCACTCGCTTTAAAGAACAGAACTTCATTAAATTGTGCCACTTGGTGTTTGAATCACAGGGCTGGGATGGGGGTTCAGGCTGGGGGGGTCCACAGAGGAGCTATTAACTGGGCTCCAGCAGCAGCAATGTTCTGCTGCATACAAAAGCAGCAGGTTGTCACACTGCATTGCCATGACGACAGCATCAGGACCACAGCCAGGTAACGAGGGAACGCGCTCAGATGGACGCATCAGGGAGACACACATGCACACACACACACACACGCACACACACACACACACACACACACACACACACACACACACACACACACACACACACACACACAGACAGCTTCATTTTCACAAACCTGTTTATTAAAAGATTAATGATAAAATATACTAAGATTGATCATTTGGTCCTTTTGCCTGAAATGACTAAAATGTGCTTTTTATACTCTAATCTGTTCAAACACAGCGGAGCAATGGATCAGACTCAGCTACACGATCTCCAGATGTAACCGATTCATTTTAAATGAACCCAGTTGTAGATAAACCCGTCTGTCTGCTCGCTCTGCTTTCTACAGAAAACAGGAACCGAAAATACAGAAACTACATGGAATCATGTAAAATAACACCAAGTGTAAGGCTGTAACATGAAGCAGCTTATATTCTCATTCAGATGGTTTTGTCTTGGTTCCTCTGCAGGAGATTCTCAGGATGAATCTTTCATTAAATCCAGTTTTTGTTTAACTTTGAGGATTTTTATATATTTGGTTATAAATCAGTCACATAATAGAATTATAATTTTTATTAACAACATAAGATTTACATTGAGTTTCTTTAAAATGTTTTATTTATATCCAGAAAAGCTGCAAAAATTAACAACAGAAACTTTTAACGCCAAACAAAAACTCAAATAAACCTGAGCATGTTTGTTAGCGTCCACAGATAGGGGGCGCTGCGTTAAAGAAGTCACCAAGAAAGTCTGTTTAAAGGTACAATATGAAAGAATGGAGTAAAAATGAAATCCTGTGGTCAAATTTGGGTACTGCAGTTCATTTTTCTAAATAAAAAAGGACACTTTCTCACTACTGTTCCTTGAGTTTCATGGCTGTTGCCGGGTACAGATCAGCATCAGAAGATTCTAGATGACAAGGAAACATGAGTCATACACAGTAAGTTGATGAGATGAATACATTTTAGCTGTTAGCTTGCCGCTATAGTTCTGAACGACTCATTAAAGGAAGTAAAACACCATGATTGACTCGTTATTCACTTCACACATACATTTCACTGTAATATTGAGCCATCATTAGCTTGGTACAGACTTGACAACCCTGTGACATGATTGCAATATTGTTTTGTGATGATTTTACTGTAAAATGTTTACAAATTGTTCCTTTAATGTTGAATGAGAATTTCCTTGAATACGGACTCACACAAGTGCCACAAAAATGATCAAATATATTAAAGATGAAGACATTTTTTCACAAAATTTATAGACAAAATATTTCAAGAAGAAATTTGAAAAAGTCAAAGAAATAAAAGATTTTTTTTAAAATATGCATCATCATCATCACATTTATTTATAAATTGCTTTCCTACACTGATAGAAGCCCAAAGTGCTGTACACTACATGATTAAAAACAAACAAGAAATGATATGGGACCCCAGGTACCCAACATAAAAATAAAAATACTAAGAATAATGTTAAAGTATATAAGTATTTAAATGCTTTTATTATACATTTTGCCATTTTATAATACTAAATTTATTTATTTATTATAATAATTCCTCCTTTATCTTTTTACAGATGTGTATTTTTGGCACTAATAGGACTCCATACACAACTCCCAGCAGGTTTATTTAGTTTAAAGTTGAGTTTCTTGTTGAGTCGCTGATCAGCTGAGCGTCGCTGTCACACTTCATCAAAGCTCCATCACGATGATAACGTGACCGGGCCGACTCAGCACCCCCCACCCCCCCGCTGCCCGGAGTATTGGCAAGTGTCAGATAGCCGATAGATTTATGTATGCAGATGAGTCGGGTCGATACCGTCTGCCAGAGCTGGAGATCTACAACCGCACGGGCTGGAATATTTCCTGTCAAATAAAATCCAGAAGGGGGGGGGGCTTGAGAAAAAAAATAAAAAAACTTAATATGAAAGGAAAAATGATTTGAGAAAGAAGAAAAGGAAAAGTGGAGATTTGATGAAGGTTTGCTGTCAAAGAGTCGACAGCCAGCCAATCAGCCAAGAGAATAAATTAGGGCCGGGCTGTGATTGGACGAGAAGGAAAGCTACAGAGAGATTAAATCTAATCTGGATATAATCTGGAAATACAAATGTTTAAACAATGAATCATCGCTCATAAAAAATATTCAATCAAATATTGAATTTGTGAGAAAAAATGAAGTGAGAAGACAATAAAAGTTTGATCTTTTTTGTCTCATTACATTATTATTATTAATAACATATTTTACATATTTATTTTATTTTACATATTTACATAGTGCAGTAAAAATGACTATAAAGTTAACAGAATTACAGAAAATAATAATAAAAATAATATATAAAAACAAAACCTTAGACATTTTTACAAACTGGATATAAATTATGCTAATTTATCTTAATTATTGTATTTTATTAAGTGCGCATAAAAATGATATAAAAACAGATTCAGAAATGAAAAATTCAAAAGTTTTTACATAATTATAATAAAAAGAAAAGATGATTTGATGATTATCTTTATTATTTAATATGATTTTTATTCATTTTTATTTGGTTTTATGATTATTTTGAATCAGTATTAAAACATTTAAGATAATTAATCATTTTCTGTTCATGTTTCAGATGTTTATTTCGTAACATTTATATCTAAATATTGCTGTTAACCTGTAAGAGGAGGACGGACTGCCTTGCTAATGGGCATCTCCATAACCTCCTCCATCACCCCTCCAGCCACTCCTTCACCTTCTCATAACCTCCTCTATCTGCTCCTCCACCTCCTTTACCCTCACCCTCCACCACCTCCTCTATAACATTCTCCATCTCTTCCATCACTTCCTCTATACCCCCAACCCCACCCCCTCACCTCTGGTAAAAACCCAGACTAAGCACAAGGAGACTGGACGGGAGGGGGAGGTAGGGGAGTGTCGGCCTCCTGTCGGCGTGGCAACAGCCCCCGTGTCAACGCCTCCCCGTGGGAACCGCCCGTCAAACACAAAGGTTGCGCCACATCTGCATAATCATTAGAGCGGCGACAGGAAGTCGTTCTGGGAAACGATCAATGTTGTTTTAAAGAACCTTAAAAAAACAAAAAGACTGAAAAGAAAACTTCTCCAAGTGTCTCAGAGAAGATTTAGTGTCCGGTCCCGGAGAACGGTCGTGCCAGAGCGGGAACGGGTTCACAACCAGAACCCCAGGGACTAGTCCCACCCGGATGGAGGCAAAGGGTTAGTTGGAATCAAACGGATGCTTACGAGACGCTTCGAGACGGAAAACATAAAAATATTAATGCATAAAATTATTCTTCATCACGAGCGAGGAGGACATGGACAGGAGGAGCGGTCCATCCATGCCGGTAAAAACCAGAAGAAGGGGAGGAGCTTGTGAGTGCTAGTCCTCCTCATCGACAGAAGCCAGCTGAGGTGGTTTAAGCTCCTTTTAGGACAATCCCGGCCAACTCGGAAACCCTGGATTTCACCGGAGGAGCTGCAGGAGGTGGCTGGAGAGAGCACCGCCTGGAGTTCCTAACAGAAGACAAGAGACATGTCCCCAACCCCTCCCAAAGCTTTCCCACATCTCCCAGTATCTGACTGAGAAACTAAACTGAGACGTGATCCAGATGTTCACACTGACTTTGGGAATATTTGGAGGGATTTGTGGGAAATCTTTCAAAATTTTTGAAACGTCTGGTTGTAATGGTTTTACTGGGAGAACTCAGGTGGTGCTTATTATAAAAACCACTAGATGGACTCAAACATCTGGAGTTCAGGAGCTCCTGGTTCTTCAGGTTTTATTAAATGGTTTAAAAACACAGATTAGATAAAAGAATAAAGAATAAAAAGTCTGAAAGACAGTTTTGGAGAGGAGGCGATGGAGGAGGAGGAGGAGGAGGAGAAAACAAAGCAAACGAGGAGAATAAAAGAAAAGCAGAGAAAAAGAGATGGAAGAAAGGAGAAAAGTGATGAGGAAGCAAAGGAAAGGAGGAGAGGAAAGGAGAGGGGAGAGGGCCCTCCACTATCAGCAGATAAGAGGCAGAAACAGATGAATCCTATTGGCCGGCGAGCTTCATCCTGCCTCTTATCTCCTCGCCTTCATCAACTCGGGACACACTTCATAGAAATTTGCGAAATCAGGAAAGCTGCGTATCGTGTCATCGATCACCGGGCGGCGCCGGCCCATACATCCTCCCGCCTTCACAATAAAAGCCACAATTGACACTTTTTTTAAAAAGAAAAGTTTCTCAACAATTATCATCTGCAGCAGCTTCAAGGTCAAAGAGTTTCAGCTCCAAAATGATCCGGAAATCCCAGCTGATCCCACAGCTCTGCTCTAACGGCCGAGGTTACACTGTAAAAACATTCTGTTGGATGTACTCACTTCTTTACATGCAGAAAGCAAAACTAAAAGACGCTTTTATTGTATTTTTGATCATTTTGCCCAAAGGGGGAAATAATGATGCTGTTTGCTCTGAAACGTTACGGCCCACCAGACATGATGCTCTTCAGCTCTTTTTGATTTCCCTGAATGTAAATAAATATTTTTAAATGTGAATTTGGTTTCCGTCTCGAGTCGAGGACGTTTATCTATTGTGAGGCGTGTTTATTGGAACTTGCTGATGAGCTAGAACATTTTTAACTCGCTATTCCAGAATAATTCAAACGAAGTAATCTAAACTTTTATTCTGCGTTTTTACTTTTCAGAAACTCGGCGGGTTTCCACCTCACCTGTGACGGTTTTTGAGAAACCCGTAACGTTTTAATTCAGCTCCTCTCAGGCGTGTGCAGCGTGTGCATGACAAACTGGTCCAATTCCAGGCGTGTCGTGGTGCACGGCGGATATTTGTCTCGCTGCTGTTGAAGTTTTTTTTTTTTAGTTTCCCCTCAGATTTGAATCGGCAGGAGGGCCGCGGTCGGTCCGTTCCTCCTCTGACAGCACAGAAATAATTACAGTACAACCTCGCCTGTTGTTATATTAGCCGCCTTATCGGGCTGCCGGGGGTGTAGTTGATCAACTAAGGTCACTGTATCCTGACCACAGCACAACAGCTACACGGTTATTTGGAGATATGATAAATAAAAGCTGCAACAACACTCTTATCAGCTCCTGAGTGCTTTTTGTTCCACTCTCTTTGCTCCCTGCACCTCCTCCGTGTCTCTGGAGGAAAAGAGGAGAAAGTTAAAGACGAGAATATTTGATTATTAAACGACGAGCTCAAATATTAAACTCCTCTGCATGAATTTAGAGCTTAAAGCAGAGGAGACGAGCGTGTTTTCAGCTCTTTATTTATCCGCCAACCCTGCGAGATAAGGTGTGAGTGTTGTTGTAAATGCAGCCACATTATTCTAACAACGGGGTCGCAGACAGCAGCGCTGCTGAGAGCAGAGATAATAGATGCACCTACATTATCCCGAGGTGGCGGGGAAACCGAGGGGTTAGCGGGGTGAGCGGGAAAGATGTGCCTACATTATTATAAAGCCAGATTGATAGTGACGGAGGTCGAGGCGGAGGGTGTAAAAATAAATACATCTACATTATTCTGGTGTCATGTGAGAGCGAGAGGTTAGACGGAGCCAGGGAAACAGATGCAGAGGCATTATTCCTTAGTCAAAGTGAAATTTTTTAGGGGTGGAGGTGAAGCTGGAAAACTGTATGCACCATTATTCTTCAGTTAAAGTGATAGTGGGAGGTTAAGGAGGCGGGCTTCCAGAGTTTACGCTCAACCTGAAAGAGATAGGAGAAACACAGAGAGCTGCTAAAGACGGAGATTACTAAATTATACAGAAATGAATCAGCCTACTAATAAAGTGGGATGAGGTCACACGTTTATGATACATGAGTTTGTTTATTAGCGAGCAAACTGACGTATTTCACGTAGAAACAGTAATTCGTGTTACGGCACGACTTTATTGCACTTTGTTAAATAACAGACGACTGGATGAATTCTCGTGTAGTGAGTAAATCCTGCTGTGGAGAATCTTAATAAAGTCAGATATGAATTGCTGGCCTCGTCCGGAGGAACCGATGACAGCTAGTCGATGCTGTCGCCGCCATGATGCAAAGTACCGGAGCCTCCGGTTCTGACAGCTCTGCCGTTATGTTTGGTTCAGTTAATGCAGAGCTGATCTGAGGTCTGCTGTCAGCTTCCAGATAAGAAAACAAATACATGAAATAAAAGTAGATGAGAGCCACGCAGAACAGGTGACAGCAGACAGATCACATATTTATTATGGGATGCAAGTATCCATCCCATCCATTTACCTCCACTGACCCGGAGTCGGGTCGCGGGGGCAGCAGCCTAAGCAGAGAGGCCCAGACGTCCCTCTCCCCAGCCACTTGGGCCAACTCCTCCAGGGGAATCCCAAGGTATTCCCTGGCCAGCCGAGAGACATAGTCCCTCCAGCGTGTCCTGGGTCTTCTTTTAGGTCTCCTCCCAGTTGGACGTACCTGAAAAACCTCACCAGGGAGGCGTCCAGTAGGCATCCTAACCAGATGCCACCTCAACTGGCTCCTCTCGATGTGGAGGAGCAGCGGGTCTACTCTGAGCCCCTCCCAGATGACCGAACTTCTCACTCTATCTCTAAGGGAGAGTCCAGACACCCTGCAGAGAAAACTCATTTCAGCCGCTTGTATCCGTGATCTCATTCTTTCGGTCACTACCCAAAGCTCGTGACCATAGGTGAGGGTAGGAACGTAGATCGACCGGTAAATCGAGAGCTTCGCCTTTCGGCTCAGCTCTCTCTTCACCACGACAGACCGGCACAACGCCCGCATCACTGCAGACGCAGCACCAATCCTCCTGTCGATCTCACGCTCCACCCTTCCCTCACTCGTGAACAAGACCCCGAGATACTTAAACTCCTCCACTTGGGGGAGGACCTCGCCCCTGACCTGGAGAAGACATTCTACCCTTTTCTGACCATGGTCTTGGATTTAGAGGAGCTGATTCTCATCCCAGCTGCTTCACACTCGGCTGTGAACTGCTCCAGCGAAAGCCGGAGATCACGTTCTGATGAAGCCAACAGGACCACATCATCTGCAAAAAGCAGAGACCTGATCCTTAGGCCACCAAAACGGATCCCCTCACCACCTTGGCTGCACCTAGAAATCTTGTCCATAAAAGTTATGAACAGAATCGGTGACAAAGGGCAGCCTTGGCGGAGTCCAACTCTCACCGGAAACGAGCCCGACTTACTGCCGGCAATGCGGACCAAGCTCTGACACTGGTTGTACAGGGACCTAACAGCCCGTATCAAGGGGCCTGGTACCCCATACTCCCAGAGTACCCCCCACAGGGCCCCCCACAGGGCCCCCCAAAGGACGCGGTCGAACGCCTTCTCCATATAACACACGTAGATTGGTTGGGCGAACTCCCACGCACCCTCCAGGACCCCCCTGGGGGGGGGGGGGGGGGGGGGTAAGTTATTATAGTAATGTCAATATAAAATAAATCAGCTTTGTTTCCAATTAATTCAATTTAATTTAGCAATATTATCTATAATTAGTTAAATGTTTAGCCAAAAGCATTTGAAAGATCAAACTTTATTTACTTATGTGATTTTTATCTCATCACTCTGGATTTTCAGTAAAAATCCAACATTATTTCTCCTTTTGTAAAATACAAGAAATCATAATTTCTTCAGATTTTCCTTCTCTAATAACAATCAGTAAAATTTCTAAGTATTTCTTCTCAAATTCACTATTTTATTAAATCAACATTGATGCAATTTGTTAAAACTTAAAGATTTTCACTAAAGGAATTTAAAGCTTTTTTAAAGTTTTTGAGGTGATTTTTGGAAAACGGGTCTTAGGCAAAAACGACTAATTCATTGATGCATTAAAATTATGTTATAATTTAATTTATATAAAAACAAGAAACATCAACTTTAATGATTTTCTGATAAACTGAAAAACTTTTGGCCAAATGAGTGCAGTTATAAAAAGATTAATTCAGGAGAGTCGAACAGAGGATGACATACATTCTTTATTAAATCATCAGCTCCGCCACACAAAACCAAACAAGCTTCCAACAGATCTCAAATCCAGAACTTCGTCTTTCAAAATATAAAATCAAATCAGCTGAGTCACACCGGAGCGCTATCCTCTCAACCGTCAGTCGTTGGCAAAAATGAGGAAATCAAAAGTTTGGGGGATTTCAGACTGAAACGGGTGAAATAAAAACGTTACAAAAATCAAAAATACTTCCAGGTTTTAGGAAATACACTGATTTAGACTGAAATGTGCTTTAAATTCAACCAAAAACAAAAATCAGGAACAAGTTCTGCAGAGTTTGCAACGGAACATTAAAAACTGCAGTTTTCACATTAATCAGCAAAAATGAAAAGAAAAATACAACATCTGGATCCAGGCTTCTGGACGGACACGACGACCTTTCACCTCCAGCACATCTGGAGACTAAAACCAGAACCGGTCAGATTCTTCGGCGTTGCCTTCACTTTCGATCATACAGCAACAAAAACGCGCTCTTGTTATGAAAATAAGACAGGAAGTGCCAGGAAACACAAGCTTTCAGAAACTTAACGAGGAAACTTGTTCTTCATCACAGATCCGATCCTCAGGTCCAGACGATCCGACGGGTCGGTTTTCGGGTTTGAGACAAAAGAAAACAGTAAAATCAGTCAGAAGTGGGCTTCTCTCTGTTTTCTTAATTTAAAAGTGCCGATAAAAGGAAGGACGATCATTTCTGATTAATCTCTTTGAAGCTTTATTTGAAATATTAAACTCTTAATTTTCCTGTGAATATTGAAAGAACCCGTAGCACTAAGAGCTTTCATTGGACTCGTCTCGGGGAGAATATCTTATTTTTGTGCATTTTAGGATAAACTCATGTAAACAGAGATTTAAACTGAACTTATAACTAAATTAGTCCACATCTTAATTTAATCATTTCTCGGCTTTGTTCTTTTTGTAATTATTGGGAAAATGGGTTTTTACCTCATTAAAGTCATTTATTTACTTAATAATTTGAACCTGAGCAGCTTCTAACTCCTATAAACCGATGCACCAAACATCATTCTTTGTCTGTGTGGAGATTACAGTTGTTTACCGTATTAGGAGCTTGAACTCACCGCAGGTTTAGATAATCCTTTAATTTAGTCAAACTGTAATCCCTGATTAATCATCAGAACATGAACAGAGTAATGACGTGAAACTTTGTATAACTGCCAAAAACAAAAAGACTGAGCTGATTTGCAATCTTCTCGTCGGGATTTTCAGGAGGTGCATCATGGGTATTGTGGTCCGTCTATGAGATGGCCTTGGCTTCGGGTAAAAAGGCTTCCCAGTATTTAATCAGCTGCAGGAAGAAAAGAATCAGAAAATTATGAAACGGTTTATATGAAAAAATTTGTTTCATTTGAAATTTGATATTAAAACCAATTAGATTTGATTTCATTCATGTTTGATTTTTAATTGCACTAAAGTATTTAAGCTAGTCCTGTTTTTTATCACCTGATATTCAGAATGATCGGCTTCATCTGTGATGCAAACTCAAAGTTCAGATTCGTTATTTTTCATTTAGATAATGCTGCCAATCAGAAAACCAAGTCCAGTGTTTCTCCTGGTCTGTGAACGCACCAACATGCCAGATTATTTTAATCCAGAATCCTTTCAGCCAATCAGAGTTTTGATCTTTTTCTGTATTCTGTTATTTACACGTTAAGATAAATGGGCATTGGCCCTCAGACCCAGGATCGGTGAACGTCTACTTACCTGCTGTTGTGTCTGAACCAGCGACTCCAGGTATTTAATAATGATGCTTTTAAAGTCCTTCACTCGTTCTTTCTGTTGAAAACAAACCATTTTTTTAATGAAAACGGGAAATCGATTTCATCTCCTCCCATCGACCGCATTTTAATCTTCTCACCTCGAACCTGCCGACTTCTTTCCGGATGGTTTTGGAAATTTGCTCAAAGTCTCGTTCTCCCTGCTGGACTTTTCCTTCCAACTAAAACGCAGAAAAATACAGAAAATGTTCAAACTTTGTGCATAAATGAACCTTTAAAAGATCGTGAACCACCCGTTAGCTCATTAGCTGCTGTTTTAAACCTAGTCTTAGACAGATGTTACAGATGTTCTGGTAGGATTGTGAAAAGGCCTGCGTTCATAAGCTTTGGTGGAAAATCTGTTATTGTTTCTAAAAATCATCTAGTTATAATAAAGTGCAAATATAAAAAAACAAAAGGCAGATTTTTAAAGCTGTTGAAAGGTCAACATTTAACCGAGTTAATAGCGGTCAGGGCCAAGGACCAGAACAAGAACCGGCCAATGAAACATGTGGTACCAGGCAACGGAGCAAAAATAAATAAAACAATTCTGCATCTTTATTTTTCTGGGCGTTTGAGGAATTTAATCTAGAAAAACAAATTCTATAGTTAAATAATTTTATATAAAAATGACAGAAATAAAAACAAGTTTTATAATAACTAAGTTTAATGTATATTTAATGAGTGTACTTAGTCTCACCCCCGCTGGCCTGATTAGCCACGCCCACTGAGTACTGCTCAGATGTTGTGTTAATCTGATTTTTAAGGTTGACGTAAACAAAGACCTGTTCTGGAATCATGGCGCTGCAGGAATTAAACCGTCACATGGAAAAGTTTAAAGAGCTAGTCACCCCCAAATCAACCTTTTGTTGCTGATACACTGTAAAAATGAGTGCCCAACAGTGACGTAGACGCGTGTAGTCATTACTATGGCTTATTTAAATTATAAATATTCTTCCTAAAACTGTCAGTGTTGCGCCCTCTTCAGGTTAAAAGTCTGCATTACATCTGAATTGGAATCATCCAGTGCTATTGGCTCAGAAGTGATGTGTGGCGTTAGCCGGTATTTCTGACGTGGATGCACTGCAGCCGAGTCTCAGCCACGCCTCCGGCAAGTTGGCACCAGTTGCCTCGGCAACTCACGAGCCAATATGATACGGCTCAGGGACGCTCCCTCCTTAAAATACCTTCCTCATTTTCCTCTGGTGAAGGAGGTGGAGAGAAATGCTCCAGACTAGGAAGCTTGCTGCCATTTCTCCGTCCGAGTGGGGTGGGGGTGTAGTATGTGTGTTTGTTAGCGGCTCATTACTTTCTCCAACGGAGGATCTCAGAGTGGCGGTGGGCTGTCAGTCACTGCCGCAGCGCCGCCCTCTCGGTCTGCAGGGCAACGCCTCCTTTTGGTGCATTTATCAAACTGGAAATGTGGGTGGAGACTCTGGTCTTGTACTGTGATTTGTTTTTATGCTGTGAAGCACTTTGGTCAGCAACTGCTGTTTAAAATGTGCTATACAAATAAACTTGACCTTGGTCGGAGGGTGACTTGCTCTTTAAGTCCCCATAAAATCAGACTCAGAATTGAACTTTTAGGGTTAATTTCTGACATTTATAAAGTCGCCGTTTTTACAGATTCTTTCAATTTTCTTAATATGTAAATAAAAATAAAACCAACATTTCATCCAATAAAAACCAAGCTGAAATTCAGCTGCGCTGATTCTGATTGGTTGATGCTGGAACCGACCAATCAGAGCAGACTGGGCTTTTAGGGAGGAGCTTCACTCATTTGTTCTTTTATCAAAAACAAACCTAACCGATCCGTTTTACAGGGACTTGAAGACTTAATGACATTTTTGGAGGTTTGTCATCTTCACTTATAAACTAATTCATGTGACCGGAGATAAAAAAACAATAAAAACAAAAACCAAACAGAGAAAAATGATGTTAAACTAAATAAATGAAGCAAACAGAAGGCATAAAGCAGTCAGCCAGGACATGGACAGACGGGACGTGGACAGACAGACGGGGAAGGTCCTACCTCCTCAATCTCCTGGGTCGGGACAGCATGGCAAGAAAATGCAACAGAATTTAAGAGGCTGGAAAATAAATGTCAGAGCTTCCAAAATCAAAGAGGAAGCTCCAGCAATATGAGCAAACAGCGAAGAGAAAGAAAACCAGGAAAAGGATGAAAATCCTCCCTCAGACACAGAGGGAACGCTCGACTCTGGAACGTAAAAATCAGGTTTTTCCTTTGGGCCCTTGAACGCACCGTTGTTAACCAGCAACAAATGTCCAACATTATCACTGGACTCTGAACTCACCATCGCTACAGGTGAACTAACGCTTTAGGGAGATTTTACCGCATGAGTCAGGGTTTTATTTCTTATTCTTTAGGATGAATCAGGAGATCAGAGCTGAAAACTACAGATCGGTCCATCATCAGCACACTCGACTTTATTATAGAATTCATTTTCATTTATTTGCTAAAAAAAATTACGTTTTACTCTGGTTATAATTACTTATTGATAATAATAAAAAAAACAGTGAACTGTTCTATTTATGAGACATCAGAGAAAAACCTGCGTCTGAATCAGATCCCTTACATATTTCCTCTCCTAAACAACACAGAAAGGTCACGAAATTAGACATTTCATTTTTATTAAGAGGCTCCTTTTGAGTAGAAACAAATAATAAAATAAACACATTCATGGCTGAAAGGATTTTTACCTCTAAACTCTAAAAATGTTCCTGATTTCAGATCAAATAAAAACAAAAACTTAAAATGATTTAAATGAATATTCTCACACTTTTGTTGGATTTTTGATATTCTTTATGAACGGAACACTCTGGTTTTTCTACTCAGCAATATGAGTTACTTTATTATCCGAATCTGAAAATTAACTCACCCCCATCACTTCATGGGAAATTTTCTGAAATAATGAATGGAACACTGTTTATTAAATTAAATATTTTTTATTCAAACTGATCCTCTGACGTGTTTAAACAACCTTTTGTGTAGTTGCAGTGTCATCTTTCAGCCCACAGGGGGCAGTGTGGGTTAATAGTTGGAGATGTTTAGTGTTATTAGAAATAAATACTACTTAGAGTTTTTTTATTCTGTATTTAGATTTTTGTATTAGAGCAGAAAAAGGGTAACACAGATATTAACTAAACCAGATCCCAGAGATGGATACAATCATAAACTCCACTAGTACCGCTAAATCTGAAGATTGTTTTCTTTATTAAAATATTTGACCATTAAAATTTAATTTCAGCCCATTTTTGACACATTTGAACATAATTTTAGTAAATAAACAGATTAACATTAAAACAAAATCATGTCTAACCTTTATTGTGTAATAAAGGCTTTAACTCCCAGTGAAGTTTGGTTCATTAACACCTGATCTAAAGTTCCTGGTTCCAGACAGCAGATCCATCTATGATCTGATGAAGAGGTCGGATTCCTGCAGCAGCAACAAGTTCGGCTCTTATGAGTGTTTTCTGCTGCTTGTTGTTGAACAACGAACCAAAACCCGACTCCTGACAGGCGGGGAAACTCTCGTCGGCTCCAGATAAACGCTGGTTGTAACTCTACTGTGATCTGTCCTGGTCTACAGCCTCTGACAGCCTTCCTCCCGCTAAAACTCCCCCGTTCTCCTCCCAAACCCGGCGCCTGACAGCAGCTCAGACTGCCGACCACGCTGTGTGTGTGTATCCTGACAGATGAATTTGTGTGGTGACAGCTTCAACAGATGCTCTAATAAAGTACTTTTCGACTTTGCTGTTTGTCGTTTTGAGAACAGAGAAGTTTTCACTTCACTGAACTGAGTTTGAGTTGATTTAACTGACTGGAGATCAGCTGCAGACGCCTGAAGGTGTTTCACCTCCCTTTAACCGGGAGAGGAGCTCCTCGGTGGGGAGATCGATGCTACGTGCTAAACGTACCACACCTGTTTCTACAAAGCTCGTTAACATGATTAGTACTTTCCTCAGACGTCAGATGCATTACCTTCCGCCCTCTGGTGGACGATCTGAGTTCTGCAGCTGGTGATTGTTTTATTTTTATTATATATTATTTTCACTCATCTCTGACAGATGCACAACTAAGATGCAAGGATGCAAGAAATAAGACAGAATAAGGTTCTGGACCCGTCAAAGGGAGTTTTACGTCTCGTCTGAAAAAGTTTCTTCCGACATAATAAACTGGAGCTCGTTCATGAAAGGACAGATAAAAGTAGTCTTAGCTGAATGAAAGTCAAAGACCAAACGCTGAGTTAGGGTTTTTTAAATGAGACGGAGCAGACGAGTGGTTCTGGTTCTGGCAGCGACCCGTTGGGCCGGGCTCACCTCTTTGATCTCGTCTTTGGCCTGCTGAAGTTTGTCAGGTTTGTTGGTGAACTGGAGTTTGGCTTCAGCTTCTCGTTTCTTCAGCAGCAGAACCTGGCTGTCCTGCCACTTCTGCCACGTCTTTATGCGGTGGTCAAACACACCCTGAACACACAAACACTTCCAAAATAAAAGTCTACAAAAACATTCTTTATTCCGTTAGAAAACACTTTAAAAGATTATAATCCTCCCAAAACGAGTTTTAATTCCCCCGATCCATCCTGCATCCGATAAAACGTTTGAGAGGTCGTCGCGCTCGTACCTTGACGGCGGTGATCAGGCGGACGTAATCTCCCAGCAGCTCAGAGAAGAGGTAGAAGTCTGCGTTGGCCTGGTCCTGATGCAGCTGATCGATCTTCTCCTCCACCTCGGCCAGCTGGGACAAAGCTCGGGACAGAGCCGTGTGGTCCTCGCTGTTCCCCAACATGGCCGCCGACTTGGCGAACTGAGCCGTGTTCACAGACAGCTCTGGAGACGAGACGGGGAATGTCAGCATTTCCTTTTATTGGTTTCATGTTTACAGACAAAGCATTAAACGCAGATGGAGATGCTTTTATTTTGGTGACAGGAAGTATACCTTTCCTGTGACACACCAGAGACTCCACGCTGGCGTGAAGTTTCCTCAGCTGGACGTCCAGATTCTCAAAGTGTTGTTGTTTCTCCTCGAACCACTAAAACACAAATCAGCTGTTTGACCTTTGACCCCACTGGGATGTTCTCTTTTGTTCGACTCTGACCCGTTTCTATGAATCAGGATTTACTTTTTATAATTTAAAATCAACTCTGAACTTTTATTATGAGTAAATGACATTTTGACTCACGGCGTCCGACTCGTTCATCTTGATGGTCATCTTGTTGACGGCGTCGGCGGCTTTGTTGACCATCCTCAGAATCCCGGCGCTGCTCAGAGCCTGAGTGTTGACGGCCCTCGGCAGCTGAACAACAGAGACGAAGGTTCGTGAGTTTCAGGCTCTTCCTTCATTCAGGTTTTAAACTTTTCCCCGTGTCGTCTGTATTTGACTCCTCTCTCCTCCCATATCTCCTCTGCACCCCCCCACGGTTGTTATGTCCCTCACGTTTCGGGTCCAATCAGCATTAATGCAGCAGCTCTATGTGCCGAGCAGCTTTAGCAGCAGAAACCGACACAGGAACAAATGGCATCGGTCTGAAAACAACCGGCCCTCCATCTGAAAACAGCCTCATTTTTCTTCATTTTGGAAAAGTTAACTTTTCTCTGGATACGCCGGGATTTTCCCTCTGCCCCCCCCATCTCCTCCCTGATCTAATTTAAGGGGAGCGGCAGCAGCCGGGGGTCGGTGGCGTCCCCGGGGCCCTTGGCGCTGAAGGGGGTGGAGTATGTGACTGGAGGAGGTGGGGGGGTTAAACTGATTTAAACTGCAGCCTGTCAC
>SSNS01000105.1:1569360-1602942 GCA_006937985.1 Aphyosemion australe | reverse complement strand
CCCCCCCCCCCCCCCCCCCCCCCCCCCCCCCGGTTGCGTTTCATTAACCGGTCCAGACGGTCAAACGTCCAAGTGATTCATCTGTTAAATCTGTGACACGAAGTCATTTATTCTGGTTCTCACAACTCTGTTCTATACCTGTGTGTGTGTGTGTGTGTGTGTGTGTGTGTGTGTGTCTGAGCCATCGAATGGGGGACACGGATTCCCTACCGACCAACGTGTCTGACCTCCTCAGGATGTTTTCAGGAGAATAAATGAAACACCAAAGAGTTTTTTGGGTTTTATTTTTAGAGGAAACAGTTCCGTCGTGTTGGATTTATTTTAGAGGTAAAACTCTCCATCAGTTACTGGTCTGGACCCTCTGGGTGACCGTGGATTATTTTAGAGAACGGATAATTACTGATGTACTGGTTATGGATTTGGGGCAACAAAACAGTAAAAAACTAGAATCTGGTGTAAAAGTCCATTAATGTCAGTAATCCAGCTCAGACTGCGAGACCATCTAAAGGCTCAGGAACCCTCTGCAGGTGTTCTGGATTCATCAGCTGATTAGAGTGTGACACTTTGAGTCTAGATTATTGAACCTGAGATGTTGAATGTGGGGTTTTCATCAGCTGTAGCCAGAATCATCACAATTATAGCAAACATCTGGATTTGCCTGGAATGAGTCTGTCTCATAGATTAGTTTCACCATTAAGTTGAATTAGTGACATAAATCAACTTTTGCACCAGATTCAAATTTTTCCAGCTTCACCTGTAAAATTAACAGAAATATTTATTTTTTACTTTCTTTTTTAAAACTCCAGATTCTGGAGGATCTGTTATTGCTAGCGTGAAATTAGAGACGCCGAGTTGACCGTCTGAGAAAAACGAATTATTTTTTATTCAGAGCGTGGTGACGGTGCGTTCAAAGATCAGAAAAAGCATCAGATGTTTGACTTTCAGGTCGTCCAGTCACAGGTCAGGCTGATCGTCTGATTTCTGGTGCTTCATCTGTTCTGTGGACAGAAGCTCGTCTCACACAAGCAGCAGTGGACACGTCTGGACATGTCTTCTGGGGACACGAGTCCAAGTTTCCACTGCTTTTAGGAGAAACGGACCTCATTCTGCTCTAACTCTACTTTTGTTTTTTTTATTCATTAGTAAAAATAAAAGATTTTCTAACTTGGTCTGAGTTCATTCAGGTGATAGTTCAGGTGTGTCCATCACCAGCTGATCACTCCACACCCATCATGCACCACTGCGTCATTAAAAGCCCGGACAGCCAGACCCGTTTGTGTTTTTAAAGTAAATAAATAGGTTTGTGGGAGTTTCTAAGTTCAGAACCCGATCAGACAGTTTTGTTGATTTTCTGCAGCGACGCATTGAAGAAGGTTCTGAGTAACGACGCCGGCCGGCCCAAGTTCTGTTCAAGGTCAGACGATAATGAGCAGGTTTGAGATTCACCTCGGAGTTCTCCAGGAACTGCAGGACGTCGGGATCCTTCAGCAGGATGGGATGCTTCACTGTCCTCATCAGGTACCTGAAACAGGAAGGAAACCACTTCAGTCTCTTAACGAGCTTCAGTTTCTGGTCCGATGACCCGGTACGTCGCTGATTGGGTCTCGTTTGACTGGAGTCAGAAGTCTGAACTGAATATTTAGTTATTTTCAGGTCGATAAACGTCCAGCTGCAGATCCAAAGAGGAACTCAGGTTTATTTACTGTTTCTGTTCTAAAACCCCACTTCCAGCACCAGAACCAGTTGATGCTCAGCAGGTTTTAGTACTGGATCGGTCCAGATCTCTATTGTTGACTCACTTTCTATGTTCATCTAAACTTCATCCAATCATGCTTTCCTCTGGCGCAGGGGGCGGGCTCAAGGAGATCAACAGCCAATGAAAATGTTTGTTTCAGATCTGAGTTAGACTCACTTTTATTCAGAATAATTTAAGACAAAATCCTCGGCTTCCAACATCAGCTGATTGGCTCTCAGCTTCCTGGTGTCTGTCAGCTGATTGGCTCTCAGCTTCCTGGTGTTTGTGGATTTAGAGTTTTTAATCAGAAAGTTACTTTTCCAAACACGGGTTATAAACAGCATGGACTCGTTTATCACCAGCTGGTGTTTATGGTCTGTGGCAATGTCTCCCTAGACTGTGATCCTCTACACAAACTCCTGATGAGGTTCTGCACACCTGAGCAGCATTAATGAAGCCAGAAGGACACGAGTCTGATCCCTACGTTCACCATCAGAGTGATGAAACTGACTCAGCGTTGATTTAGTTACGTCTCCAGATGTTTGTGCACCAAAAGCAGCAGCGCTCAGGAACCCTTTCATTTATTTCACCGATTTCGTGTTTTTAGCTGTTTGGAAAAAAAGACGGCCAGCTTCTCAAACCAGGAGCTTCTTCTCTCCAAAAACAACTTGTAGTTTTTAGAATTTCCATTTTTCTGTAGAACAGAAGGATCAGCTGATTTCAGCCTCGAACTACATAAAACCAGCGTTTAGCTCCAGGTAAATAAGGTTTGGAGCTTTAAGTTCCAGGATCTTTTAAAGGTGACTTTAGGTCTGAAAGAGGCTCCTGGGCATCAGGTTAGTCATCAGATCAGCAAACGTCCAAACATTTCATTTAAATGATAGGAAATCATGTTTTTATTTTACATCCAAAGCCAGATCTGGAGCAGTTTTTGTTCTGTAACAGTGTGTGTGTGTGTGTGCTTCCTAAGATCCTCATTAACCCTTTCTGTGTCCATCAGTGTGAAGTTCTGCTGCTCTGAGCTCCATCAGCTGTCACCTGTTGACCTTCCTGTCAATCAAACAGCATCAGTAAAGGGCAGCAGAATGTCAGCCCCGCCCCCCCAGCTCATGGGTATTCTACAGGAACACGAGGACGTGTGCTGTGATAATGATGTATCTAATATTTGGAGGTTAACCTTTTGGCCTCTAAAGTTCCTCCAGCCCCCAGCAGGAACTCTCACACCTTACAAACTCTTTTAGTGGCTTTCCTCTTCATCGTACCTCTCCAGAGCCGACCTCCTCTTCTCCACAAACTCGTTGGACGACTGGTCCTCCTTCCCCACCTTCACCTTCGTCATCCCTGCAGGACAGGAGGTCAACATCAAAGACCTTTTCCTAAACATCTGTCACTGCTGGTCAACCGTACCAGATAATAAAAGTCAGCATTTGAACTCAACATGTTTCAGTAGAAGCAACGTTTTTATATTTGTTAAAGCTGCTGTAGCAAATCTAGTGAACAAGCTAGGTTTTAAACGCTAACACTCACCCCTTCCTTCGGGTATCTTCCCTGAGACGCTTCTGCCAGAATCAGAAACCCGCGATGCCAGAGGAAACCAGATAGCGCTAAACACCAGTCTCCGTTTTCTAGGTCCAAACCTCTTTTGTTGTCCGTGACTTCAAATGGTGTTTTTCTTTTTGGGACTCTGGTAGTTTGTCCTAAAGTTGAAGTTGGTAGCAGCCGGCTGTTTCTCCTTCTCTGATATTATTGTGCGGAGAATGTTTTTCCTAAACTCCACAACATATTTATAGCTATAAGATATTAGAACGTTGTTAATAGGCATTAAAAATGTTTAAGCTAATCTGTTTTCCAAATTTGCTATAGCAGCTTTAACGGCTGCTGTGGCCCTGGAGGTAAAACATTAGGTCATTTATTGACTTGCAGGTTGTTGGTTTGATTCCTGCACCTGTCAGAGGAAATCCAGAAGCACTGGCCCTTTATGGGAAAGGTGGGGTACAGTCTTAATCCACAGCCAAAAACTAATGCTATGCTAATATTGCTTATTGTGATGTCACAGTCGGGGACCTTTTGAAACGGCTTGTGTAACCAAACATTGACAGATGCAGATGGATGGGTTTTATTCACGTTTGGAGCGTTTCTAGAGGCAGGAGAGACCCACATGGCAGCTAAAAAGGATGCAAAAGGTGAGTTTTGCATAATTTGTCCCCTTTAATCTACATCAACATCGTGTTTGAGAGAAAACTGCAAGTGGGGGCCACATAAAGGCCCCCACACCGCACTTCGAACACATGGTTTTAATGATTGTACAAATATAATAGTGTTCAGATTCAGACGATGAAAAAGCATCTGCAGGTTAAACCGATCTGACCAGCTCAGCTTTCTTACCCACAATGCTTTTCTCTGGTGCGGGGGGGACGATGTAGCCGATGTGAAGATACTTGGAGGCCAGTTTACTGTGCAGACCCAGAAAATCACTGAAACGCCTTTTAACGGAGAAGTCCCTCTGCTTGAACACGGACATGGAGGTCTGGGGGGTGGATTAGGAGGTGATTATGAAGGTAGTTCAGATTATATCAACAATAATCCTAAAATAAACCAGCCTCAGATCTAAAAATAGAACCGTTTCAGTCTTATTAAGTGGAACACGCCGTTTTCACATGACGGTTTTATTTTTAGAGCTTAAAGTGACAGAATCATGTTCTACATCCTTTAACAACAACGTTTACAATCAAATCTCACCTTCGTCGTGACTTTGTAGGCCATGTATGCGTTCATCCCGTCACCTGGGTGAAGACAGAGACTTTAAGGGTTTGTTTATGTCTGTTTCTGTGTTTAAATGTAGAAAATGTCCAGCTAAGTTTATTAAACCAACAAAAACATCCAAGGTTCATCAGCTGTAACGACTGTTGGAGCCTCTGGGGGGCGCCACTACAGCTGTGTTCTTTTTTCTCAACAAGGAAACAATTTACTGAAGTTATAGGACCGTTTGTTTCTCATCAAACCAAAATCCGGTTCCCTCTCCTGCAGAAGAACGATTGTAGTTATAATCAGAACCGGTTTCAGTTTGATTGACCTGCTTGTTTGACCAAAAGGTGACGAGACTTTAGGTGTTTCGTTTACATCATTGTCGTTTACAGGAGGAGAAACACTGGCACAGGAAGTGAAGGTGTAACGACCTTAAGTGACCCCGAGTCAGGACGTCTGTTCAACTGCAGGAAGTGATTCCCCCTCCTGGGTTGGAAAATACTTCATAAATAAATAAAACTAAGTTAAAAAAGATGATTTAATCTGGATTTGATGGAAAATAAAAAATTATAGAAACAGAAACAAACTCATGTCCAAGTGTAAGAAAAGGTGTCGTGATGTTGGGATGAAACAAAAATGACACAAATGCCTTCCCATAAGTATTTCAAAGCATGCATTACATGACACAACAGCTTGCCATACTTTTGGCATCTCTCTCCTCGCTGCTGCAGCGGATCATCAGCTGATTAGAGCCAATCAGGTCTTTAATCTCCAGCAGGTTATTCTGGTTTTTATGGTCGGAGATCTTTCACTTCCTCTGATTTTATCGCAGCTCAATAAAGTTTAAACAGCAGCGACCAGTTGTGACCTCACCAAACCGCCACAGAACGACCCGCGTCAGCCTCTAGTCATCAACAACAGGGCTGATGGGAAACGTGGTCTCTGAGTGACTGAATCACTTATTTCATAAACTTTTTTCCACCTCTTTTTTTTATAATTCCAGGGATTTCCTTGTTTTTCCAGGAGGCCTGAGATTATCCGATCAGCGAGCACTCACCGACTTTCTCAGGGTCAGACACTGATATGTGTATGTCGAAGGAGTCGCCGCCCTCCTCTTCTTCAATCTACGAGAAACAGACGAAACATTTTTAGAAATGAGAAAAACCTTAGTTTAAAATAATAAATCAGCTGTAATCTGCTAAAATGAAGCTGAAAACCATGTGTGAGTGTGAAGTTACTTCATCAAACGAGGAGTGAGTGAACATGTCGTCGTGGGCGTGGCCTATACGAGGGGTGATGACAGAGGTAGGAGGTGTGATGGGGGTGATGGCGGGGGACGGGCCGTCCGACAGCAGGACATCTCTCTCTGGACTGTCCAACGACACCTCCTCCGTCGCCTCTGCAGCAACAACAACAACAACATCATCATCATCAACAACATCAACAACAACAAACACAAACATGTCTCCTGTTAGCTTTAGCGCAGACAGAGCTGGGGGGTGAATTCTAACAGTTTATCTACAAAGTTAAATGATTAAAAATGTTAAATATGAACTAAGGGAACGTTTAAAGAGAGGAAGTTAACAGTAATGGAGGGAAATAAACATCTCTGATGGTTTTTGTTTTGTGTTTATTCTTTTTAAAGATTTTAATTCTCAAATGAATGATTTTAAATCATCAAATAAGTCGTGAATTCCAGCTAAAAGCATCAAAAACATGAATATCTGAACATGAAGCAACAAGAAAAACATTTTATTTAGCGCCTTTCAAGATAAAAATCACAAGCACAATAAAATATAAACTAAAATAAGAAAATACAAATAAACTAAAAAATAAACAAGGGAGTCTGAAAATGTACAGAAATGAAAGAAACATCAGCAGGAAAAGAAAAATCAACAGCAGACAACACCTGGAAATAAAGAATAATGTCCTATTGGCTTACATGAAGGGGGCGGGGCCTGAAGCTTGTACTAGAACCAGCCACTAGGGGGCGGTTGTTAAGTTCTGGCTGCAGTAGGTTGAATGATTTAAATTTAAGATGTACTGAGACTTATTTTACCACTTTTTATCACCTTGGTGTGTGTGTGTGTGTGTGTGTGTGTGTGTGTGTGTGTGTGTGTTCCCACCTGCGAACAGATCCTCAGGATCATCGTCAAACAGCGAGTCCTGTTTGGGTCCGTTTGAGTTGGAGCTGATGTCGACGGCGGGCAGACTGGCAGGTTGAGACTAAAACATAAAACCAACGTTTTACTCGATCAGCAGATTAAAATCTTAATAAATTAAATCAAACACAGAAATGTTTACATCAGAGAAGCTACTGTGAGCTGAATGCACCACAAACAGACGATGGGTAGAACTCTGTTGTGACTTTAAACGGAGACTAAAACGTTCCACAGGTGAGTCGATGATAGAACGCTTTATGGTCATTTGTTTGCTTTAAACACAACGTGGGCCTAAATCTGAAACTTGAAAAAAGTGACTCATGTCTGCAGAAGAAGTGAACCCGGTTCTGCTGCAGAACCCGACTGGATTTGGTCGGTTTATTATTGTTTTTAGTGTAACTGAGGGTTCTGGGTGTGTTTTTACTGAGTAGAACATGAACTCAGGAGTAAAACCAAACATCTGTAGAAACACAATCAGGAAGGATGGAGGGATTTAGCTGAGGGGCCAGAAAAAAGAGAAGAGGAAACGAGTGATGATAACGGACAGCTTCCTCTGTTCTTAGTCAGCAGAGAGCAGAGGAAACGGACGAGAAGATTCATTCAGCCGGCCGACGGTAAAAAAGGGTTTAGGTCATCAGGAGAGTCAGAAACGACAAAACCTTAAACCTGAGGAGCTAAACGCACGCACGCACGCACACACACACACACACACACACACACACACACACACACAAACCTGAGTCAAGTTCAGTTAGAGGAGCTAAAGACGCACGCACACACACACACACACACACACACACTAACCTGAGTCAAGTTCAGTTAGAGAGGAGCTAAAGACGCACGCACACACACACACGGGTGACTGACAAGTTATTGTTGAGAAACTGCAGAAGAAAATCACCAGAACAAAAATCTGAGTGCTGACTCGACGAGAAACACTGACTCTGGCCCCGTGTGTGTGTGTGTGTGTGTGTAAGTTACAACACAATTGCATAAGAAATGTTCTAAAGAACCATTTGAATCAGAATATTTTAAATTTACTGTGAAGCTGAAAAACCCAAAATCCCAGATTATTTAGTAAATAAACCAAACCAGCCTGAGTGTCTGAACCCAAAGAACCAGAAACAGCCTCGTGCCAGCGAGCGAGGACGTCCACCAGCATGTTTTCATCATGTCTAAACACGTTTACGTCACGTTCTAAAGAGAAGTGAGGAATCAAACTCGTTTTACTTTAGCTGTTAGACATGCAGGCTGGTATTCATATGCTAATTAGCCATGTGCTACGTGTGTCTCTTTGGGCTGTGTGGAACAAAAAGACAACAAATAAACAACATGAGGAAAATAAACACAACAAAATGGAACAAAACCAGGGAGAAAAACTAAATTAAATTCATTCAAAAAGAAGAAGGTGGAAACAAGCTAAAGAATCACAAACGGACGTTTTCCAGGATTCACTTCAGATCTGAACCATCCTTCCTGTCCATGAACCTCCTCAGGCTTTAGCCACAAACTCAGTTTAATCTCCAGATGATTCCTAAAACATCCCATCAGTCTGAGCAGCAGCAGCTGAAACAACCAGCATCTGTGATAAAAGAGTCACGATTCAGAAGAGTTAGACTATCAACCAGGACCCGGTGCTTCCAGGACCGTACCGATAAAGTTCAGATAAGAGATTTAGTGAGTAAAACGTTCCTAAAAGGTGAGAAAATAAAAGGAAAAGAACCTCTGATGTCTTCCAAAAAGCCTCTGGGATTTATGAAGCTACGTGGGAATCAGAGAGGGAACGTATAATTTAGTTGGAAAAACTTAATCCATGTTTGTTCTGATCCAATCTCTGGATCCAAACTGGATTATGGAGACTGTGGAAGCACTTTCTTTGTGAGAAGGGAGTCCTGGAACCAGGATTTAGCAGGAAAATTATTCCTGAGATCTAAACGCTCTTAAATGTGTAAAAAGACATTTACTGGTTTAATTATTGTTGTGGGTCAATAAAACGGCTGGTTCAGCAACTGGAGCTGGATGGTTTGACCTGAATAAAATTAAAAAATCTGGTTTAGATACGTGTGTGTGTGTGTGTGTGTGTAAATAACAGCCCTGATTCAGTTCAACAGGAAAAGATTAGACTGTTTCGTTTTTCACTGAAAACTGATAGAGAAAATAAAACAAAAGTGATGTTTGGATTCTCAGGAATAAATCCTGCTACCTGTTCAAAGAGCTGAACTGGGAATTAAAAAAAATAACAACTGGGTTTATTGGTTTTGTCAAATGGGATGTGTTTGTTATCTAAATAAAAACTTCTGTGACTAAAAACGTTTCCCAGTCAGGTAGTTGATTAAACTCCTAAAGTAGCTTCATGCATGACTGACCTTCACTTCTGCACTACTTTAAAGTTTTCAATGCTCTTAACTCAAAGCTTCATGAGTTAAAAAAGTATATGGGAACAAAATATAAATTGTTTAAAGTTGTTTTATGGCAAGGTTTCCGTTTTCCTGCCTCCCCTGAACGCATCACACGCACCTGTGTGACTGTCACCTGACTGCCAGGACAAAACCAACGACGTTTATTTATTAGCGCAAAACGACCCTCTTCGGCTCCTGTAACGTGGCTTTGAAGGCCATGCAACATTGTGGTTTTGCTTTTAACGTATTAGCTCCCACACACGCCAAACTCCATTCAAAAAATCACTCATTTAAGGTGTCTGCGGTGCTCCTCTGCGTTTCCATCTGTTGTTAGCTGGAGGCATCACGCCCTGTTCGCCTGCCTCTGCCTCTATTCGGCCTGCCTTCCATCACCTCCTCCTATTCCTCCTCACCTCCTGTGCGGCGGTCGGCTCCGGGAACAGGTCCTCCCCGTCCTCCAGCTCATGGAAGTCGGTGTGCACCGGCGGAGGTTCTCTGGCTGTGTCCGTCATGTTGGCGTCGTTTCTGCGGGCTGAATGTGACGAGAGACGGCGAGGAAACGGAGAACTGACAGGAAGAGGAGCGGGAGTCAGGCGGTTCTCCCTGCTGTCATGTGACCCACGGCTGTCCTGCTGGGAACCAGAGAGGTGCGGGAAAAACAAGAGGTCTCACTTCGCTACGAGTTTATAGGAGAACTTATGAAGAAAATAACTCAGGAACGAAAACAAAAATCCAGAAACAATTATAAAATTATTACAATCATTCTTATTTATAATTATCCAAAAATAGATTATAATCATGGGTAAAATTTTTACTTTATTTCTGAGTGACATAAAAACTATTAAACAATTATAATTAATTTATTGTGATTGAGATTAACAGAGAAAATAGACTTTAATAGAAAATAGTTTTTCTTCTAATTTTTTAAAATCTTTTAACGTTAATTACGGTCTCAGTTTTTACGGACTCTGTTTTTTTTTTACACCAAATTTAATAAAAAAAGTTGCTCTGATAAAACCTCAGACCAAATAGACAATCTTTGTGACGAAGTTATCCGTTGACGTGTTTCAGCCGGATCGTTTTCAGCGACACACAATCACTTCCGTGTAACTTGAAGTCTGCTGTAACGTTTAATTTACCTTCATTATTAATTGTGGACTTTTTAATTCCGGTTTGATAAATCAGAGGCGTTAATCCGGTGAGATTAAACTCGTGTTTGTGTTTCTACTACTCGGTAGCAGCCGGAACTGTTCGGGTTTAGTTCTTTAGGATGGATGATGCTAGCGGGCAAATGGCTAACGTGCCTTGTGAGAAGTCCGAACATGCCCCAACAGAAGAAGAGAAGCTGTTCCTGGACCGGTACTTGGAACCGGACCTAGACTCAGACTCGGACCTGTACCTGGACCCGGACCGGAACTCTGAACTGGACCTGGACCCAGACCCGGCTAATGTGGAGGATAACGGTATTTATATCTGGTTGTTTCAGGTTAACAAGAGTTCCAGGATCATCAAATAGTTGCAACTGTTGGGTTTGTTTAAACTTAGAATCAACAGGGCGGACGTTTTAGACACAAAAGTTTTTATTTTATTTGTATAATGAAAATAACGAGAAATCTGGAGGTTTTTCAATGTAAAATGATGCAACTCGGCCGAAGTTTGCTTCAGATTCATCATTTTGGGTAAAGGGAAAAAATGTTTACTGACATTTGATTCTGGATTACTTTAATTACTTCAGTTAATTAAAATACTTTAGTTATTCAAACTTGGACTGTAGTGTTTAATACTAAACTTATAAAATGCTTTAGACATGACATAGCAGTCAACCAAAGAGCTGCACAGAGAACCCAAGCACCAGAATCTGTCAAAATACAGTTTATGATAAGTGAAAGTTCACTTAAGGACAACTTTTATGTGTCTGGACCAGATAATAACGAGTCCAGGTATCATAAGTAGTTAGTCTAAAGCTGGACTTGATGTTTCTACAGTACGAGTGGTTTTCTAGGTCCGATCAAGCACGGCCTAGGTGGTTAAAAACTCACTAATACTTCTTTAGCAGGGTGAAGAATCTAAAGCTGGATTCATCCTCATAAAGTTTGAGTCTGAATCTTTCCCAGGTGTCTAACAAAACATAACACACGATTGTTAATGTTTTAATGCTAAAAAAACCTATCAATTAGCTTATACGTGAATAAATTCTTAATTTATGGAAGTTTATTCATTGTTCTTTCCTGTTTTTGTCTCCTTGTCGTCCCGTCAGATCTGATGCATAAGGTTCAGGCTGTACAGGTGGGCAGCACAACTTCAGAGTCCGCCGTCAACACGCAATCGGACTGGGAGAGCCAGGTGGTGGGCATTCTTGAGTACAGCTCCAAACTAAAGGAGGAGTACAACCAGCTGGTAAAGAAACAGGAAGAGGAGACGGAGGCAAAGGAGAAACACAAACAGCAGCTGCAGAAGAAGAAGGAGGAGACCATCCAGCAGCACCAGGTGAGACGGACGAACCCCTGTGCTGGTTTGGAGGCTCGGCGGGGTCTGACCTTTCTGTGTTGTCAGGCTCTGCTGGAAAAACTGGAGTCTCTCCGGGTCAAACTGCAGCTCAACGACTCCAAAGCCGCCAGGAAGAACTTCTTAAGCAAGAAACAGGAAATGACCTTAGAGAAGACCCGAGCAGAGGAGGAGAGGAACAGGTGAGGTGGTTTCAAACTTTTAAAGACACAAAGTAACAATGACCTCCAACTGCACTGGAACCAGTAGACACACATTCCCCATTTCATCTGTTTTTAACCGGCCGCCTTGTTTCTGCCACACAGGAAAGTTGTTTTTAACCCTAAACGTGACCTTTGACCTGTCAGAAAGTGTCCAAAACAAACAGAAAAACTTAAGCAAACAGTCCATCGTCGGGTCAGACATCAGAGTGAGAAACGTTAAAGTAGTTCACCATGTTTTAAACAGTTATACCAGTGTTTCAACTATTCTCTGTACATTTAACTCGAGTCCGAACAGAAAAGCTAAATGAGCTGTGAGGTTTTTTGTGCCTAATTGTTCCTCTGATATATTATTCTAACAAACGCTGAATACACATGAACACCCCACCCGTCTGTCTTCCTGCCTTCAGGCTGGTTAAGGAGATGGAGGAGAGCGAAGGGAAGCTGACGGCGCTCAGAACAGAGCAGTACAAGGAGCAGCAGCAGTGGAAGGAGGAGCTGGAGGAGCTGAGGCAGGAGTTGGAGCGAGTGAAGAGGAAGGCGCAAGCGACCCAGCTGAAGGCGCTGCGGGACGAGATCGCGGCGGTGGAGAAGCAGAGAGATGCCGCCATGTCTACCATCGAGGCCTGGCTCGGCGAGGTTCAAACATTTAGAGTCAGAACTTTCTGTTTTAGCCAGTTTATAAAAATGTTTTGGTCTGTGAACGCACCTTCGCTAGGCGCTAAATCCAGCTAGCGTTAGCGGCGCTTCAAAAGGAAGTTTTTACTTTAGAATCAGGATTTTTGTTTCGATCAGGAACTTTTAGTTTTTGTTTTATTTTGTCTTGATGATCATTTTATCCGCCCTGAATCTGAGCTGCAGCCGTATCCGTGGACCAGTTAGAACCAGTTTAAGTCTAACAACCCGCTCCTGTTCCCAGGTGACCCAGTACCTGAACGTTCTCCAGGTGGAGTTCCCGCAGCAGTACCATATGGAGCGAGCCAAGTGGGAGAAGAAAGAAGGTTTGGTCCAGAAAAACAAGGCGGAGCTCCAGAGCCGCTTCCAGGACGTTCTGCAGCAGCTCCATCAGGGTCGGGAGTTGGAATCCCTCCCCAGGATCAACATTCCGCCTCTGCCACAGATCCCCCTGGTGAGTCTCTGTAAATCCTCTCAGGTCGGGAAGATCTGCTCCGGTTTAATCCCGACCTTCCATCTTCTCTCCCGCAGGCGGATCTCAGATTCTGTCAGGTGATGAAGTCTTTGGCCCCGCCCCCACCTCCTCCACACCCTCTCCATCCACTCCCCCTACAGAGACACCCTCACTACTACCTGCCACGCAACCGCCACCCTCCCCCCCACCACCCCCTTTACCGTGGGTCCTTACGCCCCCCACCCCCACTGTACTTCCAGCCTCCCCCAGTACTTCTGCACCGGGCTCCGCCCCCCTTCCAGGCAGTCCCGCCTCCCCGACATCAGTTCCAGACCTACATTAGGGCCCCACCTCAGGTGACTCCCCCTCCCAGTGTGTCCCCGTCTCCCCCAGTGGCCCCCTCCCCGCCCCCCCCTGTGGCCTCGGCTGCCCCCGCTGATAAACTGGAGAAGGTTCTGGAAAAGCTGGGGGCGAGGTTCCCTCAGTGCAGCAAGGCTCAGCTGATGTCGCTGCTGCAGCAGGTGAAGAGTTCCCGAGGAACGCTGGCGGGAATGTCCATGGATGACGTCATCGAGCAGGTCGGCTTCAAGCTAGTCCAGAGCGAGCGGTCGGCTCCAGGGCCCATCAGCAGGCCAGCTCCTGTGGGGCCCATCCAGAGACCGGCCCCTCCCCTTCAAAGAGCCGCCGCCGCAGCACCTCCGCCTTCAGCCGGAGCCCGGAAACTCTGCCTGATGTGCCAGAACCACGTGGACCCAGAGAGCCGGCACCCGCTGAGCTGCTCCCACGCCATCCACAAGGACTGCATCCAGATGTGGCTCCAGTCCAGCAAGAACAACTCCTGCCCCTTCTGTCCAGGGCAGTGACCCAGAACCAGGAGAACCGACCCAATAAGACCGTCATCAGATCCGTTATGTTTGGACTTTTAGTTCTGCTTGTTCTGGAGTTGGGTTCAGATGTTTTGGACTCTTTCTGCGTTTGTTTTTTCTGTTTTATTAATTCTTCATGTTTAAAAGTTAAAGTAACCTCAGAAACTAAACTGTGAAACGTTCAGGACACAAACGTCCTGCGGTTCTGGTGTTGGAAGGAATGTTTTAGCCAAAGATGTTTCTCTTTGTTTAATCTTTCAGAATGAAAAAAAAACAATAAATGTTCATTAAAAGAATAACTCAGTAAGTCAGATTTGTTCAGTTAACCTTTGAATGCATCAGATAAGCATAAATAATAATAAGGAACTGTTGCAGCAGCTGGAGGTTGGTCAGAAATAAAAACAGACGTGGAGAAAACTGTTGGTACAACAAAAATCCTCTAAAATAACAAAGAATAAAAAAATGGTTGAAAATCAGCAAAAAAAAAATCAGTCACCCCTACCAGAGTCTTACACCCCCCAACCTTTCCTGTTTGAAGAAGTGCATCTAAAGGAGGCGTCGCCCTGCGGACCAAGAGAGCGGCGCCGTGGCAGTGACTGACAGCAGCTGAGAACGCGTGATTCGGGGGAATAAGGATCAGGATCCTGTCATTGAGAACGAGACGTTCCCAATGACTGGATTAGTTTTTTAGGATTGTAAATGTCAGAGGTGATTCATTTAATCGTGGGACGACGGTGGCAGAGGAGTTAAGTGCCCATCTCATAAACGGAGGGTTGCAGGATCAATTCCTGCTCAGTTTGTTGCAGTCGTGTCCTTGGGCAAGACACTAAACCCACCCTGCTTGCTGGTGGTGGTCAGAGGGACCGGTGGGGCCTGAGCCCCAGGGCAGCTGTAGCTACAATGTAGCTCATCACCACCAGCGTGTGAATGGGTGAATGACTGTTTTGTAAAGTGCCTTGGGGGGTTGTAGAACCCTAGAAGGCACTACACAAATACGGGTCTTTTATTTTCTTGAAAAAACATTTATTTCATTAGTTGCCATCGGTGTGTGAAGAGCATTTCAAAATAAAAGCCCCAGCTTTAACCTTCTGGAGATCTGATTTCCCTCTGACGCCTGGCTGCGTCTCTCCCAGCAGACGTCCCAGTCGGCTTTAATGGGAGAACTGGACGGGGTTAAAGGAACCGTCCCGTCCCAATAAACATCAGATCACTGATGAAAATGTTCCCATCTGTAGGGTGAATGATGAGTGTGTGGGCCACGTCCTGTTTACACACACACACACACACACACAAGTTCTGGATCCTACGATGCAGTGAAGCTGGAGAATCGGATCTCCCATCAGAACTCTGGCAGCAGCGTTCTGGATCAGAACCTTTAGAACCTCCTGATCAGAGGATCACAGTAGTCAGGTCTAAAGGTAAGAAATGCACAGACTAGTTTATCTGCACCACTTTCAGAGGAACCCAGCACAAGAGAGGATGTTTAATCTATACTGCCCCCTGCTGGTCGCACTCCAAACCAGATCACAGAGATGAGGAACGCCCAGAAACTTCCTCAAGATGTTCTGGAAGAAAACCCCAGGTTCATCAAGATGTGATTAATCCTTTAATCCTCGTTAAATGATCTGTGTGTGTGTGTAGGTGTGTGGGTGTGTCTGTGTGTGTGTACCTGTATGTTTGTGTATGTAGGTGTGTGTGTCTCTCTCTCTGTGTGTAAGTGTGTGTCTGTGTCTCTGTGTGTAGGTGTGTGTCTGTGTCTCTGTGTGTGTGTGTAGGTGTGTGTCTGTGTGTCTGTGTCTCTGTGTGTAGGTGTATGTTTGTGTGTGTGTGTGTCTCTCTCTGTGTAGGTCTTTGTGTGTTCCTGTGTGTGTGTGTAGGTGTTTGTGTGCTCCTGTGTGTGTGTGTTCCTGTGTGTGTGTGTGTGTGTGTGTTCCTGTGTGTGTGTGTGTGTAGGTCTTTGTGTGTTCCTGTGTGTGTGTGTGTGTGTGTGTTCCTGTGTGTGTGTGTGTGTGTAGGTCTTTGTGTGTTCCTGTGTGTGTGTGTGTGTGTGTGTGTGTGTGAGCTCTGGGCGGTGTTATGGATCGGCGCCCGAGCGTCTCCGGGGTTTCGGGGCATTAGTGATGCTCTGTTGTGTCTCCAGCGGATCCGGTGACGGCTCTAATGTCGGTGTGATTTACAGACCGTTGGACAAACAAGCATCATTACGGCGGCCTGTAAACGCGGGCCTGACTGACCGCTCCCAAAGTGGAGCCTGGGGACCCCCGGGGTCCCCGTAAGAGGCTCCCGCAGGACCCCTCAGCAGAGTGAGGGAGTTTTATTTGACTGTTATTCCTTTCAGGAGGAGGTAAGGGAGGCAGAATGAGTGATCAGAGGTTTGGGTCGGACAAAAATCCACTCAGACTCGAGGATCTGGGCTCAGACCCACAGAGGGTGTTTAAGGAAACGCCGCCCATAAAACACACCTGTAAAAACATTACAGGTGTTCTGGAGCTCAGAGCAGAGCAGCGTTTACTCTTTTCATGTCACTTCTGTGTAATTGAGCCCTCAGAGTCTCATTTCCTCACAAGCAGTGAAAAACATCCCCAGGAGGACGGCTTTGTCTCAGCATGTTTACGTTGTTACATCTGGATTCACAACCAGGGATTATTTAATCCTAATCTCTTAAAACCAGCAGTGTTAAATAAAATCGTTCTGATCTACGACTCCACAGGATGGAGATCATGTTTGTTTTGCTTTTTCACCTTCAAAGTGGACAGGTCCAGAGGGCGGGGCCAGAGGGGAACTGACTCCAGCTGAAATCTGATTGGCTTCTGAAGTTCCCCTGTCTAATCAGTCCTTATATTTAAAAATAAAGGTTTAAAATGATGAATATTTAAACGTTTATTGCATTATTCTACACACACACGCACACACACACACACTCTTAGTTCACCCTAGACCTGCAGCAGCAAACCTAAAGGGATGAGCCAAGGAATCACTGGAATTCAGAGGAGCGATCTTCGTCTCACTGCAGGACTTTTGTGGGTAAACAGACCGAGTTTATTTGCATTATTTTGGTTTTGGGCTTAATTTTGAAATAAGAAGCAGCTTTTCTGAACTTTTATTTTGAAGGTGCACTGATTAAACGGCGCTCCCCTGAACCTTGAGCTCTTTTCCCCTGGACAGTCCGCTGTAGGTGAAGCGACTCTGCTGGTTTTCTGATGTTCTGCAGCCTCAGACGGAGCACGGAGACGCTCTCGGTGATGCTTCAGGTGGAAATGAAAGACCTGCTAAAAAAACCTTCTGGCTCGTTTCAAATAAGAACTTTTAGGAAACTCTGAAAAGAAAAATCAATTATCAGTTTGAGTGTAACAGTCTGTGACATTCAGCAGAACATCACCAACGATCGGCCTCGTCTCCGGAGTTTCTGGACCTGCAGTGAAACCGGGCCTGCTGTCAATTACAGAGGCAGGAAAATTAAAATAAGACACCGGTCGGTTTGCTGCAGGTTATTCCTGATCCGTGCTCCTGGAGCCTCCTGGGAGAAACCGTCTGAAGGCCGAACAAACACTTTAACGAGGCTCCGCGGCTGTTTTAATGCTCCACATCAACACGATCGACTGTGTGACACCAGAACTAAATGCCAAACTGCTGCTAAAGAGCAAAACTGCTGCTGCTGCTGGAGGTCACATCCTGTCTGCAGCTGCAACATGAAACAACACAATGCTGCCCCCTGGTGGCTCCCCAGAGGAACTGCTGAAAGCAGAAACGGTTCAGGTAAAGTGATCCAAAAATGAACCTTAAAGAGAAAATGCTGGGAATAGGGATGGGAATAGGGATTAGAACATTCTGTGATCTTTGAACCAAAGAGAAAAAGGAACACCCAGTCCTGGTTCTGACATGGTTCTGTGGTGAATTGAGGTCCAGCTGAGATTATCCAGCCACATCTGCTGCATTCAGGACCAAATCTGTTGGACATCCAGAGGGGACCGGTTCTGGACCGTCCTCCAGACCCACAATACTAAAGCATTGCTGAGGAGGTGGAGGGACCAGGGTCAGAACTTTGTTTAGAATATTCCAGGAAGTGGATGAAACGGACCCATCAGATGTTTTGGCTGTGAAGAAAGTCAAAGCTAGCATCTCACTGATGGTCATGAAATCTGGATCAGGACTGAAGGATCCAGATCCTGGATCCAAGCGGCTCAGTGTCGGCCGGGCCCAACCGTAGAGCTAAGGTGAGGAGCCGCTGCTCCTCCTCGTCAAAATGAGTCATCTGAGGCGGGTCGAACATCTAGTTTGTTTCCCTCCACCTTCTTAGACAGCTGAATTTGTGCTGAGGAGAAATTATCAACCCGCCACAACTCTAGAAAGCAGCTTTCAGCAGAACCGAGATGAGAACAACCTCTGGTCCAAACAGGTAGATCTTCCTCATCCGGGTTCTGAATCAGTGGGATGAGAGGAGGATTCAGAGGAAACCTGTGAGCCAGGTTTCTGTGTGGATGAGTCCTTCCTCCTGATGTGATGTTCTGCTCAGGGCCGACACAAACGCAGAGCTGCATATGAAAACCCGCTGGTGTCGGACGGACGGCCCAGTGGAAGACGAATGGTGTTTATCAGCGCAGGATGCCGTCTAATTAGCTTTTTTCTTAAAGGTTGTATTTATTAGTATCCATCATCGCTGTCGTTACATCAATTAATACTGTTGACGGGTCATGCCCCCCCCATTCTTCACCAGCAGAAGAACCTCCTCTCCACCCGTTGGCATTAAAGGCCTGTCATCCCAGCATGCCGCGGGGCTGCCGGCCGCAGCCCAGCGGTGTCAATTAAATTTGATTGACTGAGTAAAAGAAGCACACAAATAAGCCAAAACAACAGACACAAAAATCTATACATGACCCCCCCCCCCCAAAAAAAAAAACTCCCCACAAGTCCCCTCCACCCCGCCTGTCAAATCAAACGCTTGTCTCACCCGATTTCATGGTGTGTGCTGCGAGTCTGTTAGTGTGTGTGTGTGTGTGTGTTTAGGTGTGTGTGTGCATCAGACCAACCCCCCCCCCCCCCAGCAAACAGAGTGAACCAATTAGCGGCTGTGAGGCTTCGTCCGAGCTGCACAGCGAAGACTCCTGGGTATTGACTCAAACTGTTGTCCAATAAATGAGGTCTAATTTATCAGTTTAACTTCACCCTCCCCACACACTTCACCCCACCCCCCCCTGATGAAAGCAGGAGGACAGAGGAGGTGGAAACAGGAAACAAATGGCTCCAGTTTTTTGTTTGGTGAGCAGCGAGGAGGGTTTGTAAAACCCACCATCCTCCCGTGTCTCGTCCGAGAGCCTCTTGTTGTCGTGCTAATTGTCAGTCTGTGAGCTCATGTTTCATATTTGCTGCGATGATTGAGGGGGGCCATTAGAGCGGACCCCATTAGGCTCCGTGGGGAAGCAGCCGGCCCTGCGTGGGAACCATCAAACACCAATTTGCTTCCCAAACACCATAAATCTGCCCTGTTAAGTGACTGTTTTTGATGCTGCTGAAGCGCGCAGAAATAAATATTAGCTCTGTTATATATCGTTCATTAAATTACCAGTGAGTACAACTCACACGCATCATCCATCTCCATCAGAGGTGGTCCAAAGTGGGGTCCTGGGACCTGCAGAGGGCCTCTAACAGAGCGACAGGAGGTCTCAGAGGAAAGGGTGTTTATTTAAAATACCAGGTAATCAGTTCCTAATGATGAAGATCTTATGTGTGGAAAAACATGAGAAGTTTTACTCATGCAGGAAAACATTTCTGCAACATTCACTTTGATTTTACATGCCGGGCTAGGATGTGAGATTCCTGAGTCCAGGATGTATTTTGTTGCCTATTTCCCATCAACCTTGCCTTTTCCTCCTAAGTTTCTGCACTGATAATTATTTTAAAATTAAATTGAGAGAAATATGTGTTTGATCTAAGTTTCTTCAAAAAATAAGACAATTCACCAAAATCCATCCAGGTTTATTGGATTAGTTTAGAATTCCATTTTATTTCTCTGATCCAGGGTCAGTTTTAGGAGGGAAACTCGGATATCTCTCTGGAAGTTCCTGTTATCAGTTTAAAATAATATTCCTGTCTCCTCTAAGGTGAAGTTAAGTGGCTGTTTAGACTGAACCAGGTTCTGCTCATTGATCCTCTGATGTTTTAGAGCTGGATGCTAATGATGCTGTTAGCTTAATTAATAACTAGCTAGCAGCTAAACGTTAGCATTAACAACACTAGCAGGGTGGCTAATCTTTAGGAAAACTCTGAATAAACTAGTAAACTTTGTATTAAAATTCAAAACCAACAGCACAGGTGTTAATAAAACTCACTTCCACCTGTTGAACAGGTGTTCATTTGTTCTGGTTCAATCCATGGCTTTGAGCTAACTACTAGGCTAACTCAGCACGCACAGCTACATGATAAAAGGGCTTCTTACTGTAACTTGGAGCGGTCCTGATGGCCAGAAGTTCCAGAACTTTCTTCACTTTTTGTTGAATCCCATCAGAACAAAGTAAAAAAAGAAATTCGGATAAAAGGAAGCACACAGCGCCTCCTAGTGGCTAGTTTAAGGTTCAGCTTTAAGCCCCGCCCTCTCTGTTTTCCTGACAAGAAAAAAACACACCTCCTTTTTTCAGGTGATGACTAGATCTGCTGCTGATGGTTGAGATATTCATGTTTCTAACACGTTTAATCAGTTATTTGATGCTTAATAACCATCACGATTGTGTTCAGGTGAGTGGGCGGAGCTTTCAGCCAGGTGAGACTCTCAGCCCCAAATCAGAATCTTGTGAAAGCAGAGCTTGTGAAGAGAGAATCATGGCTTTGCTTTGTACCAGCAGACAGGTTTACTCCGCTGCTGCTGCAGACTAATCTGACCTTTGTGAAACAGCTTCTCTACGACTGCAGGGTTTGATTTTGTGTTTGGGGAATAAAAAGCTTCAACCCCAATGTCTGAACTCATAGAATCACCTCTTCTCTATAAATATAAACCAGGGTTGGCCAAACTGTGGCCTGTGGGCCATTTGTGGTCCTCAACCCTAACTCTAGAACAGTAGAACATCATCAATTATTTATATATTTGGATTTACTCATACTTTAAAACTAAAATCACTAATATTTAGTTATATAATACATATATTATTACATGTAAATTACCATAAAACTTTGTTCTAAATAAACTATGATTTTGTTTTTTTATGAAAATATTGTGTTAATGAAAAGGTAAAAATAATTCAACACTTAACTTTTTTATATTAAAGGTGTCATCACCTATAATACCGTGGATATCTACGTCCTATTATAATCTTTTAGACCATTAAAGTAAATTGTATTGGAAAAATAAATAAATAAATGTGATTTTTTAATCCTTTATTGTGAAGGGCATATTTTCTCACAAGATCACACGCAATATTTCGGCTGTCTCGGATGCGCGCGGGACTGAGGGGCGCCTTGATTGGTGGAAGGAAGCAGGAAGCAGCTTCAGCGTCTCGCCCCAAAATAACAAAAGTTATAACTGAACCCGACCTGGCAGTGACCTACGGGATCTAACCGTGTATGTACAAGCCTGAGCCCAAGCCTCGCCTCGCCTCGCCTCGTGCATAATGGCGTCCTCGCTTGTTGTTGAGTTGGGACAAAGCAAACGAACATCCAGGCATCGGCTCTTATGTTGTTGTGAAGATGGAATACACACACCGATCGGAGTTTTGTTTCCCATAACACGGATTATAACACGAGTCGTCAACGGTAAGACATCATTTATGCGTTTCACGTTATGAAATGAGCTTTGTTGTGCTGGTTTGTTCGCTGCTGGTTCACATTTGTTTATATTCGACCTTTGTGTCGACATATAGGCCAGAACTCAAGTTCTGGTGTTGGAGTGCGTGTGCTGGTGGGGTGCATGTGAGCTGGTTGAAGAAGCAAGATTAAACAAACGCTTCAATGTTAAATATCGGCTTCTCAGCCAGTGAAAAATCATTAGGAAGCCATTATAGACATTTTTTCATGTGGAAAAGTGAAGATTTCCGGTGATGACTCCTTTAAGAACATCTAAAACGTGACATCACTACAATAAATGCAACCTGCTTATTCAGGATAGTCAAATAAATTCTTCATGTGTTCTAAAACAAAGACAGAATCATTTCTGACAGAAAGGTGAATTAATAACACTTCTGTTTTTATTTATAAAGCAAAGGTCACTAAAAACAGAATCCTGACAATAAAAGAGGTGTTTCATAAAGTTCATCCTGAAAAATGACACGACTCCAGTTAAAATTCCAGAAAGATTTATTCCAGCCTTTGTGACATTTAAATAATAGAAAGTGTGTCTGTACACGCTGGTTATTAAAATCTGAGCTCAGATCAGTTTCTTTCAGCATTCACGGATTTGCCTGATGAAGAAATCCTGCAGGTGAGGAGTTTAGTCTGATTCAGGTTCAACAACCAAACAGATGATAAATCTCCAGGAAGTGGTCAGAAACTAAAACACCCAGTTTGGTCTAATAGGAAAAAATGTGATGCTTAAAGGGATACTAGGCAGTTTTGGCTTGTTTTTAGCACCCCCTAGTGTCTGTTAGTGAAAGCAAAAGCAAAACTTATCTCCTGGCTGTGCGTTGGTCTTTCTAACACCTTAATCTAACAGCTGAAACGTCTCCTCAGCCTTCATTAGTGTCTACAGGAGCGGTTCATCACTAAATCAAACACATCAGCTGTGTTCATGATCTAAAACATGCAGGAAGCAGACTGCAGCACCAGGCATGTCAGCTCCACTTTACTAAGTCCAACAGGTGGTGGCCCTCTGGTGGAGGTACTCAGAAGTTGCAAGTGTTGAGTGACATTTCATCAAGAAATTTTAAAATATGAAAAAGTTGCATAGTATGCCTTTAAAGCCACAAAGATTTTATCCATAAAATATGTTGAATTATGTCAGTTTGATTTGATTATTTAGCACCAGATGATTAATTAAGCCTGTTTTGGTGGGTGTAGTTCTAGTTTCTGTTCTGAGTTTCAGACATCAACAAACAGCTGGAATCCAGCTGCTTTTGTTGTGGTTAAAAGGATTTTTTGGTCATTTTAATGTTTCACTCAGTTGTTTATCTACAATAAGGACCACACCGTCTGGTGATGTCACTCGTGGTGGGCTGGGTCTCTAGAAAGAGGAAGAAGTCCTGTGGTGAGAGGACCTGTTTCTAAAAGCATGGCTTGTTTTAGATAAGGTCAACACGTCAAAATGACAGAAAAATCCCTTTCACCATAAACCACGAGATCCTAAACCTGCATTTAAATGTAACTATTTAAATAAAAAGGAAAAATCGTGTTAACAGACGAATAAAAAAACAGAACATCCAGCCTTGAAAATGTTTTTTTCTCTTGTAAAACTAAAGATTTGAACCTTTTCATCAGATTACAGCCTCCACCCTCTGGTTTCTATCTTCAAATTAAAAATTGTTCCCACAAAAACTGACCTCACAAAAAAAGCTGCAGAAAATTCCCGGAATGTCGAGTTTTCCTGGTTTTCTTCCAGCTTCATGCTGCAGTAGAAGGTGCTTCTTTAAACCTCCCCGTCTGAAAAACATCTCTAACAACTACTTCATGCCAAAATGCTGCATAGATAAAAACAGCTGGAATACAAAAGGAGAATAAATACTAATATATACAGAAGGAAATGTGCAGGATTATAAGACGTAAACCAGACCGACGCGTGCAGAAGCAGAAACACATAAATATCAGAAGAGCAGAAACATAAATTAGATCTGGACAGATGTTCCACGTGTTTCTGGACCAATAAAACGAATCCAAACAAATAAAACGTAAACATGACTGAGTTTGGAAAAACTTCATATTTGATCTGAATGAAAATAAAAAAACTGCAACAGAAAAAACGAGAAACTTTAAAGTGAGAAAATAAAAACGTTAAAGAACCAAAGACATTTTAGGAGCTTCGGTTCTTCCCGTCCCGTAGGCACTGGCTGGTTAAACGTTGCTGACTTTGCTCTTGCCCTTGGCTCCGCCCCCTGGGCTGGGTTTACCCTCACACTTCCTGCCAGGTGAGTTCTGACAGGTGGACAGTTTGACAGCAGAACCCGCTGAGCTGCTGCTGCTGTTGTGGTTCGAGTTTCCGCTCAGCGACTCCATGATGGAGCGGAACGTCCCGAACGGCCGCCTGCTCTCAGAGTTGCCGGTTGGAGTCCTGTCCTTGCCCGAAGGCGCTTTGCTAGGTTCTGCTTCCTGATTGGAGCTCTGGTGGACCTGCTCGTCGAAGGTGACCCTAAGTTTCAGGTTCTGGGAGGTCTTCCTGCGGGACGAGGGGGACTTCAGGGCACTCTTAGGGCTTGTTGCGCCCTTCTGCCCGTCGCCGGGAGTCTCTGGAGTTTTATCGCTGACCTCGGGGTCGCTGGAAGTGGGGGAGGGGTTGTAGCCGATGCTGTCCACCGACTTCGACCCGCTGAGAGAAAAAGCCAGCTTCCTCTCAGCTGAGGAAGAGGAGGAGGTGGGGGCGTGCTTCTTCATCATCAGATGAAGGTGGTTTGAAAGCGGCCCCTCCTCTGTGATTGGCAGATGGGACGGCCTATCGGGTTTTAGGGTGTTTGGGGGCGGAGCTCCTTGGCTCTTGCCCTCCTCTGGAGGATACCCGTCTGAATCGGACTCACTCAGAGAGCGCTGCATGATCTGTTTGAGCCTGGCGAGCTTGAGCTCCCTCCGCTCTAGCAGCCCAGTTCTGTGGCCCCCAGGGGCCCCGGGGCCCTCCCTGCTCAGACCGGCCCCAGGGGGAGGCCTCTCTCTGGGACAGAGCATCTCAGACGCGTCCTTCCCCAGGAGCTGCCGCAGCACGGAGTCAGGCCCCACCCCTCCCTGACGGACCAACCAGTGACCGTCGCCGGGAGTCCCCTCCGCCGTCAGCATCATCTCTGACCACGCCTCCACCGAAGGCTGATGGGAACTGAAGTCCAGAGAGAGACACAATTACATCATCGCTAATCACTGAACAGGTAAGTGGGATCTGAGAGGGTTCTGATGGTTTCAGGTGTGTGTGTGCACTACCTGGGTGATCTGGACGACGTCCCCTCTGTCTTGTTGGGGTCCATCAGCCTCTGCAGCTGTTTCTGCAGGTTGATCCTGTCTGCTGCCTGCCTGCAGGACAGGACACAGATTTATAAACACAGTTAGATCCTAAAGATCAGGTATTAGTCACGTCCATCATTTTACTAAACCAACTCCAGCAAGTAGACTGGCCCGCTGCACACAGATGCTGCTGGAGTCTAACAGGAACAACGAGTTTCATCTCTGATTGAATTTGTTTTTGTTTGTATAAAAATGTTTTTTTAATACTTTTTGTGATTTTATCTGTATTTTTACATCCAGTTATTGTGTTTGTATTAAAAACACACTGGGCTGTGTTTAATCACGCTTTCAAAATAAAGTTTGACCTCTGACCTCCAACAACACATTTATAAAACTAGAACAGAAGCAGAAATCAGGTAAAAACAAACTAATGGGTCAATTTTGTTTAATAAATGGGTTTAATTTAGTGTTATAATTTTGTCTAAATATCAAATATCATCTGAAATAATGAAGAGATTATTAACATTTTTACTGTTTATCCCTTTTATTCAATAAAACGTTAAAATTAAAGGAAAATTAAACTCCAGAATAACAAATGATCTGCTCATTTTAAGGATTCAGAAATTTAAATGTAATTTTTTTATTATTGATTAAGTAAAAACTGTAAAACATCATTCAGATTAAAATAATCTGGATTCTATAAAACCATAATTTGTGTTTGAGCTGATCTGGGATCTGAGAGGGGACCAACACTTACTCGTTGAGCTGTTTGGTGAGTTTAACCACCTGCGAGGCCAGAGACATGCAGGTTTCTACGACCACCAGGTAACGGGTGCAGGTGGTGTGGCCCTGCCGCTCGGCACTCTGGGAAGGCCGCTCCCCCTGCTGGTTCTGGACCGTCACGTTTGACCCGTACTCCACCAGAGTCTGGAATCACCAAGCAGAAAAAAAACTTTTCATATTTGGGGCAACGCTGGTTTTATTTTATCTTACTAACAGAAACTGGCTCAGAGCAGGACTTCAGAGGCTCAGCATCAGTGGGTTACCTGGATACAGGTGAGGTGTCCGTACTGAGCTGCCACGTGGACGGCCGTGTTCCCGTTCTGGTCGACTTCATCCAAAGAAATTCCCTGTTCCTGCATGAACTGAAGCAGCCAGAGCAGGACTTTCTCCTGGACAGAAAACAAAAATATAATATTTCAGTTACTGTTTATGTTTAAAAACACAAAGTAAAGGTCTGTTTGTGTCTGATCGGAGTTCAGCTGCAGGTGGTTAATAAAGATGTCAGAACAGTCATAGTTCTGGACTCGTTTAAATGACCTGAACAGCTAGTGTCTATTTTCTGTGTAAATGCAGGAATCTCTCCCTCCACCAGGTGGCAGTGTTGTACAGGTAAGACTCCAGAAGATGTTTTCCACTCACTGGATCTGGTGTTAAACAGCATAAACGAGTTTTTCTGTTTCTGTTCCTTATTTTTGGGAATGGTTCGGGAAGAGGAGCGACACCAGAACCTCCCAGAGCTAACCCCCCCCACACACACACACCACCACCACCACCACCAAAACCTGCAGGTGAGTGGGCAGGTGTTACCTGTCCGTAGCGTGCTGCGTAGTGGATCAAACTGGGATGTTCTCTGGTGCAGCTCAGCTCCGCTATGGCCTCCGTCTCACTCACCATCCACCTCACACACTCCAGATGTCCGTTCTGCAACACGCACGCACACACACACGCACGCACACACACACGCACACGCACACGCACACGCACACACACACACACAGTTATGAACTTTAAGTCTATTGGATAAAACTGAACATTCTGAGGTGTTTTAGTGAAACCAGCTGATTAATCCCTTTAATCTGAGAGAATAAACCAGAATCCTGCTGATAAAAGCCGACGGAGACTCAGGACACAGCTGTCCAGCTTGTCTCCTGATAAGACACTTCCCCTCCGGTTTCCACCGCAGAACCAAAACAAACCAGAACCTCCATTGTGCCACACGATGACCTCACAGCTGATCCAAGGTCAGCCTGTTGTTGGATTACAGACGTCTGAGTTCCAACATTAACTGGAGCTTTGTTGTTTATTATACTGATGTTTCTGCAGAAACTCTGAGGATAAACGTTTGGTTCAGGGGTGATCCTGGTCTTCAGATGTCACCGGTCATCAGAAACGTGGAAGATGGAAATCCAAAAGGACACACAGCGATGCACCAATCACAGTCATTCTTTATCAGCCTGCAGATTTCAATGTGTTCTGGATTACATCAACTATCTGATGCGTCCGCTGTTCGATCAGGAGTCTATCAAAATCCTTAAGCTAATGTGAGGATGCTAACGGAGGTTATGGTGGGAAAGACGCATTTGAAGGACATTTTGAAGGTTTCCAGCGGTGTGTTAGGTTGGACTGTGGACGTCAGACTATTTTACTGGAGGACATTACTGAACCCTTCAGGACGTAAAAGGAGTTTTAGCCGGAGATGGCTCTGTTCTCTCGGTGATAAGAGGCCTCAAATGGTCAGCTGGACATCATTTTGCATTTCTGACTGGTTTGACAAACGCGTCGACTGTGTCGACGGTTATGGTTGTATCCTTGATTGGCATATAGGAGTCACATGACCCCTAGCTTTCTAATGATGTGTAACATGTATGCGTACGTAGAGATGAGGCGCTGATTTAACCTGGAGGTTCGTAACGTCCCATCCACAAGACAAACTCATAGACTAAGAAACAGCACTGGTAATAAAAGGGTCAGTGAAGGACACACACACACACACAGACCTTGACCCCCAGGCCAGCGGGGGTGAGCTGCTGGTTGTTGCGCTCGTTCAGGCCGTCCTCCCCCATCAGAGAGGTGAGGTGCTGCAGACAGTCGGCGTGACCCTGAGAGGCGGCGACGTGCAGCAGGTTGTTCCTGTCCTCGTCTCTGATCAGCTCCAGGTTGTCCGCCGCTAGGTGAGGCTGGGGGGGGGGGGGGGGGGGGGGGGGGGGGGTAGAGATAGAGTATTTACACAGAAACAATGTTTCACATTTCCAATGAGTGAAGAGGAGCAGGAGGGAGGAGGTGCAGTAGCAGACTGATGAAGACTCAAACCCACCAGCAGGGAGATCTGCCCCTCCCTGACGATGTTGATGATGTTCTGGTTCTTCTTGGTCTCCTCGTCCACCTCCCCCCTGGAGCCTCCTGCTGCGGGGGTCCGGGTTTTGGAGGCGTCCTGCCTGGCTGAGCTGCAGCCTGGTAGAGGGAACATCAGCCCACCAGGAGGTTCTGCAGCTGGTCTCTGGGAGTCCGGGAAGACCCGAGCCGACAGCAGCTTGTCTGGAAACAGAACCGATCTCGTTAGGAGGCTCATAGGGAGGTCAGGAGGAGAGAAGAGGAGAACTTTACAAGTCAGACCTGCGTCAGTGAAGGAGGAGAGGGACGAGGAGCAGCTGAGGAGGCCCGAGGAGCTCAGCTCCGGCTGGAAGCCTCCTCCACCGGGGGAGCGATGCAGGTGATGGAGGTCTGGATCCATGGACTTGGACTTCCTCAGGTCCGACCACTTGACCGGAGACAGTACACAATACTGCAGGGACAGAACAGACGGGTTCCTTAGAGGGGCGGGACACCTGAGACAGGTGAGACAGCAGAGGACACGTCCGACTCACCGGCGCCTGTGAGCTGCTGCTCAGACTCAGAGGTTCCTTAGGGAGCAGAGCCGAACCCGTGGGCACGCCGCTCCGGTTCCTCTCCAGGGTTCCCCCGCCCACGCCACTCCCCCCCACCGAGCGCTTGTCGTGGGGGACGCGGGGCAGCGTGGACATCTGCTGGCTGGACTTGATATAAGGCACGTCCAGGATCTCGTCCATGTCCAGATCGTAGTGCTCCAGCTCCCCGAACAGAACCTGGGGGCCCACGCCGCCGCCCTTCCCCTTCCCTCCGGAGGACGTGGACGCGTGAGTCTGCTTATCAGAGACGGGGTCATCCTTCCCAACCTCGCTCTGCTCCCCCAGAACCAGCCCCTGGTTCTGGACCTTCCCGTCTGAGTCCAAGTCGGTGGTCTCCGGCTGGTGCTTGAGGGGGGACACCCTCTTCACCGGACGGAACTTACTGTGGACCTCAGCGAGTCCCCCGCCACTGTGGGAGGAGACACCACGGCTCCAGGTGATGGCCGGAGCTGCAGGGGGGGACAAAAGCATCTTACAGCAGCGTAAATTCCTGATCCAGTCCTCGGATTATCCCGGTTCCATTCCCAGCAGCCAGACCCAGCGTGGATCGGTCTGACTGCTGGGAAGCAGAACGTCCACAGAAGACGGATAAATCTGGAATATTTGACAGAGAAGGAGGTGAAATATGGTTTTGTTACCGGGTCTCTCCTCAGCCGGACCATCGCTCCTCCTGGACAGCTCTGGGATGCTCTTCAGAGACGTGACAGAATACTGAAAAACACAAACTAGGTGTGATCGGGTTGTTTCTAGGTGAGACGTGAGAAGTTCGGTTCTGATACGGACCACCGGATCATCAGAGAAGTCGATCTCATCCAGGTCCAGGTACTCAGGAGCCTCCATCTTCACACCACATCATCAGCCTCCCGACCAGCTGCAGACAGAAACGCTCTCAGAAATCTCTCCATCCCAGACAATCCCAACCCCAGATCCCAAACAAACACATGCCCGGCTGCTCCGATACAATCAGCGGGAATAAAACACAGGAAGTGGCTGCAGGAAGCCGACCACAGTCCTGCTAAAACGCCGCCTTATCGCGGTTTTCTGACTCAAATAGTAAGAAGTTATGGAAATAAATCATTAATGTAGGATTATTATAAACCCCTGTGATGATGATGATGATAATAATAATAATAATAATAATAATAATAATAAACTAAACCTTCCCAACAGCTCACATCTAAAACTGTCTAAAGCTCCAGGCTGACGACAGCCCAAAGCTGCTGGGATCAAAGGGAACAAATAGTCGGATAATCAGGATTAATCAGGGATCAGCGTGACTCACACGACACCTGACCGCTTCTAACCCGACCCAGAAGAACCGAGACTCTAAATAACTCAGACTTTTACTGTTTGGTCTCACAAACCCACTGACATCCAACTCAACAAGCCCGAGCTATGTGGGTCAGTAATCTGATTACTCAAAGGCTGAAGTTAGTTACCACACCTGCTTCAGGTTGAGTCCAGAGCTGGGGAAACCAGCTGGTGATTAAACCTTCCAGTATAATAAACAGAACTGGTGAGTGGAGCTGCATGATGTTACGTTTGAGCATCGATATCGTAGCGTACGCACTACGCACGCCATCATCACATCGCAGATGATGCTGTGATGTCAGACTCGCGATCCACCAATCACGATCCTTCTTTCACGCAAACAACAAAGGGTTAACTTCATCAGCTAAACAACACATAAATCAACAATATGTTGTTCCGTGATTGGTTCCAGACACACACATGAGAACAGGAGGCACTTCTGACGCACTGGCCAATATTCACCTGAGCAGGTGTGTGTGTGTGTGTGACCTTTCACCTACTGGATTAGCTGACGCTAATATGTGGATGCTAACAGAGGATATGGTGAAAACTTTGTAGGATAGAGGTGCATCTGAAGGGATTTTGGAGGTTTTCTGGGGTTTTATCATGTTGGATATGGACATGAGACTTGATGTGGACAAACTATTTTATTGGAGGACATTATTTGGACCGTTGTGGATGTAAAAATGCAGTTTTTGGTCCAGGTGGCTGTGTTCTGTCAGTGATGAGGCTTCAAACGGTCAGCTGGATGTTATTCTGCATTTCTGACTGGTTTGACAAAAGTGTCTACAGTTAGGATTGGATCACGCAGCAAAGAAAAGGCTGATTTAACCCAGAAGAAGGTCATTTACCTCCCCCGGTGCGTAAAACGCCAACAGGTTCATCCTCAACGGGATGGCAGCAGAACTTAAAGTGATCTGATGAAACTTCTGTTTTAAACGTTGCAGCGTTAGACATCGTGCAGCTCTGCTGGTGAGAGTCTGGACATCGTCAGGGTCCAGCGGCCGAGTTGTGACATCATCACAAACCCAGAAGATCTGATCTGAGACCAGCATATTTGTTTATAGGATCAGAGATGTAACCTTCGTCTCGTGTGTGTGTGTGTGTGAGACACACATACCACATCGCTGACTGATTAATGACCAACATCAGAGCTAATTGCAGCTCCAACATGCTGACTGACTGCTCAGACCTCCGTCATCAGGTGAAGGAGCTACAATAAGATCCAGATGTTCTGTAGGAGTGGACCAGAGGATCTGCTGATCTGGGATCTGTGATCCACAAACCGGAGCTGAGAGGAAACCTGACTGCTGCTGGACGTCCAGCTGTTTGATCCTGGTTTAAAGCAGACTAATGATGTTCCCGTACAGAGGTCAGAGGTCGCAGCTTCCTGGTAAAAGTTCCATCTTTCCCAAAAGGATCAACAGGAATGTTAAACCAGTGGGTTTAAACAGTCTGACAGATAAAAACAACTTCTGGTTTGGTCAGAAAACAACTATTTTCTAACTTCAAGTGTTTTCTGGCCGCAGAACAGAAACAAACTTTCATGGATTCAAATAAACAACGTTCCAGTGAAGGAGGCGGGACGCTCAGAAAGCAGCAGACTGAACGAGTCCAGCTGTTTTCTGCGTGGGAGCGACCGCCAAACGACGCCGGCCAAAATAAAACACGAAAACCCTCTAAGTGCAGCTTAGAGGGTTAGGGTAACGTCCCCGATAACAACGGCGTCGGTCCCAAAGTCGACGGCAGAAGAGAGGGAGAACAGCTGTTCTGGGTTTGTGTGACCAGCTGATCCAGGAAAACAAAAATAATCTGAGATGAAGGTTTTGGTTGGATGATAATAGTAAAAATGAAATTGAAAGAATGTTTATGTTATGCTTGTTAGTTTAAATTAAATTACAGAATAGGATACGATCATAAAATATCTGTTAATAACAGTAAATCACTGCTCTGATGGTTTAATTAATTTTTAAAAAACTTTCTGGTAAATTTTGGTAAATGTTAATGACACCTGAAGGAGAATTTAATGTGATTTTTCCTTCATCTTTTAATAAATATAAGTATTAGTTAGTTGATTGGTAACAGGGTGAGAATTGTAGTAAACAATAATAACTAATATAAAAAGATTCTTCATTTTTCTGTAACAAAACTCTGTTTTTTAGACAATTAAAGCAGAATAACTCCTTCAGACTGGCTGATTAAAGTCTACTTGTATATTTTGCAGCTGAAGACTAAAAACAAGATCCCTCCTGACCCGTTTCTCTGCTGACACTTGATCTAATCCAGGATTAATCCTCTGATTCCTGCTCCTCTGGCAGCAGCAGGGTAATTAGCTGAGCTAGCAGGCTAATCAGCATCATGCTAACAGGCCAACAGGCTAACCGGCGAGAAAAGCGGGTCAAACACCACCAGGGTCGGGCGGAAACACGGAGCGGTTCGGACACGGGTTCGGTTCTGAGATGCGGTACCTGATCGAAGTCAGAGAGGACCCCCAGGAATGACCCGGTTGGAGGGGCTGGAGGAGCCGCTAGCTGGAGAGATTCTTGGATCCAGCTGTTTTTTTCCTGCTGTCGCCGCCGCGAAGTCCTGAAAAGCACAAAGACTCAGAGATGGGAGGCGCAGACAGGAGGGCTCACTCTGCTCAGTTCTCAGAGAGTTATGGTTAGGACAAATAAAAAGTGTTTCAAACGTAAATAAATACCACCAGCAAACAGTTTTAAAAGCAGCACCAGAGAAAAATGTTCATGAAAACCCCTAAACTAAAATATAACAATAATAACAAGTATAATCAATATGACATTTAAATGCGTATCTGAAATTCTAACAATAAAAAGCTTTTGCATTACTCTTTAATTTAGGATTAAATCAGGTTTATTCTAGGTTTAAACGTATTGATGATTGATTTTTTATATTGATGCTATTTTATAAAAACTGAATTTGTAACACAGCTAGTGATCAAGAAAGCATAGATATGATTCAATCATTTAGCAAACATTAGTGATAACACTTTGAATGTTTCAGTTTCTCTCATTTCTACAGTCACTGGTTTCTCTGCTGCTTTTTAATCCAGATGGAAACTATTGTCGCCCCGCCCACTCGCTGTTTTATTTGTTTGGTCGAACGGTAGTGAGTGACCGCTAGATTCAATAGACGATCTTTGGAGCCGCTCAGCCTGAAGGGGAGAGAGAGCAATCCGCTACTTTCATCCGCTATCCTTAGAATAAAAAAATGCAAAAAAATAAAAATATTTATATACTTTTAATTGACAGATTTAATTATATACCTCATCTTTTTATTATTTAAAACTTCAAATTTTATTGTTTATATTAAATTAATGAAGTGCAGTCTATTCTATTCTATTATTCAGACAGCTTTCTAATTATTTTGAACGAATTATAACTAAATTTAAATTGAATTGTTGTAGCTTCTAAAAGTTTGTGTTTTAACTCTCCACTAAAGGCTCCTGTCAGTCTGATTATGAGTCAGATTGTTTATTTAACCATTTTTATGAACCTCATCAGTTTCTGTTGCACTATTTAAAATTAAAATATTCACCAGAACACTTTTGTCAGATGCATCAATACATTTCCTGGCTGCGGTACAACACCGCCGCCTGGTGTCAGTCTGGGAATCCAACAAGCAGAAATGAGAAGGGTGGAGGTTCTGTCCTGCAGGGCCTAATGGTGATCCCAGAGGAGGCATTTATAAGAAAAATGGATGTTTTTTTTTTTTAGCTCTTTTGCAGACGTGGACTCAGCTGTCCACCTG
>SSNS01000105.1:1516860-1564360 GCA_006937985.1 Aphyosemion australe | reverse complement strand
CATGGCTGCCTTCAGCTAGGCTTTGATTTGTTTTACCTCTTTGTTATTTATTCCCTCTTTGGAAAGAAGAAACTCTGACAACCCTCCAGCCGGCTGAGAAGGAAATCTGTTTCAACGTAACCTTCCTTCCAACATGACTGAGACATTAGACTGTTTTGGGATTAAGTAGAATTCTTACTTATTGCTCCTTTAAAGATTTTTGGTCTTGTCTTTCACTGAGAACATTTAAAAAAACATGTCAGCTCCACTTTACTAAGTTCAACAGGGACCAGGCTGCCACTCTGAAGTTGCAAGTGTGGTATTCTGGCCCCAGAGGGCGGTGGGGGCCTGAGTGACATTTCATTAACCCTGTAAAGGTCATTTTAGCACAAACTGGCTCAAGAACATGATTTAATAATATGAAAAAGTTGCATAGATGGCTTTAAACACAAACATGGTCACAGAACTCTCACCGAAATGTTTTAAGCTCATTTGTTTTGCAGATTTGCCACTGTAGCATCTACGTTTCTCACACTTAGCAGTGAGGGAGGGACTGGATTTAGGCTGTTTGCATGACGGAGACATAAGAGGACACGTTTGTGAGCTGAGGGGGACAGCTCTGCTGCAGGCCTCCACTAACACATCTAACACAGAACACAAAGGTTTCAGCAGAACAACTTTCCTGTTGTTTCTGACTCACAATCAGTCAGAACCATGAAGAACGGCTCTAAATGGTAAATGACTGCAAAGAACTCCAAAGCACTTTGTAGGTGAATGATTCACACGCTGGTGATGATGATGAGCTACAATAGCTACAGCTGTCCCGGGGAACTCCAGCAGGAGGAGAGGGTGAAGTGTCACAAAACCAAACAGTCCCAATAACACTCATATTCTACATATAAATTATATGAATCCATATCAAATCTAAAGCCTCTTTCATTAAACAATTTTGCCACAAAGCTGAGGCAGCATGAGGAAGCCTTTGGTCGCTCATAAATGGTCAGACTGTGGCGGTAAAGTGGCGCAATCGTGTGATTTTCACAAAAGATTACACGATGGTGATATAAAGGGGGTATGGGGTGGTCTCTGTGTGGTCACGGACTTCCTTTTAGCTAGGACATAACTTGATTTTTATTGCAATTGAAGCTGTGCTCGTTAACCTTTTTTGACAAGTCGCTCCTAAAGGTGTCCGTCTTCCACCTCCGTGAGCGGTCTGATGATCTGAGCTCCTGGAGCTCTGCATCGCTCTAGTTTACCATCTCAGCTGATTCTGTTTACAAAAGCAAAACTTTTACCTCATTTTCAATATAGTTGCCGGCCGGAGCTCGGCAGACATTCCACACGTGCTCATGGGTTAGGGTTAGCTTTCATAGGGCACGGTGTGGTGGCAGTATTACGCTGATTTGCCGGCATGGTGTGTTTTATGAAAGTGGTTAATGAAATTTGGTTTTTGCACACCACCCGACGATCCCCCCCCCGGTCCCCCTTCAGGCCTTAGCTTTCTAGACTCGGCCCTGGATTAAATCTCCTGATCTTTTAGGTTTATGTTTAAGTTAAATTGTTTAATGGGAGCGTGGAACTGACCGATTGTCACAAAGAGGATGACTGTTTGTAGATTAAACCCAGATTAAACATTCAGATTAAACAGAATTATTTAAGTTTTTTGAGGTGATCAAAGCAGAGGAGTGGTGGCCTTTACAGATGTGTGCCCTGAAACATCTGTCTTCCTTTAGCTTGGCACAAAGAGCTGACTGGGACTGAGCTGCAGGAGTAACGAGCCAATAAAATCTGGGATTAGGACTTTTATCACCCAGAAATTCAGAAGCTTTAACATCTTAATGGAGGAAAATTATATGAAATAATTAACGAGCCTTGCAGCTGCTGGTTTGTCTCTCAGGGGCACCTGTAGAACCTCCTACCGTTCTGGTGGTACCGGGTCCCGTATCCGTGCCGGGCTGGAGTCCGAGGTCTCGGTCTGTAGTAGGTGTCAAAGTAGTTGTAGTACGGGTCGTAGCCGTGCCGCTTGTACGGATTGTACGGGTCATCTCCGACCATCATGTCCTCCCGGTTTACCGGAGCAGACTCCTGGTCACCGGGCTGCTCCGCCCGCGGATGCTGGCGCGTCATGGCGCGTAATTGCGCGGAGCCGCTGGAAGCGGGGACCCTCGGGGATCCCCGGGCCGCGGCGGCCGTGTCGTTGGCGCTGCTGAGGACGAGCACGGGGTTACTGGGGCGGGAAGCCGCCGTTTGCCTCCTCCTGGTGGGTCTGTACTGGGACCCCTGGCTCAGGATGCTGAAGACCTGCCCGTTGTGTTGCCATGTCAACCCCCGGCGGAGCGCATCGGAGCCCGCGGCCTCCTGAGCGCACGACGGACCCAGGAAGCTTCCGAGGAAACAAACATGAGCAAAACACAGCAGCAAGCGTCCAAAGCAGAGCTGCTTCATGGTTCCAATAAATAAGAGCTGCTGGGCTGTTTAGCTGCTGCTGCTGTGAGGAGCTGGAGGAGAAGCTGCTCCTGCATCAGGAGGGAGGAGTGAGAGAGGAGCCAGCAGGAGTCACATTCCCAACACATCAAGGGATTAAAGGTAATAATTATAGCGTTACAAGTCACTGAGAATTCAAAAAGTTAATAAAAGTCAATCATTTGGCTTTGAGTCACAAATATGTGATGACACGTCAGACACAACACTCTTGTGACTTTAAAAGGAAAACATGATGGAAGGTTTAAGTGAGAAACTCATAATTCTGACTTTTTGCATCTCAAAACTTCAAAAACATCATAATTTAACAGGTGACCTTTTATATGGCACCAACCGGCTTCCGTAGTTATTGAGCTTCATAACTCTGGATTTAATCTCAAAACAGGGTTTATGGTATTTCTGTAGTTTTGGGGCTTATTTTTCTGTTTAGCTCAACTTTTAAAATAAAGCAAATAAATCTGATGCATTAAACACATTTTCTGAGCAAATCGACCACGTTTTAGCTGAGACGTATAAAACTCGGACATGTAAAATCCTAAGAACCTCTCTGGTCCTGACCCATTGTCTCCTCTCCACAGTCTGAGGTGTTCTGATGGAGTCTAATTACAGCGTCTCTGTGGTCAGAGCTCTTCTCTAAATGTCCTCCGAGCTCCTAAAATGCTGAATTCTGACTCAGAACAACACATGAAGGGCTGGAGTAATTCATATTTACCTGTTTGTCTGAGTTTTGTAGATTTATGAGACGTAAAGTAAAAGTCGCCTGGCTGCTTTAGAACATCTGACCTGTTTCATATGATGCTTTTGTTTGGATTTACTGGAAAACGCCTGACTGGATCCTGCTGGGAGCTTTAGGATGCTTTAAAACAGCTGAAGTTCAGACTCTCACCAGCTGAGAGTTTCCTCTCCTCAGAATGCTGTAAAACATGAAATCTGCCACCCAGAGAGCCCCAACGCTTTCCCTTTCCACAGATCCACGTCACACTGGTCAACCTGAGAGGCTGGTGTTTATATTTTTATGAATACATCCATCAATAACAGAAAAGCCTTCTTAAATGGTGTGAAAAAAAGTTTTATTTCCAACAAGACTGGAGAAATGTTCGAAACTGGAAGGAAAAACAAACATTCAGGGATAAAAAAAACAAAACAAAAACAACGAGGCACATATCATGAATCTGACTGAACAGAAATGTTATAAATACTACCAAGCCCCTTAACTTCTAAATTAAAATAACAACAAACAACCACAGAAATCCATCAAATGGAGCACTGGTGTTCCTCAGGGATGTGTACGCAGTCCTTCACTCTTCACTCTCCAACAGTCTGATGAACTCAGGGACTCATCAGACAGCAATCTGTCTCCTAATGGCAGCAAAACTAAAAAGCTACTGGTTAAAATAGGTAATCCTGACTCTTAAAATACTTTTACTGCTTTTGAAAACAAAACATTTGGTTGTTTAAGATTTCAAATGTAAAATAAAAAATAGAAACTGCATTCAAGATATTAAAGTAGACCAACAAATAAAACTAATCGATTTTCAACACTCACTTTTGTCTAAGAGCTGATTTTTATTTCCAATCATCTGGTTGCTCGACTAAATATTCAGTCTTCTAGCACATCTAATATCCTTACCTGCTAGTTCCTGCTCAGGGTTGCTGGAAGCTGCTATCTATCTGCAGAGGTCGCTGGGTAAGAGGCGGGGTTACACCTGGACAGGTGACCAGTCCATCATTCACTCCAGAGGGATTCCTAAAAAAAGCATCAGGACATTTTTATGTTTGGTCTCATTTCTGAATACGAACCAAAGTCCAGTTTCCTTTCCCCAAAACCTTTAGGATGTTTCTGAAAATCTGCCTGTTTACAGATGTGGAGTCCAGCTGTTTGATGTAAACAAACATGGAGCCACATTCTGTGTCCTTCATGTGTCTTCACCTCTAAACCAGCCGGTGTCCTAGTGGACTGAGAAGATCTAGATCCTGAGGCATCAGAGACCTCGGTGTCTGTTTACTGATGAAACCTCCTCCTCATCTTCACGTTTTGCTTTCCTGACCCCTGAAAAGCTCCGAAACCCAGTTTCACTTGTTGTCCCGTTGCTTTATGAACAGAACTTGTTTCCACTGATCTAATGACCCATTTTCTGTCTGCCCTGAAGGAACAGCTGGAACATCTGTCAGCCATCAGCTGCTTCATCATGCCACTGATCCTGTGGAGGTTTCATGATGACGATGATGATGAAGCCTCCAACAGATGAGGAGTTTTTTTTCTTTATTTATTCCATTCAAAATGTAAGAAAATAAAATAAATCAAACAAAAAAACCTAAACATTAACACCAAACAATTTGAATGAAAAGGGACAGAAAGAAGAAATATCTTGTGTTAACTACATGCCCCTTTTTACAAAACCAAACCTTTTCCATAATTTCCTCAAGAAACAACAAAACAAAACACAGATTCATCAAACTATATTCTTGTAATTTACAAACCTAATCAGACACCATCTTAATTTAGATTATTGTAATTCTGTAATACACTCGATTTAATACATTTTTTAAATACATTTGGTGACTTTGATTCTTTGATGTCCTTGCTAAGGTTGTTCCATAATCACACCATGTACAGACATCTCCTTCATTCTGGTTCTAAACCAGGTTTTTTAAATACTCCAGTTCCTTTTAACATAACTACTGACTCTTTTTAAAAACATTTTCTGAATGTTGGTGGGTAAAGTATTTGCATTTGCTTTATACATTGTTTGTAATATTTGCATATCAACTAAATCATATAATTTCAGTCATTTATATTTGATGAATAACGGATTGGACGGATCTCTATAGCGACTGTTATAATGATTCTCAATGCTCTTTTCTGTAAAATAAACAGTGGTTGTGCTTGAGTTTTACATGTGGATCCCCAGATTTCTACGCAGTAAGTTAAGTATGGAACAATCAGTGAGTTATGCAATTCAGAGGCAAGGAGCTTGGTGGGTTCTTTGTTATGAAATAATTCACAAATCATCAGCTGTAGCTGAGCTGGAGACCACATCTGAGGTTTCAAACCTCACGTCAGGGTTCAGATTTAAGCTGCATCACCAAACATCCCCTCACAAGAACAAAGTTAGAGCTTGTCCAACACATCATGTTCTCCACAAGTTCCTTCTCTGTAGAAATGAACATCTAAGCAGCTCAGAACCAGGCTGCTGGGTTGGGTCTCCCAGGAGAAGTGCTAGCGCCTCACTTTTTTTATTTGTTGTGAGGAGCTGCAGGCTGCAGCGGCAGCTACACATGTGGAGGGTTAAAGGAAAACGTGATCTGTCTGAACGAGAGCTGCTTTTAACAACGTTTGTGTAAAGATCAAAGCCGCTCTGACTTTATCGCAGGAGAAGGAGGCAGCAGCAGCTCTGGTTCCAATGAGCAGCAGGCGTCGGCCCGATCCTGCTCCATAATGAGGCCAGGCTACCTGGAGGGGCCTCCTGCACACAGGACACATAAACAGCCCCAAACATCCCATAATGAGCTTCAGTTAGTCCAGAGAACAATGAAACAATAAGAGTTTGAGATGATTTACCTAAAGGGACCTGAACAGCTTTCAGGTTTTTCTCTGATAAAAAACAAAACGGTGATGTTCACCTTCTGGATCCTTCACGTTTGACTCATCCTAAACAGAACCCAGGTTCTGGACCCGCTGACAGCAGTCTGGATGCTCCTGGAGCACTTGAGAAGGTTCTGGTCCATCCCAGAAGTCAGTACTGCCTCTAAACCCGCTTTCCTGCTCTGAAAAGTTTAAAGTAACTAGAACCCGACGGAGGTTTTATAAAGTGTCCATATGGTTCTGTCACCTGGTGGTGAGAGGGGGTTCTAGATGTGGTCCCGTCTGAGGATCGGACCTGCTAAAGGTCCTTCGGATTTAGTCAAAAAATGTGTTTGTAGTCACTGTCCAGGTCCAGGTCCAGGTCCGAGTCCAGGTCCGGACTCTGATGATTAATCTGAAAACCGTCTCGGACCAGAACCAAAGTTCTGTTGTTGTTCTGTGAGCTGATTCAGGCGTCTGCACCCAAATCTGTCCGTTTAAATGATATTTAAGCCACGTTTCCTTTAACGCTTCAGTTTTTGCCTCCTTTGAAAGCAGAACCAGACTCTGTGTTCAAACTGGGTTTTGATTTGTTGTTGAAGAGCCTGAATCAAACCCAGCCCGTCGGCCCTATAGGATGTGGACGTGACATTTTTCGCTGTGAGGAGATAAAAATACTCCTGAGTGTTACCAAACCTCTGCACAGGACAACAGCAGCGGCTGCACCAGCAATTAGACAGGTCTGGTTTGGCCCGCTCCACTCTAGCATCACACATCTGGAATAAAAACAGCTGCAGCGTTACGAAAACCTTCAGAAGCTGTTGTTCGGGTCTTTACTTAACACTTTTGTTCTTTAATCTACAGAAGTCCGGTACCTTCTGACCGGATTTGAGCCCAAACCGAGCCCTGAGGCTTGTTCATCTCCCGGGAGACCAGCGCTTGGCTCAGGACCATCCTTATGAAAGCTGCTGTCACTCAGCCCACATCTGGACACAAACCTCTGCTTTAGTTTCTTTGTCTGTTAAATTTAGCTTCTGCTCAGCAGAAAGTACAATTACACAATCTGTGGTCCCAACGTTCTGTCCCAGGTTTCATAACGCTCCAATAGGAGGACGTGGTTCCACACCTCACAGGGTTCCACACGGTTTAGTTTGGGTTCAGTTGTAAAGAATCAGTTCAGAATCATAGATTCACCTGTAGACCTGTCAGAGAGAGCTCCAGTCCAGTCCAGTCCAGTTTGATTTAATAAGAAAATGCTGAGCCCTAAAGACGGGGGTGTCCATACATGGTCCTCCAGGGCCACCATCCTGGAGGTTCCTCTGCTCCAACACACCTGGTTGTAATCAGCAGGTGATTAACAGGCTTCTGTAGAGCCTGATGACCTTCAACCAGGTGTGGTGGACCAGAGAAACAATCAAACATGCTGCTCTCCACGACCAGGACTGGAGAACCCTGGGACATGAGGACACAAGCAGGATCTGTTGATGCTAGCATAACTTAGCATTTAGCGTTGTTGTAGATGGGTTTGTGCACGGCGATGATGCATTCAGAAAACAAACAGAAAATCTGATTTTTGAGTGTCAGATCCCAGCTGAACTGATCATAATGAACATCGTCTGATTCTGATTTTCTGATGCATCTCGTTTTTATTTCCAGATTTGTAATTATAAGTGACTCAGAAATTTAAAGAGAAATGGTTTTTCTTAATTCTAGCAGGTCAGACACTCAGAGATCGGTATCGGCCCTCAAATCCACAATCGGTGCATCTATTCTGAGCCTCGTGTGTTTCTTATTTATACAGAAATATAGAAATGTGTTTGATAAAACCCCAAGTTTACATCTTCATTTTGACAACTTTGAGTGTTTATTATGAGAACAAACCAGAACCATCAAGAGTACAGAGTGAAAAAGACTTGGGACCCCAGGAAACACCGTCATCACCTCCCAATATATTAATATACACAGATGAAAGTTTATTACAGAAACGTGCTGAAGGTGGATCAGTGTGGAGGAGAAAACAGCAGACGCATCCAGCACCTTCCCCTTAAATCCGGTATTAATCACACCTAATCTGCATTCACACACTGAGATTTCATAGAGCTCTGACGACACACAGGCTCACTGTAGCAAAGGATTCTGGGAGATGGAGTTCACTGGGTCACTCCTCAGTGGACCACAGTTATCCCAGTCAGCTCCCAGTGATCAAAGGAATGTCAAAACACACACACACACACACACACACACACACACACACACACACATGATACAGTACAGACAACAAAACGCTGATAAATTCCACTTCCTGTTTAGTTTTCAGATAAAACCTAAAACTCAATAGATCTGATCTAAAATGTTCTTTTTTCACTTTTTGGTTTGATTTTGTTCATCTTTATATCAGAAAACAGCTGATTTATTTAGACTTTCATCTTCCATTCTTTAACCTGCGTAAAATCCCAGCAGCCTTCATCTTCTCCGACCATCTCCTAGGCATCTTTAGAGGATCAGTGTGTGACGTTTACTACCCCTAGTGGTCAGACTGGAGATAGCAACTCCATGTTGGTGCAGGAACATCCTTCTGAAAATGCTAAATTCATATTTTCCCTCTCTCTAATCAGGTCTGTTATTCTCTTGTGTAATCATCATCATCATCATCATCATCATCATCACTCTTACAACCCACAGAAGCAACTTGATCTTTAATAAAGTCAGTTCTGAACTTCAAACCCTGATTCTAAGATTTAAAAAAATATGGATGATTAGAGAAAAAGGAGAAAACCTTTCAAAATAAAACATTTCAGGGTTTCTGGCTGAAGAACAGGGGCTCTGGGGAAACGGTCACATGACCACCAGCACCATGACACCATGGAGAGAAACTGGAAACCAGACCCACCAACTAACCTGGATTAGATTAAATTAATATGACTTTTATTTTGATGGCTCTGAACATCGCCCGTGTGGCTCCTCTAAAAAAAAAAATTTTCTTTGCAACTTTGAAAGAATGACAGTCTGTCATTAATGAACAAATCTAATTTTCAACTCGATGAACCGCTGATAGAAACGGTTTCTAATAACAAAATTGTATTTTATTGTATTTATGACCTTTAAACGAGTTTCTGTTACTCAGAGATAAAAACATAAATATCTGAGAAAACCTGTTTTTTATGGTTTAGTTTAAAACTCCATCAAAGGTGACCTTTTGACCGTTTTCTCATTCATGACATGAAAACATCCATATTTAGTGTTTAAGAGTCTCTAGAGCTCGATGAAACATCATCCGCTGGTACGGTGTCCCTGTTGGGACATAAACACAGACTGTGTTTTTGGATCAGAGAAACGAGTCTGAGGCGTCTTTTATCACTTTTCTGAACACAAACACGAGTTTTAAAAGTCTTTTTCTTGTTTGCTGCACGTTTCAACTCTAGATGAGAGTTTTTAGGATTTAAACGTCCCACAGCGTCGCTCTGACGGGTTTTCAGCCGCCTGGCACCGCAGCACGAACCAACGACGTCCACAGCAACAACCAGGAAGTGTTCAAACCCTCCAGAACAAGAGCAAAAAAAACCACAAACCAACAAATAAAAGCCCAGACGTTGCTACACTTTGACCTCAGCTCCAGTGTGGGTGAATCTAGACGAGTGACTGAGACACAGACAGTGCTTCAAAACGAAGATCCACAGGGACAGAAAACCGGAAACGTCTCCGGCTTTAAGCGTCAGAACGGGATGAAGGTCGGCGCCGTTCGGCACCAAGGAGAAAAGTTCCGACACGAAGATTCTGGGAAACGTCGGCAGCGAAAAAACCTCCGATCACCACAGACTGATGGGTTTTTTCTCTCTTTGTCTCGTCTCTCAGGCTGGAGAGTCCTCTCCAACAGTTCCTGCAGCATAAACCCGGTCCATCAGCCTGTCAGAACCGGACCGCTCACGGGTTCACCTGGGGCCTCAGGGCTTGGTAAAGTCCCTCAAAGGTGGGTCGGTCCAGGATGTCTCGACTCCAACAGCGCATCATCAACTCGAAGAGAGAGGGAGGGCAGAGCGGCGGGGCGTAGAGGAAGATCTGGAGGAGAAACGGAGACAGACATGAGCAGCTGATGTCAGAGCAGGAGCTAAATCTAAATGTAATCAGATCAATCAGTGATCGATTTGATTCATCTCTAACGACTCAAACGGGCCTCTGAAGGCTGAGCTTTAGTTTCCTCTGCTAAAGATCAATCTGCTCCCTCTAGTGGAGGAGGCCAAAGGCACAAAAACCACGGAAACGCGTTAAAGTCGAAGCGTTTTCCAGATTTGTGAGGACCTGGGGTCTCGGCCCCCTGTCGGGTGGTCCCACCTGTCTGCCCTGGTTCCTGAAGAACTCGCCCGAGTTCTCGATGACTTGTTCGTCAGACAGCAGGCTGTAGGGCTGCTCCTTGCACAGCGTGAAGATCTCCCACAGCGTCACTCCGAAGGCCCACACGTCGCTCGCCGTGGTGAACTTCCCCTGGAAACAATCATCAGGATTAGGGTTCATGAATTAAACCTGCAGGACAATAAAAACAGGACAAATCTCCCCAGCTGATCCAAGGTCAGATCCAGGAGGGAAACCCTGGGGGGTTCCCAGCCCAGAAGGGCCCCTGACCAGCTGATGAGGAGGAGCCTGGCTTGTTTTCACATCCTGGTTCTTTTGGTCCTGATCTACATCTCACGACCAGGTGAAGGTTCAGAGTAAATTCTGCTCCGTTTGGTCCATCTCTCCTCCCTCCTCTAACGACACCACGATCTCTACCCGTCTACACAAACATGCTCCTGGAGTTCATCTCCTCACCAGCAGGATGCTCTCCCAGGCCATCCATCGTATGGGCAACACGGCCCGGCCCTGGATCCGGTAGTAGTCGCTGCTGTACAGGTTCCTGCTCATCCCGAAGTCGGCGATCTTGATGGTGAGGCGGCGGTCCAGCAGGCAGTTCCTGGTGGCCAGGTCTCTGTGCACGAAGTTCAGCGACGCCAGGTACTTCATCCCGGAGGAGATCTGCACGGCCATGTGGAGGAGGTCGGACAGGCTGGAGGGAGGAGTCAGAGGTGAGGATGATGATAGAAACTGATCTGAGGCCTGCGCTCCTCCACCCACCTGACTGAAGGGATGTTGTTGGCGTGCGTCAGCGTGCTCTCGATCTCCCGCTGCGACAGGAACATGTTCAGGTCTCCGTTCTCCATGTACTCAGTCACCATGCAGAGCGGGTCGGACGACACGCACACACACAGCAGCCGGATGATGTTCGGGTCGTCCAGGCGGGACATGATCTTTATCTCCTTCAGGAAGTCGTTCCTGATGAGACCAAGCAGGTAAAATACGTTTATTTCTGCATTTTAGGTGATTTTATTAGCCTGGCAAGCCATCCTATATATGTGTATATATATATAACTCTGCAAAGCAAGAATTTGGTCTAGTTCACTAGGCTATGATTTTATATCAACGAGCAGAAACATTTATTTTAATTTGGTCTAAAGGTGGTGTGATGCAGCAAAAATAAACCCTCCAGCCCTGACTGGGTTTCCTGTACCTGGCCTGACCGGTGGCGTCGGCTCTCAGCTGTTTAACGGCCACCAGCACCGAGCGGCCGTCCCGGTCAGGGAGGGGCGACCCCTCCCCGAGGAACTCTGGGAGCCCCTCCGCTTCACACAGGTGGACCTGCAGCAGAAGAACATCAGGTGAGTTACCTGCAGAGGTGTCACACCTCCGTGATGCTTAGTGACTCCGCCCACCTCTCCAAACTGCCCCTCCCCCAGCTTCTCCCTGAAGATGAGCTGTTGCCGTGGGAACTCGGCAGCAGAGATGTCCTTCCTGGTGAGGGAGTCCACGGTGAGGGCGGGGACGGCGTACATGTTGCTGCCGGTGACGCCCTGCAGCCGTACGATGTCGGTCTCGGCGTAGTGCGGCGCGCTGCTGTTGAAACACTGGTGGGGGGTGCACTGGGTGACGTCTGGCTCGGCGTAGCCCCCCCCACACGCTGCCAGAGACAGAAGAGTTCGTTTACTTTAAAAGTCACGAAGCTTTAATCCTGAAAGAGACGACGTCTGGTCGTTCATTTTGTTTCTGTTCCTCGGCTTCAAACCCGGGTTCACCGCTCGGCTCTTACCACGAAGCCAGCCGGACATCTTGTGACAGGAAGTCAGCAGGAGGAGGTCATAGAGAGGATTACCCAGGAGGAGGGCTGGAGGAAGAGGAAAGAGGCAGAGAGAGCTGGGAGGAAAAGAGGAAAAACACTTCAGAATGAATGAGCATGCAGGAGGAAAAGAGAACATCCAGAAGGATTTTCAGCTCCTTCTGGAGCTGCAGGAGAGATTCTCCTCCAAAGACGGAGCAGCAGAAAAGGAGCTACAGAGGAGGAGACGATTTCACTTCAGAGGTGAGCTTGTAGAGCGGCCAGCAGGGGGCAGACTCTCACACTGAGGCAACATTTAACAGCTGATTCTGAACAGAGGCATGATGGGAAGACTCCGACATCACCTCCAGACAACTTTATAAACTCCTGGAGTTGTAAAGAGTCAGAGACGTGTGACATCATCACTGGTGTGACATCATCACTGACCCTCTGGCATCAGGGAGGAGCTCAAATCCATTCTGGTTCCAGAGTGACTGAACTTTTGATTTATGGAGATAAAATTAGCAAGCATCTGAAACTTTATCAGTAAAAAAGCAAAACTGTGTTTCCCACAGAAAACAGAAAGGTCAAAGGTCACACAAAACCTCGATGGTCCAAATCAAATGTAAAACATACAGATCGTTAATGAGTCAGCTGAGCCTGTCCAATCAGGAGTCGGGTCTTAGGTTAAAGGTTGACTCAGGTGAACGGACAGATGTGAGGAGATTGTTTACCTGAAGCCTCGGCGCTCTGAGACAGCTCCGGTAGCTTGTTCCTCAGCGCCACCGGGTTCTGGTACTGTGGGTCCAGCAAGAAGATTCTTTCATAGTGGGGGTCTGCGTGGGCGGGACCTGGTGATGAAACAGTCATGAATGAAGGCAGCTGGACTTCTTTATTTCTTGAAGACGTTTCGATTGTTATTCAAGGAGCTTTGTCAATTCTGACTGGAATATGGGAGGGTCGAGTTTATAAACTGTAGCTGTCTGTTGTTGCTCAACGAGCAGAAACTACCTATGAATACCCTCCCTCCCTACCTCCTGAGGAGTCGCTGAAACAGTCATAATCCAATCAGAACAATAAAACCCAAGAATATCCAACTCTAGTGATTTAAAGCATTGCTAACTTTAAGCTATTGCTTTCAAACTGGTTTCAGTGGTTTTTGACTTGAGCAGATTCACGTTGGACAGCACTCTGCTGCCCTCTGCTGAACAAAAACTGTGCTTAACAGTTTTATGGTTTGGGTAGGAACACTAGAGGTTTCTACCACAGGTTTTATGGTAATAAATGTTTACTCTGCCGGTGGCTAATATAAAAGCTAGCAGTTAACTTTATTAGTTTGTTGACCATCAATAAAAAGCACAAGAAGAATTTTGCTTTTTTTGCTAGCATCAGAGTTTACGACAGCTGTAATTCCGCTTTCAACCAGCAGGAGCACAAAATTTTAATTCAGTTTATCTTCAAATACACGAAGAAACCTTGAACAGATACGCTGCTACAGCAGGAGAGAAGAGCTGCTACGGAAACCCGGAGGTTCAAAAAGGAAGTTTTAGCAATGATGCTTGGAAGTAGAGCTTGATGGGAAGATGTTGTTGGATGGTGGGACACAAAGTTTGTAGCTCTTAATTAAAAATAATGGCGGGGCATTTTTAATGTGTGCAAAAGGTGCAATATAAACGTGAGCTTAGCCGTCGGAGGGGTGGAAGTGTGTTCCGTTCAGAAGTCGAAATCAGAGTTCACAGCAGATGTGGTTATGGGAGTCTGGAAAACAAACAGAGAAAAGCAACATTCTGTTGTTACCTGGGTGCCTAGAGCGGGGGGGCACAGGGGGTGTCTGCAGGATAATGGTGTCGCTGCAGGAGGACAGTCGAACCGTCACCTCCTCATCAAGGATCCGACGTGGAGCCTGGAGAATCAAATCAATAAAAACCAGATTTATGATCTCAGATGTTTACGTCACAGATCTGGACTTCAGTCTGACCTGAAGGAACCTTCAGTAGAACCATCAGGAAACTGTTGTCCTCTCACCTTCTCCAGAACTTTGCAGACACACTGGCACCACAGGATGAGGAAGATGATGATGACCAACAGGAGGATGATGGTCACCAGGCAGCCAATCAGGATGGGCGTGTTCCCCTCCTCTGAAGAGTCGCTGGCTGATGGAACAGCTGATGGAGGTCAAAGGAGAAGAAACGGATAGGCTTGAGAAACACCGGTTTGTCAGAATCAAATTAAAGCGCTTTCAAGGTGATCCAAATTGGGTTGGAATGAAGGCAACTGGACTTCTTCACTTAAGCGAAACATCTTAAAGAAACCAAAGAAGTTCAGTTGCCTTCATTCAAACCCCATTTTGGATTACAATGACCTGGATGAACTGAGAACCTTCACCAGCTTTCAAGGTGAGTTTCCAAGATTTTCCAGGACTCTGAGTGCATGACAACATTGTGAATTTCAGCAGTTTTAAATATATTTTCCTATTTTTGAGTTCCACCTGTCTTTGGTGTGATGGTTGTGGTGATGTCCTCATCTGGAGCAGAAGTCTCAATCTCTGGGATCTCTGATGGAAGTATGGTGTCCTCTGTTGAGCAAAATGCAAGATGTCGTGCATTCATTCATTTAGTTCAGGTGAACACACCTTTCAGGGAAACGTTATTACTATAGAAGATGAAAAGCACAGGACTGAGCACACGACCTTGAGGAACACCAATACCATTACCAACTATAGCAGAAACTTCTAATCTATGTAACCAGAGATGAAGTTCTATCAGTCAATTATTTGTTATTTTTAGTTTATTAGCATGCGCTACCACAGATCTTTAGGAGACAGGAGAGACTTTACCCGACTGGAAGGAGATCTCACTGAACATCATCCAGACGTCAGCAAAGTGGAAGCGGCAGCGGAGGTATTTGGCAGCGCGGCGGTTCAGTGGTACGGTGACATATCGGGCACTTGGGTTCCTGTCATCCAACACTGTGTTAAACACCACAGGCTCCGCCTCCCAGGGTGAACTAAGGCGTAGCTTAAACCAACAGAAAACGGAGGAGAAGATCTTCACACCGCGGGAGAACATGTTGTTACTGTGAACCTGGGTGAATAAGAGACTTGGACTCAGGAGAAATAAACATCACGAGGAAGTCTTCTGTCGACACGAGGCCACGTTTCTGCTGCTTTTAGGACAAAAAGTGTTTTATGAGCCAAAGATGAGAGATCATCCAAAGACCATAACTCTTGTAGAAACTTTTAAATTTAAATAATTTAGTTCAACTTAAATCCCAAATGAATAAAAATCAGGAATGTTGGATGAACTCTGATGAAAAGAAATAAACCTTCAAGGAGGTGAAGTTTCTCGGCCTGTCGAACACAAACTCCATCTCCACGTATTCCTGAGTTGCCGGCGTGTCGTTCTTCCAGCCCAGGTAGTCGTATCCGGGCCACACGTTGAACTGACGGGACATCCGGTAGTCATCCCGACCAGTCACGCCGTCGGTCAGCTGACCCAGACCACCAGACTGCTTCCTGTTGGACGAGACGCCAGTGAGTCACGGAGACCTGGAAAACTAAGGTCCCTGATGATAACGGGGCCGTGTGGAACTGACCTTCTGTCGAGAACGCCGTCATACGTGGAGTCGTTGAGGCTGGGGATGGGGGCGCTGTAGGAGATCAGACCGTCTGCAGAAAACAGGAGGACAAAATCCACAAACATCTAAACGAGGAACCAGCAGGAACATCCTGGTGCTAACTGGGTCATGAAGACGGTTTGACACGTGGAGATTTTTCTAAATCTACTAAATAAACGAGGTGTTTGTGTCCTACCGTCCCACGGACAGCCGTACAGCTCCAGCCTCATGCACACGGTGCTGGACAGCTTGATGACGGGAATCACACGGATAAAACGGGCGATGATGGGAGGCTTGAGGTCGTTGGAGGAAACAGCATAGGTGTTTTTGTTACCAAACAGCACCTGCAGGTAAATGGGAGGATAAAAAGAGACCAGTGGGAGGGTTAGGAACATCCAGGGATGTAAGGAGAAAGGAACGTAGGAATGTAACAGGAACCACTTCAGAGTGAATTATTTTGATAAATCCTATATTTCTGTTCTTTTTAACTAATTTTTCCTTTTTTCAGACCATCTCCTTCCGTCCTGAACCCTCGGTTTTCCGGTTTGGGTTATACTTGGATCGCTCACCCCCTGCCCCTGCTGATTCCTCCAGGACTTCCACAGCTGTCCGTCTCGGCTGTAGTTGAGGCGGTACTCCTGGGCGAATTCTTTCCCCGACCTTCTGGCGTATCGTCCCTGAGTCCCGATCAGCGTCAGGAAGGTGAGCTTGTTCAAGTCGATCTGGAAGGGAAAGTTGAGGGAAAACTTTCTGTCACATGGTCTTCAGATCGATTTCTAAACTCAAGTCAAAGCTGGACTTTTTCACCAAAGTCCTTCTGCTTCTTTATAATCACTGATCTACTCTCAGAGAGGTGTGACCATGCAGGACAGAACCTGTTTGGGTCGGTTTGTCTTCAAAGCTTCATGTGGACACAAACCTGCAGGTACTGACTGTCTGACGGCTCCAGCTGTCCTTTGGGACACCAGGCGCCTTCCCCGTTTTCACAGTGCAACCTGTAAACATGTTAGATAATCTGAGCTGATTTAATCTGGTCCATCCATCAGGTGATGCTTTCAGTGCAGAGGAACACACAAAAGGAGCAACAAGCATCCAAAATGCTTGTGAGCAAATAAAATAATTCCATTTTTCTCATCCAATCAAAACTTTTCTAGCTCTGTTGCTATGAAGACCAGGGTCTGCTATCAGCTCCGTGATTGGTTGACCTAATGTGTGTCTAACTTTAATATCGACCAATCATCTTTGCTCTCAGGGCTCTGGCGTAATACAAGCTCCGCCCACTGTAGGGCCGACCAATCAGAAGGCAGCCTCTGCCTTGAACTGTAAACTTTACTAGAAGTTCTCTGAGGAGCTGAGAGCCTCGTTGTTTATCCGTTAGCCTTGATGGTACCTGTGGACCTGTGTGTTGATGCTGGGGTTTCATTAGCTTTCCAAAATGTTCTATTTGATTATTGGACAAATAATTATTGGTGATTAGTCTAGTTTGGTCTGTAAGTCATGATTCTCTGCTGGAAACCAGTGTGATTATTATAGCTAACCACTAACTAACCCTAACCCTAACCCTAACCCTAGCTAACCACTAACTAACCCTAACCCTAACCCTAGCTAACCACTAACTAACCCTAACCCTAACCTAAACTCAAGAGTATAGATAAAAGCTTCAACCAGCCCGCAGGACAAAACCAGATCTTTTTGAATTAGCTCAGGAGCTTTTCTTCTAACCATAAATATTAAACCTCGTTTGTGAAGGTGTGACGCTCACCTGGCGTACTGCGGTCCTGTGGTGTCGTACCATTGGCTGGATGCTGTAATGTCCTCATCTTTGATCCGTCCATCTTCCATGCCCAGAGCATAACGACAGTGTTCTAAAAATACAAAAATAAGTAAAAATCCATTAACCAGTGGGTTGGGAAGTCAGGATCAGGCTGTACGCTGCAGGTAAGTCATACCTGGATCGATCTGTCCAATGGCTGCCGGAACCTGAAGGATCAGCAGCAGGAAGAGGTGCATGGTGGTCCGCAATCACACCGACACCAGCGCTACATCTCTGAGAGGAACAAGAACGTATAGTCAGATCTTCTGTTCAGAGTTTTAATAAATCTGGTTGGTTTCCCAGCAAACAGGAAAACGTTCCGGAGTCTTACGGGTCTAGAGTTACCCGTAGAGATGCAGCATGGCTGGGATCATCAGCCACGGCCAATCAGATACTCAACATTAGGGGGGGTGGGGGGTCTGTGAATGCACCACTGCTGAGCAATATTAAAATATTCACATTGATCTTCCACAATCCGAATTTTCAATGCAATCGGAAAATTCTTTTTGTACTTAAATCAGTAAGTGGTGCATCTCTAGTTCCTGTGACTAGTTATGGACTTAACTTGTTAACCTGCGGGTTAACCTGGTAGAGGCTCTGAACTCAATGGAAAAAAAAAAAAAACTAAAACTTTAAATCGTTAAAGTCTCCTTCAGCAGGAACACCACACGGATTCCAGGAGTTACACAGAAGCTTTTATTTTCTTATTTATCTGCATCCTGTTGGACTTTCAGAGTGAAGGACGTCTGGTTTGTATCTGCATGAATAACACAGGAACAGCTCTTTTTATACTGATCATTTTGACACAGTAACAGGTTTTATTCCACAGAAGTGCAGTTTGACGTGAGTAAAACTGTTAATCAACGTTTTCTTCTTCATTAAAAGTTTCTGTACTTGGATCCGCTCCAGATCCAGCCACTCCGGCCTCCAAACACGGACATTTTTCCTGCTACACATGATGCAACTCTTCCACTCGGACCAGGAGCTGGACGACCAGATCCTCAGGAAAACAAAAAGTTCCTGTTCGTCCGTCGGCTCCGGGTTTGATTCATGAGCTGTGTGTGTGTGTGTGTGTGTGTAATTTCACAACGTTGCTGCTGCACAATACTTTATAAACCCCCCCACCCCCCCGGTGGTTACACAACACGGAACACAAACAAAATGTTGAACTGATTTAATTTCTGTAGGAAATCTGAGACGCGCTCCGCTCCCCGTCTCGTTTCCTGAGCTCGGCCGTCGTTTCAGAGGGACAAACGTCCACTCTGGGGACAACAGCTGGACGGGGAGGAGGCGGAGACAAAGAGAGGAAGAAGGAAGGCAGACGGCAGGAAGAGAAGGAGAGAGAGGAAGAGAAGGTGGAGAACAAAGAACGGCAGCAGAGAGAAGGACTTTTCACGGTTGTTAGAGGTCACCGGGGTCACGCTGATAGGATCTCACTTCAGTTCTTCTGCTCTGAGGAACAGAAACTAAAGAAAAGACCTGAAAAAAGCTTTAAGCGCCGAAAATCAGCAGAAGATCTGGACTCTAATCTTGACTCCTGCAGACTGATTTAATTTTTATAAAATCTGAAATAAAATCTGAAATGTTTGTTTTTCCCTCAGTTCCCAACGATCTGGATCTGGGTTTCCTTCTTCTAACGAGGAACTCGTAACATCATCTCCATAAACTCATCTACCTCTAAAATGAATAAAAATCTATCACTGAGCTCTGGCTTCACTCCGAGAGCTAAACGATGGATGAATTCTCTCGACCGTTTTTAGCTCCTGTTTGCTTTTCAGCATCTCTGATTTAGAACAGATCCAAGTTCTCAGAACCAAACGGGTTCTCCATCAACACACCGAAGCTCCAACAGCATCAACAGGCCGGGCCAGAAGCTACGCTGTGATATTCAATCAAAACTACAAGATGAACAAGAATCAGCAGCTAACAGCGTATTTTAATGATCTCAGGTGTTCACAGGTAAACCTGAATCAGTTTTAACCGTTAGATACACGGAGTTCACTCGCTCTCATGTGATTGGTCGCTTCCAAATGCATCACAGCTGCATGTTGAAGGTTGTTACCTTGTTACCTTGACCGACCGAGCTGTTCTGTTCTGATTTGTCATTCGAATAAAGTTTTTGTTGCTATTTTAATGTGGAAAAAGTTCCCAAAACTCTTTTTACACAAAGGTTTCAGAAACCAGAAAGTAGTTTCTGCTGAAACGGCTGACCTAACCGTCCCGTCTGACACAAAGATGACTCCATAGAACTCCAGTCACACCTCAAACGTCCCACAGACCCTAAACGCCTCTCTGATCATGACTCTCAGGTTTACTAAACATCAAAGCAACATGAATCCTTCAGCTTTAATCCAGTCTGATGAAAAATGTGAAACAGAAAATAAAACCTGCAGCTGCGTCGGACTCTGCCACATAAACGGATCCTGGAGCAGCAGCTCTGCAAACTCTCTCAAGTAAATCTGTCGTCCCACCAGGAAGTGAGTTCAGCTGGGCTGGGGGTTATGTAATCTGCTGGCTCCAGCTCGGATTCCTGCACCATCACTCATCTCTACAGTACAGTCACATGACCACAGAGAGGCAGAAACATGGAGGAAGGGACACGCCATCAGGGACCAACAACAAACCCTCACACAATTAAAACCGTTTTCACAATAAGAGCGTGGAAATATGCTTCCTGTTTACGTATTTCAGGTTTTAAACCACTAATGAAGCCGTTTTATGAGAATAAAAGGCTGTAAAGTGATTTAATGAGAGTTTAGCTCCACATGTGCGTGCCTCAGTAACAGGGCCTCTCTCTAAACCCACTAACAGGTTGCTGTCTGCAGCTAATCATCCCACACCTAACCCTTACAGCTCAGAGAGAGGGTCTGAGGTTTAAAACTAAACTCCATGTTTTATTTTTATATTTAACTTCGAACAACAAGACAAGCAGATAGAAGCTGGATCACAAATGCATTTTAGCTTATTTCTATTAAAGAAGACAAAAAGAAAGGATCATTTTACCAGTTTTCCTATTTTTGCCTTGCAAAGGTAGATTTTCCACATCAGAGACCTTGATATTACAAATATGTTGTTTCCAGTTGATTCTCTTTCTTTCTGACCTGCAGCTCAGTTCAAACCTACAAGAAAACAAACATTTTCCATATTTTTGCCAAAAGTGGACGGTTGTTAGGGGAATAAAAGTCATCTGGACCAGCTCAGTGGCCTAGTGGTAGAGTGTCCGCCCCGGGACTGGGAGATCAGGGTTCGATTCCCGGTCAGGTCATACCAAAGACTTTGAAAAAATGGGACCCAATGCCTCCCTGCTTGACACTCAGCACTAAGGGGTTGGATTAGGGGGTTAAACCACTAAATAGTTCCCGAGCGCGGCCACAGCTGCAGCTCACCGCTCCCCACCATGGGGATGGGTCACATGCAGAGATGTAATTTCACACACACCAATGTGTGTGACAACTAGTGGGACTTTAACCACCCGCTTTAACTTTAAATAAGACATAGTACCATAAACGTAACAAACAGAAAACTACCTAAATAAATAGATATTAGTCTAATACTGAATACCTGAAGTGCTGATGTTGGTTTTCCATTAAAATCTTAAATAAAAACAAGTTTAAAGTCTTGAGTGAGTCGGTTTAGGGTTAGACTCCATCAGGTCAGTAGACGTTTTTATTTAATGACTGAAGATAATTATGGTCATTATACAGACAGAATTATAGATATCGCAACCATCTGTGGGTTCATGACTAATTCACTCTGACTGGATCCTCGTGCAACAGAACAGATCCAGAGGGTTTTTGGTGCTACCTTAAGTAGAAGAGTTAAAAACTCTCCAACTCTTCTCTCTCTCCATATCTCCTTTGTCTGTTTTACTTTTCCTCTCCTCCTCCTCATCCCTCCTCCTCCTTCGTCAGAACAAGCTGAAGCCAAAAGCCTCAACATTCCAAACATTCAACGCAACCCAGATTTCTCTCTACTTCTTTCTGTCTCCGGCTCAAACAAACACTCAGGAATCCAAACGCTCCTCGGCTAACGGGGTGAATCAGGCAGAGTTCACCGGGAGCAAAACAAAACCCGGAGTCAGAGAGGACCGGCGACCAGGAAAAGCTCTCGATCAGAGAGGAACAAGAGGGAAAACACGCCGTCCTGAAACGTGATGCGTTTAATGACTCTAATTAGCCTTCAGAGCTGTTGATGGTCTCTAGCTGGAGACAAAGTTCTGATGTTTGACTCCATTAAACCAACCGATCTGCTGTTTGGTTTATTAAATAACTCTGGTGTGAGTTTAAAGTGAAAAGACACAAGATTTAGTTTAAAGAGATCATCACAAACTTTAGTTTGGTCCAACATGTTCTGATTGGTTTTGACTTGATCCAATTAAAAGCTTTCTCTTGATTTAACTGTTCTGGTTTTCATTAGAGGCCTTTGAGGGGTGGATAGAGGCGGTCCACAGGATGAGCGTGCTGATAAATAAAGTCTACTTCCTGATTTTGGTGAACTGGTGTTTAGAACATGGATGTGACTGGAACGTTCCAGGAGAGGTGGGTGATGTGACAAAATCTGATCATGAGGGATTTGATGATCCTTAAGAACTGAACAAGGATCGTTTCCACCCGGACCGTTTTAGATGTGACACACTCTGAACCCGATCGCTTTATTCATGAAGCACAGGAAGTCATGCTGATGATGCGTTAATGTGATGATAATCTCTAGTTCTGTTTACATTACTGTGAGTTTGGGGTTGTGGCAATATGTTAGCATTCTTAGTGCTTATACGTTAGCATTCCTAACACTGATACGTTAGCATTCCTAAAACCGATACGTTAGCATTCCTAACACTGATACATTAGCATTCCTAACACTGATACATTAGCATTCCCAGTGCTGGTATTTTAGCATTCCTAACACCGATACGTTAGCATTCCTAACACTGATACATTAGCATTCCTAACACCGATACGTTAGCATTCCTAACACTGATACATTAGCATTCCCAATGCTGGTATTTTAGCATTCCTAATGCCAATACGTCAGCATTCCTAGCATTAAAACGCTAGCATTCATGCCTGTTAGCACAGTTGCTCCACGGAGAACAAAAAATCAAAATCATAATTATTTTGGTCAATGTTAAAAGTATTTATCATGATTGGATACCCTGAATTGACATCTTTTCATGAGACCAAAACACAGCTTAAACACTGAAGTGTGGCTCTTCAAAATAAGAGCATGAACGGATGCTTAAAGGATTATTTTGTTTATTATGGTCTGTGTTCACGTCATTAGTTTTCCATCTTTACATAGTCTCATATCCCGAATGAATTTGTTCAGAAATATAAACTTTCATCACCAGAAGATTTAGTCCTAGGAGATTTGTGATTCTCTAAAGAGAATATCCAGTTTTTTAAGGAGACTATAAACGTCGGTTTGGAAAAAAAAGAGTTCTGATGAAACAGGAAGTGAGAGAGAGCGTGTGAGCATCATAACCAACAACAATGGAGACAGATATTTTGACTGCTGGTTTGTTCCTCTGTTGAGTTTTTAAAATATCACAATATCATTCAGCAGGCAGGACAAATGAAACCTGCTTGGACAGCAGAATGTAACCAAATAATAAAATAATACTCATTTATTAGTCAGAAATGCTGTTTTTGTGTTCATTACAAACTTTCAGATAAAAAATATTCTTTCCACAGCTTCACCTGTTAGCATAAGGTAGCTAAAGCTAAGCTATTGTGTTTCTATAAACAGCAGACGTGTTGACATAAATATTTTGTTGTGTTTGTTGTTTTAGGGACGTTTTAGCGATCGTGGTTTCAGGGTTCGGTTGATTCTTTAATCTGCAAGAAAATCAAACCAACGAGAAGAAAAGACGATTTGATAAAATTGAGATTTTACCGTCGAACAGATGGTGATATTTCTGTGTTCTGTAACCGTTTATGAAACCAACACAAACATCTGGCCCGTTTGGGTCCAGATGTTCTGGACGTGTCAGAAATCCATAAACACAAACAGGTTCTGGTATCAGATCGACTCGGACGTTCTATACGGTCGAGGTTGGGATTATTTCTGTGAACTTTGACCTCTTGTCGACGCAGCACGGTCTCAGATCATCCCAGCAGCCAGAACCGAGCCGCTGCTCTGGGTCAGAGCCGTCAGCTGCTCCACTATGGAAGCATATGTGTAAAAAAAATAAAATTATTAAGCATTAGCAGAAAGGCATTTTCCATTTCACTATACAACTGCTAAATGTGACTCACAAATAAAATAAATAAGCAATTTTCCAAATGGCTTTTTAATTTTCTTCTTCATCACTGCTCATTCTGTGACTTAATGAAATAGATAAAGAAAATGGAATTTAAGATTTCATTTTCAAATTACACTCCAGCAAAAGTGTAACAAAATTCAATTTGAAATGTCAAATTTGAAAATGAAAATGCATTAGCAGAAATGCATTTTCCATTTCACTATACAACTGCTAAATGTGACTCACAAATAAAATAAATAAGCAATTCTCCAAATGGCTTTTTAAATTTCTTCTTCATCACTGCTCATTCTGTGACTTAATGAAAGGATAAAGAAAGGGGAATTGCAGTTTCGTTTTCATGCCCGCCCCGCAATAAGTGTCTCATAAGTCAATTCGAATTCGCAATCCTAAGAGGCGCAGGAGAGTGACGTCACCGCCAGCCTCACTCTTCTTCCCAGTCTGACCGCACTACGCATTCAGTACACTAGGGGGCGTTGTGTACATAGACACCTGATAGACACGGAAGAAATCACCCAGCCGGCTGCTTGAGGTCAGGAAATGCTGCCGCATCTTGGATCGGTTCCCCTGGACTGTTGAGAACAGGGCTCGGGGGATTGCTTTGCACAAGTAAGTTTGAGCATTTTTATTGTTTGTATTTTGTAAATATAATATTATTGTATTGTATTTGTGTTCACCAGCACATCTTAGCCAGCTAACGTTAGCTTCGTGTTTACTGCCGGTGGTCTCCTGACAATGAAGGCTAACAGAGACTTCATTAATCGTTTATTCCAAAACACTGATTTAGATTACAGCTCACACAACAATGCTGCTGCTAAAAAACAAAACAAATATTACTGGTATCAGGTGTATCTCATGTCTCAGACCCTCCCCTCTGACTGGAGAACCTTAGCTAACGAGCTGCCATGCTAACCTGCTAAAAAACAAAACAAATATTACTGGTATCAGGTATAGCTCATGTCTCAGACAGACCCTCCCCTCTGACTGGAGAACCCAAAGACTGTATATAGAGGGAGAACCTTAGCTAACGAGCTGCCATGCTAACCTGCTAAAAGAGGACTGCTGTGCAGAACTTTTCAGGAGCATTATAAACAGAAATGCAATTTTTATGTTAAGGAAAGTTTCAAAAAAAAAAAAAAAAACTTAAGGAATAATACATTTATTGTAAAATCAGAATAAAATAGTAAGAATAAAGGAAATTAGATTGACCTCCTTTGTACAGAGAAGGAGTTTATTCCATCATTCTTCAGCTTTCTGGTTCTCCTTCAAAGAGTAAGTGTATCATGAGGCCACCAGCATTCATACACATACGTAGCCTTTTCACAGGGCAGAGTGTAATACGTATCCCTGCATAACATGTCTTTATCTCATGTATGAAAACTTCATTTATTTTAAGAAACTTAATAAGGATCAGATCTGGGTGCACCCCAGATCTCTACTGAGAACCACAGGTGTGTACTATAAACAGTAAATTATTTTCAAATATTATGCTTCTCCATTTTAGCCAGAAAAGTGCAAGACTACATCTGCCTCCAGAAGAGCTGAAGCCTGTCTGTGACCTCCCAAGATGTCCAGAGACTGCAATACTTTAACCTGGGCCTGATGATGTGAGCATTTCTATTTTAACATCATATCATAAAGGCCCTGGACATGTTTACATCTCATTTGTATGCTGCCATTCATAATAAACACACTCACAATAAACNGTTTTTTCTTTCAAGATAAAGGTTTTAAAAATGACAACACTTCTGAAGAAATTTTGAATAGTGTTAGTGCAGCTGCTGTCCATAATCTCAACACCAGCGTTGTAATAATCTGAACTCAGACTAAGAGTCTATCTTTAGATATACTACATGTATATGAAATGACAAGTGATTCAAGATATCAAATATTTTGTTCTTGCAAAGCACAGGGAAGGGACCACTCTGCAAACTGACTTGGAGATCGCACATTCACGCCTGCGATGGAAACAGTATGTGCGGCATGGGCGTGGCGCCGGCTTTTCATTTTTGAATGGGCCTTAATTAAGCAACTTAATATCAATACAAGTCAATACAAACAGGTACAGTAACAATAGAGGTTGCGATATACTTTTTTATGTCATTTTGACCGACAGGGTTTAAAAAATTGTCATTGATCATTAGGGTTAGGTAAATTTATTGGGTTAAGTGTTTTCCTATCTATATATGTTATTAAGCCAAAAAAATTGAGAAGGCTTGCAGATGTAGATTGAAAGTGATTTTCATTTTACAAGAGGTATTAAGGAACAAGCAGGTATCAGTTACAATATAACAATGTAAAAAGAAGAAAAACATTGTTTTATTATTTATTCTCAGAAAATATAAGTAAATGAATTAATAGAAAGAAAATGGTAGGTTGAAGACATAATTGTACCATTTTCAATAATGAGTGGAAAACGCTTTATTGATACTCCAGCATTTAGTAACTGCTGAGCAGCTTGTTCCATGTATCTATGCTCTGGTTTAGTTTGGTGACCAGCATTGAGTCCGTCAGGCTAGAAGCTCTCCTTATCATCACAATAACGTCCAATGCTCTGCACACTCCATGCATTGCTGGTGCCATACATCAAAGTGCTTTGACGTCATAAAGCTATAGCTACATGGTTACTCTGCAGATTTGGGGCAGTTACAGTGGTCTGATGGAAAGCTGCTAAGACACATAATTGGCAGGGCATGTATGGAAGCATATGTGTAAAAAAAATAAAATTATTAAGCATTAGCAGAAAGGCATTTTCCATTTCACTATACAACTGCTAAATGTGACTCACAAATAAAATAAATAAGCAATTTTCCAAATGGCTTTTTAATTTTCTTCTTCATCACTGCTCATTCTGTGACTTAATGAAATAGATAAAGAAAATGGAATTTAAGATTTCATTTTCAAATTACACTCCAGCAAAAGTGTAACAAAATTCAATTTGAAATGTCAAATTTGAAAATGAAAATGCATTAGCAGAAATGCATTTTCCATTTCACTATACAACTGCTAAATGTGACTCACAAATAAAATAAATAAGCAATTTTCCAAATGGCTTTTTAATTTTCTTCTTCATCACTGCTCATTCTGTGACTTAATGAAATAGATAAAGAAAATGGAATTTAAGATTTCATTTTCAAATTACACGCCAGCAAAAGTGTAACAAAATTCAATTTGAAATGTCAAATTAGAAGATTAAAATGCATTACCAGAAATGCTTTTTAATTTTCACTACACAACTGCTAAATGTGACTCACAACTAAAATGAATAAGCAATTCTCCAAATGGCTTTTTAATTTTCTTCTTCATCACTGCTCATTCTGTGACTTAATGAAATAGATAAAGAAAATGGAATTTAAGATTTCATTTTCAAATTACACGCCAGCAAAAGTGTAACAAAATTCAATTTGAAATGTCAAATTAGAAGATTAAAATGCATTACCAGAAATGCTTTTTAATTTTCACTACACAACTGCTAAATGTGACTCACAACTAAAATGAATAAGCAATTCTCCAAATGGCTTTTTAATTTTCTTCTTCATCACTGCTCATTCTGTGACTTAATGAAATAGATAAAGAAAATGGAATTTAAGATTTCATTTTCAAATTACACGCCAGCAAAAGTGTAACAAAATTCAATTTGAAATGTCAAATTAGAAGATTAAAATGCATTAGCAGAAATGCTTTTTAATTTTCACTACACAACTGCTAAATGTGACTCACAACTAAAATGAATAAGCAATTCTCCAAATGGCTTTTTAATTTTCTTCTTCATCACTGCTCATTCTGTGACTTAATGAAATAGATAAAGAAAATGGAATTTAAGATTTCATTTTCAAATTACACNGGTCAAGGCCATAATAAAGGGAATTGCAGTAGTCCAGCCGACAAGAGACAAACAAATGAATAACCTGTTCAAAGACAGCCATCGGCAAATATTGTTTGACTCTTGCCAGTTGCCTCAGATGATAAAAACCAGACTGGACCACTGCACTTATCTGTCTGTCATATTTAAAGGATCCATCCATAAAGAAGCCAAGGTTTTTCACATAAGGTTTTATAAAATCAGAAAACGGACCAAGGGGACTAACGACGCCCCTTAACTGGTCTCCACAACCAAAAACCACAACCTCGGTCTTCAAGTCATTCAGTTTCATGAAGTTAATTGACATCCACTGTTTAACATCTTCCAAACAGGCCATTAGAGAAGCAGATGAATTTGGAGTTAGTGGCAAATAAATCTGAAGATCATCTGCAAAACAATGAAAAGTAATGTTGTGTTTGGCAAAGATGGAGGCAAGGGGCAAAATATAGAGAGAAAAAAGAAGCAGCAACACTAGTTTTAAAGATTGGTCACAATGAGTCAAAATCTGTTGTAGTTTATTTTGTAAAATAATAACATGAGTGGCAGCAATATTTTGTTGTTTTAAAATGTGTTTGAGTGTAAAAGTAGATTGCTTCCTGAATTATCTCAGGTCATAAAATCAGAGTTCACGTTGTTGTTTACACAGATGTCTAAAATGTTCTTTTAATTCTTCATATGCTTTAAATATTTTGTCTTTCACTTTAGCCCGTGGAAACCAGGTCAACCAAAACAAACAACCCCACTTTGGCAACAGACAAAACCAAGACACCCAGAGCCATCAGGGCCGCTCGGACAAATGAGACAACCATAGTAACTGGGACAATAGAGATAATCAAGACAATCAGAACAACTGAAACAACTAAGGCCACCAGGGCAGCTGGGACAGTAGAGACAGCCAGGTTGACTGAAGCAACTGGGTCAATAGAGACAACCACAAAAGAAGAATCACCCAGGGACACCAGGGCAACAGGAACAACTAAAACAAACACGATACCTGGGACAACAGGGACAAGTTTGGTCAAAGAGGAGAACCCATTTGTGAACTGTCCTCTGCCTGCCCGAGAGACAAAATCTCTACCTGGGCCGGATAATGTGAGTTCTGAATATTGCTTTTGCTCCAAATAGCTGTGAGTTCCTGGATGGAGAGATCATAGGTATTAATAGCAAGGTTATTATCTTTAACAAAAAAGTAGAAGTAGAAAAACGTTTTCATTAATTTAAAGAAATAAAAACGAGAGTGCAAAAAAACTAATGAACGTTCACAAAACTAACCACAAACTTAAATTGCAGAGAATGTGCTTAGTTTTTGTTTACATAATTATGAAGTCTAGTTTTGTTTGCTTCTTCTTGTCGTGCTGCATTATGCCAGTCACTTCATCTGTGTTGCACCAAAGTAGTTATCCCCAACAGAATTATTTTCCCCTGCATCTGGAGCAGCGAGTGTCCAATATGTGCTGGTCGATTTGCGAGACATAAAACACGTTGGCATTAGTTGCACCATCAGAAAAATAAAATGCTGAATGAACAGCAAAACGCTCATTAATTGCAAACTCGTGCTGCAGCCCAAACATCGTGTTTTGGCAAGACTACTGGGCTGTGGAGGATATTGAGTGGGCGCACACACACCCTCACCCCTAAATTGACCCTATAGGTTTGAGTGTATGACTGGTTGTTTGTGTCGCTGTGATGGACTGGAAACCTGTCCAGGTGTAGCCCCAACTTTCCTCTAGTGACTGCTGGAGTGAGGACACAGCAGTTCAGATGATGGATGGATGATTTTTGTATCCATTGCACCCGATGGACGGACAACTATGGCATATAAAACTGTAACTGAAACTAATAAAAACTAAACAGAAACTAAGCATTTAAAAAAAAACCCTCAATTATCAAGCAAATGGAAAACATTAAAACTAAAATAAAAATTGAGAATCTGAAGTCAAAACTAATTAAAAATAAAAACTAATGAAAACAGCAAAACTATTAAAACCTCAATAATAGGAGGAAAATGTTGACCACCAGAGCAGACTGGTGACTGATGTGTAGTAACAATGGCTGATCAATGTGTCTTCTAGGACCACTCCTATGCACTGCCTGCCTCTATGAGCCACCTAAGAGCCAGACTCTGTGAGGCTTTGGAGAGGGTGGAGAGCCTGGAAAGAGAGAAGAGGAATGCTAAAGATCAGGAGCGGCAAACAAAAAGACTGGTGCATAGTCTTCTTGAAGATCTGAGGGAGAAGAACCTGATAAACAATGAACTGAAAAGAAAGCTTAGTTTGTACCCAGGTCAATAAAAAACTAATGACCAGGACCGCTCCATACCAACCAGAGACTGAAGACCTGCCAGGCTGCACATTTTCAGGCTAAAATCAGTAAACGTCATCGATCCTCTCCTGTATAAATCAGCTGTGATTTCTGAACATATGTTGTTGATGGTGTCCGTCTGAATCAAGACAACCTGGTTCCTGTGGTTTGTTATGATAAACAGTTCATTTTAGGACATTCATGATTAATGTGTGTTTGATTGATAAACACTACAAACAGGAAACAGGCTCCAACAGTGCAAAGTAAACAGCAGGATGTACATTCACAGCATCAAACTTACCACCACCTATCTGGCTCCCCTTAATACCAACAAAGGATTGCTAACATTTCAGCTTTTAGCCTGGATGTGGGCAGTCAGGATGGACTTCCAAGAGTGCTCCCACTTGTCTGTTAACTTTACAATATAGATGATTAACTCATAACATTGACTTGTGTTTTTATTATATCTGTTGTCTCTTTAAATATTACCAGGAGCTGTTTTAACATAGCAATAAATCAATCTTGCTTTTTGCATTAAGNTCAAATTACACGCCAGCAAAAGTGTGACAAAATTCAATTTGAAATGTCAAATTTGAAAATGAAAATGCATTAACAGAAATGCTTTTTCCATTTCACTAAACAACTGCCAAGTGTGACTCACAAATGAAATGAATAAGCAATTCTTCAAACGGCTTTTTAATTTTCTTCTTCATCACTGCTCATTCTGTGACTTAATGGAAAGGATAAAGAAAGGGGAATTGCAGTTTCGTTTTCATGCCCGCCCCGCAATAAGTGTCTCATAAGTCAATTCGAATTCGCAATCCTAAGAGGCGCAGGAGAGTGACGTCACCGCCAGCCTCACTCTTCTTCCCAGTCTGACCGCACTACGCATTCAGTACACTAGGGGGCGTTGTGTACATAGACACCTGATAGACACGGAAGAAATCACCCAGCCGGCTGCTTGAGGTCAGGAAATGCTGCCGCATCTTGGATCGGTTCCCCTGGACTGTTGAGAACAGGGCTCGGGGGATTGCTTTGCACAAGTAAGTTTGAGCATTTTTATTGTTTGTATTTTGTAAATATAATATTATTGTATTGTATTTGTGTTCACCAGCACATCTTAGCCAGCTAACGTTAGCTTCGTGTTTACTGCCGGTGGTCTCCTGACAATGAAGGCTAACAGAGACTTTATTAATCGTTTATTCCAAAACACTGATTTAGATTACAGCTCACACAACAATGCTGCTGCTAAAAAACAAAACAAATATTACTGGTATCAGGTATAGCTCATGTCTCAGACAGACCCTCCCCTCTGACTGGAGAACCCAAAGACTGTATATAGAGGGAGAACCTTAGCTAACGAGCTGTCATGCTAACCTGCTAAAAGAGGACTGCTATGCAGAACTTTTCAGGAGCATTATAAACAGAAATGCAATTTTTATGTTAAGGAAAGTTTCAAAAAAAAAAAAAAACTTAAGGAATAATACATTTATTGTAAAATCAGAATAAAATAGTAAGAATAAAGGAAATTAGATTGACCTCCTTTGTACAGAGAAGGAGTTTATTCCATCATTCTTCAGCTTTCTGGTTCTCCTTCAAAGAGTAAGTGTATCATGAGGCCACCAGCATTCATACACATACATAGCCTTTTCACAGGGCAGAGTGTAATACGTATCCCTGCATAACATGTCTTTATCTCATGTATGAAAACTTAATTTATTTTAAGAAACTTAATAAGGATCAGATCTGGGTGCACCCCAGATCTCTACTGAGAACCACAGNGTGACACTTTGAGTCTAGAATATTGAACCTTTTCACAATATTTTAATTGTCTGAGATTCTGAATGTGGGGTTTTTCATAATCATAATTATAACAAATAAAGGCTAAAATATCTGGCTTTGCGTGGAATGAGTCTGTCTCCTAGATTAGTTTCACCTTTTAGGTTTAATTACTGACATAAATGAACTTTTGCACCAGATTCTAATTTGTTCCAGTTTCACCTGTAATCCAGAGAGAATAATCGAGTGACTAGAACAGTCTGAATAACAAGAACACAACAAACTCCCTCTGACAGCACTGACTGCTTAAAGAAGCGCTTTTTGGGTCTAAATTTATCAGGTGGCTCAGGGGTTGGACGTCTGCTCCTGCAGTCTTTGTGTCCTTGGGCAAGACGCTTCACCCTCCTTGTCTGCTGGTGGTCGGAGGGCTGTGTACGGCAGCCTCGTCTCCATCAGTGTGCACCAGGGCAGCTGTGGCTACATGTAGCTCATCACCACCAGTGTGTGAATGGATGAATGATTCACTGTTGTGTCGGGCGCTTTGGAGTCCTCCGAGTCAGAAAAGTGCTCTACAAGTGCAGCTCGTTTATCGTTTCAATGTTAATTAAAATAAAGGGATTCAAAGAAGGTGGCAACCCATAAACCACATTTACACGTGTTCAAAGTTTCTCATGAAAGCTTTCAGTGAGCTAAAACCTCTGAAATAAGACTGCTATGTAGAAGTTTTTCCTGTTGCTCCTTTCTGCAGTTCAAGAGAGGTGAGTTTGGCCACATGGTGCTGCCTTCTCTACAGAACCACAGACACAACCAATGAGATCAAGTCTGACGGCCGTGGCATCCAGCATGAGAGCTACACATCTGTCTTTCTGGCATCTTCTCTCCAGCGTCATCCTGTTCGGGCCAGGCTCGTAATCCACCAATCACAGCCTCCTGTGAAAGAATAGAAACATATTTATTTAACATATTTGTAATTCCCAAAAGTTGAATTGAACAGTGAGACCACCTTTGTATTGTGGATGTGGGAGGAGCACATGTAGAGTCTCTCTGAGGTATCTGTGAGCGCTAGAACAATGGAGATGATGGGTGAGGAGAACCTCCCGTAGTTCTTTGTGTTCTCGTGGTCCTGCTTTGGCATGAAGTTCATCTGAAGATCTGAAAGTTTAAGAGCAAAATTAATAACTCCTCTTCATGTAATAAGAAAAGAATCTGGAAAAAAAGTGTTATGGCCCACGTTTTATAGCAGTAGCAGTGTGTGTGTGTGTGTGTGTGTAGGTTTATTGTGAGTGTGTTTATTATGAATGGCAGCATACAAATGAGATGTAAACATGTCCAGGGCCTTTATGATATGATGTTAAAATAGAAATGCTCACATCATCAGGCTCAGCTTAAAGTATTGCAGTCTCTGGACATCTTGGGAGGTCACAGACAGGCTTCAGCTCTTCTGGAGGCAGATGTAGTCTTGCACTTTTCTGGCTAAAATGGAGAAGCATAATATTTGAAAATAATTTACTGTTTATAGTACACATCTGTGGTTCTCAGTAGAGATCTGGGATGCACCCAGATCTGATCCTTATTAAGTTTCTTAAAATAAATTAAGTTTTCATACATGAGATAAAGACATGTTATGCAGGGATACGTATTACACTCTGCCCTGTGAAAAGGCTATGTATGTGTATGAATGCTGGTGGCCTCATGATACACTTACTCTTTGAAGGAGAACCAGAAAGCTGAAGAATGATGGAATAAACTCCTTCTCTGTACAAAGGAGGTCAATCTAATTTCCTTTATTCTTACCATTTTATTCTGATTTTACAATAAATGTATTATTCCTTAAGTTTTTTTTTTTTTTTTTAAACTTTCCTTAACATAAAAATTGCATTTCTGTTTATAATGCTCCTGAAAAGTTCTGCATAGCAGTCCTCTTTTAGCAGGTTAGCATGGCAGCTCGTTAGCTAAGGTTCTCCAGTCAGAGGGGAGGGTCTGAGACATGAGATACACCTGATACCAGTAATATTTGTTTTGTTTTTTAGCAGCAGCATTGTTGTGTGAGCTGTAATCTAAATCAGTGTTTTGGAATAAACGATTAATAAAGTCTCTGTTAGCCTTCATTGTCAGGAAACCACCGGCAGTAAACACGAAGCTAACGTTAGCTGGCTAAGATGTGCTGGTGGACACAAATACAATACAATAATATTATATTTACAAAATACAAACAATAAAAATGCTCAAACTTACTTGTGCAAAGCAATCCCCCGAGCCCTGTTCTCAACAGTCCAGGGGAACCGATCCAAGATGCGGCAGCATTTCCTGACCTCAAGCAGCCGGCTGGGTGATTTCTTCCGTGTCTATCAGGTGTCTATGTACACAACGCCCCCTAGTGTACTGAATGCGTAGTGCGGTCAGACTGGGAAGAAGAGTGAGGCTGGCGGTGACGTCACTCTCCTGCGCCTCTTAGGATTGCGAATTCGAATTGATTTATGAGACACTTATTGCGGGGCGGGCATGAAAACGAAACTGCAATTCCCCTTTCTTTATCCTTTCCATTAAGTCACAGAATGAGCAGAGTTGAAGAAGAAAATTAAAAAGCCGTTTGGAGAATTGCTTATTCATTTCATTTGTGAGTCACACTTGGCAGTTGTTTAGTGAAATGGAAAAAGCATTTCTATTAATGCATTTTCATTTTCAAATTTGACATTTCAAATTGAATTTTGTTACACTTTTGCTGGAGTGTAATTCGAAAATGAAATCTTAAATTCCATTTTCTTTATCTATTTCATTAAGTCACAGAATGAGCAGTGATGAAGAAGAAAATTAAAAAGCTGTTTGGAAAATTGCTTATTTATTTTATTTGTGAGTCACATTTAGCAGTTGTATAGTGAAATGGAAAATGCATTTCTGCTAATGCATTTTCATTTTCAAATTTGACATTTCAAATTGAATTTTGTTACACTTTTGCTGGAGTGTAATTCGAAAATGAAATCTTAAATTCCATTTTCTTTATCTATTTCATTAAGTCACAGAATGAGCAGTGATGAAGAAGAAAATTAAAAAGCTGTTTGGAAAATTGCTTATTTATTTTATTTGTGAGTCACATTTAGCAGTTGTATAGTGAAATGGAAAATGCCTTTCTGCTAATGCTTAATAATTTTATTTTTTTTACACATATGCTTCCATACTCCACGGCCTCAGGTTTTTGTCAAACGTGCTGCAGCAGAACCCCCCCACCCCTGGTGAAACCTTAGAGGAGCTTGCGAGTCCTGACCTGGAGCCGAGCAGCAGCTGCTGGTATCTGAGGAATGTGAGGTGAGCCTGATTTAACACGTAGAGCACAAACACCAAAGACAACACAACCAGGCACCTAGAACCGGGCCGACGGGACCCCACGGGGAACTCTGGCTGCTTTATTTACAGCTGAAGCCTGATGGAGATGTTTCAGAACGTTGGCTTCTCTCCTGACTCTAGAACTCGTCACATGATCATAAACCTCCTCCTCATCCCTTAATCAGACTCCTCGTCATCACTTCCATCCAGCTTTTCAGTATAAATCATGATGCTTTCACTGAACCTTGGAGATTTGTGTGATTCGGACCGTTCTCGTTTCTGGCCCAGCGTTCCACCAACCAGGAGAGTTTCTATCTTCTGACTGAGGAACGTTTCATAAACCAGCTAATTTTAAAGGAGCACATTTTATATTATGGAGTGTTTAAAAAATCCTGCACCTCGATTTAACAAATCCATTCACACACGCAGACGTGCACCTGAGGCACAATCATGTGGGTTGGTAGAGCCTTTTTGTGCTGCAGACTCGAGCACATGCATGCTCGTACACGCTAGCCAGCAGATGCTCATGCCGACAGGTAAGTAGGGAGTCTTAATTCTGTCAGCGGTGTTGGACGAGGGTTAAGAGGAGGAGAGGAGTTATCAGTAAGCGACACATGCAGAGAGACCATCACTGGTGTTCTCCATCGCGTTTCTGGTTCTAGATCAGCGAACCAGACTGAGACGATTCAGATCTGTGATGGGCCCTGATACTGATGATGTCATGATGCAACAACTCCCATCATTCCTCGAGCAAAAGCGTCACTACCACACCATCATCTGTGTCTGATGGACCCTCACTGCCCCCCAGACCCACATGGGTCAGAAGATACCCCCCCCCCCCCCCCCCCCCCCCACACACACACACACACCTGCAGATCTGAAAACCTTCAAAAAACTTTCATTATTTCTCCTCTTTGCTAAAGGATTACACATTTGTTGATCTTGCTTGCAAGGCACAAAAGTTACCAGCATCCTGCCCGACTCATCCAACCGGAGCTTTTATGGAACACCAGGAGTGCCAAAAACATATTTACACAAATAAAATTTAGACTTTTACAATTTTTTATCATTAGTGACATACTTTAACGTGTCTTTATTTGAACCTATTTTAGGTTTTTTGTAACTTTTCTAACGCATTTTGAAAGAAGACGCTGCTGACGTAGAACCAGCCCCCCCCCACATGTGGTCTCTGAATGGCTTAATGAGCTGCTGGCTGCAGCTCTGCTGATGGAAACTCGACACTCGTCTGAAATCTGCTCCTCTTCGTCCGACCGCAGTGACGAGCTCCGCGCGTTTACCCAGAAGCCTCTGCGGCTCATTCCTGTGAGCGTTTAACCGTCAGGCTGAATCACTCCACGACGACTCAGAGACCTCAGGTTAAACGTTTTCTGTAACTTCTGCAGCATTTTCAGGTCTTCCTGCGTCTGCAGCAAACATGTCAGACATCGCCTCCTAAACGCTTCCATCTTCTGCTGAAAACGCTCCGACATCTGGCTCCAGGTCCAGCTGGACGGGTTTCAGAGGAGATCTGGATCTAATACTGTACCTACAGTAGATGTACGAGTCAGAGATCTTTTATTTAGAAGCCAAAGAGTTCATGGAGATCCTCACAGACCGTCTGATGTCATGCTTTTGACTTTCATCTCTAAATAAAAGGTCCTCGTGTTTTTGGCCGACAAGAGTTCGTTTCCTGTTCTCCATCCAGATGTTGACGTTAGCGTTAGCTGTTGTGAACCACGCGAGTCCAGATGAAAGAAAGTCGGAGACGATAACTTTAACACCTGGCTCAGACTCTCACACGGAGACGTCTGATTGGACAAGTGTCGTCTGGACGAGTCTCTCTGAGGACAAAAGCAGATGTTAATCCAAATCCTCACATCTGGATCGCTCAGAGAAAACGGGAAAATAAAAGATCCTTTAAAACGTTTTATCGGTTAAGTGGGACCTGCTGAATCACGTTTGGACATAAAAACGAAATAAAGAAAAGTTTCAGGAAGTCTTTAATTTCTGCAGAGATGCTATGGAGCGACCAGTGGGCGGAGCCTATTCAAGTTGGTGGAGACAACCAATGAGAGCAGCCAAGAGTTACTTCCTGAGCTTCTGATTTGACCAGAAATGTAAATTTATTATAAAAATGTGTTTGTTTTATCTTCCTGAACCCACAGGGATGAAAATCCTGGTGACACGATGATGGAGACGAGAACGTTTCTGTAAACCAGAGGAACTTCAGAGATTTCTGTTTACTTTCAAAAATTCTGTTACAGCTCAGAAAAAACGACTCAATCCCGGAGCTCCAGGTCCAAAAACAATCTCACGTTCACCTAAAACCATCCTGACGACCTCAGAGATGACCTATCCTGTGGAACGTTCCAGAGGGTGAGCGTTCGGTTCCACCTGGAGTCAAAGCAACATGGTGGTGGTGGTGTGATGGTCTGGGGCTGCTCTGCTGCTTCAGGACCTGGACCATCCGCTGTACCTGATGGAACCATGAGTTCTGCTCTCTAGCAGAACATCCTGAAGGAGAACGTCTGACCTTTGACCTTAAACAGGTCGTTCCTGCTGCTGTAAGGGTTTCCTCACCAACGTCAGAACAAAGAACGTTCCTCTGAAGGAGTCTGGAGGTCAGAACAAGCAGGTGAACCCCTCAGAACGTGGACGTGGTCCAGCGCTGGGGACATCAGGACTTTGTTGGTGAGTCTGAGAGGAACAGTGGGAACGGTTCAGGCGGATCTCTCTAGCTCTTCCTGGGATAATTCTGATTTTCCCACCTCGGAATCACAAACACGAGGCTGTTCAGAAGAACCTGCAGGGCCTCCCACCATCTCCATCACACCCAGAAGAACCAGACCCGGTCATCAGAACCATTTATCAGCTTCCCAGGAGAAGGTGGAACCAGTGCGACCTCAGATGACCTTTCCTAAACGTTATTCTATGAGTTTTAAAGAAAGTTTCAGGTTTTGGCTGCAAATGGATAAACGTAGTCACTGGTTAAGGGTTGGTCAGTAATTTAGTTCTAAATATGATGTCATATTATAAATCAGTCAGGTATTAACGTGAACATCATCATTTTATAATAATAATAATAATAATAATGTAACGTCTTTTGGACTTTTTTAGTTTATTATTTTTTATTTTGGCTTCATCTGATCTACCGGTAACATGAAATCACTGTCATCTATGACGTCACACCTGTGACGTCACAACTCTGCTCACACCTGGGACGCAGGTATTAGCAGATGGATGTGAGATTATAAACCATCAGATTATTGATCGGCCCTGATCTTCTGGAGGTTCTGATCCAGATGTTAATAAACCAAACATGGGCTCTGCTGCAGCAGAACCAGAACCCATCAGAACTAAAGCAGACTCTGGTAGAAGGTCTGATCTAACCCCGGTTCTGTTGGGTCTAACCCGTCCGGATCTGGGTTCTCCTGTTGTTTTCTCCTCAGAACAAAGCTGAAGGTTCGGTTCGGTTCTGTTCTGCTGCAGGCCTCGCGCTCCGACACCGACCCCAGATCTGCGCTCATGAAGAACTTTTCAGAACTTTTCAGTCTGACCCACGGAGGCAGAGAACGGTTTACCTGTCCGCAGTCCGGTTCCGGGTCCAACACAACAGCGAGCTTCGGCCCGGTTCGGTCCGGTTGTCTCGGTGTCCGGTCGGCGGTCCCGGTGGGTCGGGGTTCTGTCGGCGGCGGACGGAGGATCAGAGGATCATGGTCGGAACCGATTTAGAGGATTGAATCCTGACCCGGGTTCTCTGGGTTCGAGTTCTAATGGAGCGGAGTTCTAGAGGTTCTGCTGAGAAACTGGAGGAGAAAAAAGTTCTGAGTGTTGACGTCACATCCCTTTGGGGGGGGGGGGGGGGGGGGGGGGGGGGGGGGGGGGGGGGGGGGGGGGGTTCTTCTAAGGATCCTTCAGAGGAAGGAAGGACGTGTCCTTCACTTCCTCCGACTGGACCGGGTTCTGGTTCTGGTCCTGACTTCTCTGAAACTACACGAATAAAATAAATAAATAAATAAAAGTAAATAAATAAAATATAAACAAACAAACAAATAAATAAATCAATAAATTAGTTTAGGATAATCTCCACCAAGAGGAACCAGTTGTTCATTAAAATCTGATTTTATCAAACTGAACAAAAATCACGTTAAAAGCTAAATGTGGAAAGCTGTTTATTTTATATTATTTTACTTTTTTAACTAGAAAATAAAACGTCACCTGATTTTTAATTAATCAGCCATTCAATCATTTAATAATAGGTTCTAATGAACTTTACCAACATCACTAAAATAAAAATAGATAAATAGGTTAAAGCGCAAAATACTGAAGTTTGATGAAACCGTTGAAGTGACTGAATTGATTTGATGGATCAGGAGGAAATTATCATTTTAGATCACATTTGATTTTTTAAAATTTATTTCTAGGGACGGTGAAACTGACCTGTAATACCTGATATCATCCAGGAGGGGGAGCTGTTGTTCTATTTCTGCAGCCGTCAACACTTCAGATTCTTCCTTCTCTCTGTCACGCACACACACGCACGCACGCACGCACGCACGCACGCACGCACGCACGCACGCACGCACACACAGCACAGATCACATGCTTTCTCTTGAATTGCTTTATACATTTTCATAAAATAAATTTTTTTTGCAGATTTTATTGTTTTAAATCTAGAAATAAATGAGATTTTTGTTATTTTGTTTTTTTTATATTTCTGTTGTAGTTCATACAAACTGTTTAATGTAGCTAACTGTTTTATTTTGATTTTATTTACATGAATTCTTTGTCTTTAAGTATTTTTTAAATAGATTTTTACGCTTTGAGCCAAAGACAAGTTCCCACTAAAGATTTATTCCATTCAGTTTTCTTTCCTTCCTATTTTGACTGATTACGTAATCCCAGAATAATATTCTGGTACCTGCAGCAGGTACCAGAACCCTCACCCAGCAACGTTTTGTCTAAACTGAACTAAATCTACGTTTCCTGTTTTTGGAGTTAAACTCTGCAGCAGATCATCAGGATTTATATGAAACTTCAGCTCCGAGGCGACGGTCTTCAGGGTGAAATCAGAGAAAGTTTCTGTGCTGATAAACAGGATGGAGCTCAGAGACCCAGGAAGCCTCCTCAGGAGTCCTCACGTCCAAACATTTACTCCTGATTCACTCCTGTTTACCTTTTCCAGCTGGAACGCCGTCATCAGTTCAGTTCTGCTGCTGGTCACGTGTCCGACAGGGTTCTGCTAATGGCCCGAGATCAGCTGATCAGCTGCAGAGGGAACTCAAACTCATAAACTTAACCAAAGGTTCCAGTCGCTACGACCCGCCCACATCCAGGGACGGGAGGTCAAAGGTTAAAGTTGGTGTTTGTCAACGAGCTGCTGCAGGTCGGGGTTGATTATTCAACAGCTGGACCCGGTCCAAACGGTGCTTCTGACACAGATTCTGTCCTTTCTGCTCGTCGCACAAAGAGCCGATTCAGGATGATGAGGAACAAAAAAAAATCCCACAAACGTTCGTTTTTCCTGCTTGTAAACAAAGAAAAACAGATGGAGGCGAATGAATCAGACCCATTTGGACCCGCTTCTCCTCCATCTGTTCTTCCTCCCGCTGCATGGCTTCAGTCCTTCCATTACGTCCTGCTGTCACCCTAATGACCTCGCTTGTCACGCAACAACCCCCCACCCATCCACAGATGGAGTCCGGGACCGTCTCTAACAAACCGGCTCCTGTCCTCCTGCCTGTTGGAAAACTTTATAAAACTTTCTCCAAAATCAAAGTTTAAGTCCAGATTTGATTGTTTTTGAACTCATGTTTTATCTTTTCACGGTTCAAGTCCTGAAACTTGTTCTAAAATCATCTGGCTTAAATCGTTCCATCTGTTAAAAACTAAAAAACGTCAGATCTGAGTCGCGTTTCCTGTTGGGGTCAAACGTTCGACTCAGTGGAGTTTTATGGGTCAAGATGATCTCAGTTCATCAACCAAGACACGCTCAGAGAGGGTGGTGGTGAGGGACGCAGCTGCAAAGGATTGTGGGAAGGATGTGGATTATTTCTATAAATGACAAACGGGAGTCTCCATTAGAGAAAAGGTCACCCCCCTTAAAGATTCTGGGTCTTCAGATGGTCTCACGCCAGCTTCCAACTCTACTTCTGTTATCTGAGATCTGACAGGTTCTGGTTCCTGATGCCTTTGGGTGGAGGACCTAGAACCAGGTGAGGTTTCAGAGACACTATGAGGACTAAATGGATCTGACTCAGGAACCAACAGAACGTCTGAAGATGAGACCCAGAACACCTAATCATCAAAAACACTTTTTATTAGAAGGATAAATGTTCTGGAGAGCTTCAGGAGGTAAAGAAGAAAAGCTGCAGCACGTTTTTATTTCCTTCATCAGAATATTCAGATGTTTAATAAAATAAAAACCAGTCAGGAAGGAATTAAAGCTTAAAGTTTGAGCAGAATTTATTTTTAGAATCACATCCGGGGCTCCACCTGCTCCAAAAAGCCCAGATTTCTTCACCGTCTGGATCAAAAGACCTCCTGAGTCACGAGGAGCCGTTAGATAAGGAGGACAGGAAGTTATTTCTGAGTTATCATCAGACTTTAATACCTCAGAGTTTCCTCCCGTTTCAGAGAGACCACACACACACACACACACACACACACACACACACACACACACACACACACACACACACACACACAGCAGAGTCAGACAGGAAATAAAAACGTAGAAATAATTAAATTTTCTCGCTGGAGCTGAACGAGTCGTCATCAGCGGTCAGAAACCGGGTCAGAAGGGTTTAAATTCATAACATTTACCGTAAAACCGATTAAATATTATTTATTAAAGTTTCCTCCTTTCATTTTGGAGGAAAAATATTTCAGAGTCACAAAAATAAAATGTTTCCCAAGAAGGTTTTATGGGAATAAAGGTAAACGAGGAGGAAATGAACTGGACTGATAAAAATATCTGATAAAGAAACACACTGTAAACTTTATTTATTTATTTATTTATTTATTTATTTATTTATACCAAATATTTACATTAAATAATGTTAAATTGAAACAAAAATCAAAACAAAATAAGAATACAATAAAATAAGATAAAGTAAAAAAAAACATTTGAACAAGAAAAACTTTATTTGTCTCTCCATTGTGAAGTGGTGATGTAATGAGAGGGTGAGGGGTATGGGGGGGCAGCAGGACGTTCTCAGGTGTTTGTATTTTCAGTGCCTGGACGCTCCTCTGTGCTTCCTGCTGACCTCGTGTTTATTATGGGATGTATTTAGTGAGACATTCTGATGATGAATCCGAACCGTAAATAGAAGCAGAAACACGACGAGACAAAATAAGAACCTGCTGAGTTTTTATGAATCACCAGATAATCTGACCTGTAAACAGGAAGCAGGCCCGTTTGACCTGCAGTGACCTTTGTGTCACAGGTGTGTTTTTCCTCCTTACTTCAGACACACCTGGGCTTGTTGGAGGTGATTTGTGTCAAATTCCTACAGGTAAAATGCAACGTTGAGCCAAATTCCTCTTATTCCACCTGCCAAGGAATCATTTCCCATTTAATTCCGAGAAACATTCTCAACAGTTTCTCCGAAAGACGAGTTTCAGATTTCAGCTCTCTGGTGAAATTTGATTTAAATCTGTGAACCGGTTTCTAAGTGGACTCATTCAGACAAAAACCTGCATGAAGTTTTTTCCTTCAGCGTTTCTTAAAAGGAAAACCTGCAGCTTTTGTGCAAATTATGGAGCGCCGATTAAAGAAGTATCAGCTCAGTTTTATTGTGTTTAGTTTGACAATTAAAATAAATCATAAACATTCAAAAATAAATAAAGAAAATATGAATATAATTAATTTATTTGTATTCATCATTTTTCTCAATTTTTAGAAAGAAATTTAAATATTTAAAAATTAATAAAAAAATTTATATTTAAAATTTGTTCTCAGTATTTAGAATTCAATATTTAAAGATTTTTTTAATGTTTACAATAAAATCTATTTTTTTTTTTTATTTTGGTTTCATCTGACCTAACGGGCTCACTGTTTCTCGCGCTGCAGCGTGACACATAACTTTCAGACTCTTTTGTCTTTGTTCGTCCAAACTTTTTCGATCCATGGGGTTGAAGGGATAATCAGATAATCCCTAACAATGGTCTTATTCTAAATATTTAAATATCACTTCAGATGCTAAATGTTTAAATGTGACCGTAATATTTAAATTTACATTTGAATATTTAGACTTAACATGATCATTTTGTAAATAAGTGTGTTAAAAAGTTAAAATGTATTTAGTTTTTAGATTCAGCGCCCCATATCGGTAGATTTTTATTGCATTTTGAGTCCTGATTTTTTTTTCTTTAGTCTGTCTTTGCCCCTAGATGTCCTCAGCTACCTTTATCTTGTCCTTGGATGATGATGTCATCACCTGCTACCTGATCCTCACCTGTGTCCTGGACTGCGGCTCAGTGTGAGCACCGCTCAGGTTTTACGGTTTCCCACCAGACCTGCAGCTCGTGTTTGATTAGTTTTCCTGGCGGTGGTTTGAGGTTTCAGTGTGTTTAGCAGGTCTTTTACCACCTGACTGGAAAACTAAACTACAGGTTCCCTTTATGAGTTATTGTTGTCGGTCAGTGAAACCAAAACACAAGGATGAGATCATTGTTGGTGTAAGACAGAAAATAACCCAAAACCCTGCAGCTTCTGTTGGTCTGAGATGAATAAAGTTGGTTTCGTTCACCTGAACGAACAAAGTTTACATGACGATGTTTAGAAATATCAGTAAAAATCATAAAGGTTTAAATGCATCTTAGCTGCTGATGGTGTGCACGGGTGATGGTGTGACTGGGGACAAAAACCATAAACTTGAGTGGTTTGAAGAGTTCTAGAGACCCCTGAGCCATCGTTGCCACTAACATGGGCGTATCTTTAGGTGGGGACACCGGGGACCTGTCCCCACCTATATTTATGGAGACTGTAAGTAAGTAAGTAAATTTTATTTGTATAGCACTTATCACAGAAAAAGAATCACAAAGTGCTTCACAAAGATCAACAAAACAAAAGATAAAGTCATCATAAAATGATCTTAAAACAAAACAACAGAATATCATAAAATCATTAAAAATCAGATTGTCCTCATATTAAAAACAAACATACCTCTTGATCCAAAGACTCGCAGATAAAAGTTTCTAAACAAGGAGCAGCTTCACGATAAAAGAGAACAAAAACTTTGAAAACTTAAACTTCTTTCTGTTCTGGTTTATTTCCAGCTGGACTCAGATAATCTGGTGATGATTATGTTTTTAACTTCTGTAGTTTTCCACTCCGACTCTTCATGTTGCTCCTGAACGAACTCACCGCCAGCTTCATGTTTCATCCTGAATCCAGAGGCCCGTTGTTGCATCACGCCGCTCCGGTTTTCTGTCTCTCTGCTAACATTCCTGTCGTTTTTCTGCAGGTTTACAGGATCTGAGAGACCAGAGTGAGTTCCTCTTAACGCCTCCTCACGCTGACAGAACGATACTCTGCTGCAGGAATCTGAACCAAACCGCAGGAAACGGTTTTACCAAAACGAAGCAGGTCAAAACAAGAAATAGAAATGAAAGTGCAGAAAGTTTCATGAGTGAGAAAGCTTCAGAGTTTCTGTGAATAAAAACGTCAGAACCGGTAAACTGAGGGGGAATTTGGGGATCTTATGAACAAACAGATGCTGAAGTGAAACAAAGAAAAGGAAGTTTATGTCATGGTTTGTTTCTGAATGAAGTTTCATCCTTTTACCCGATCGAGTTTCTGAGCTGCAGAGGTTAAAAATCCTGCTGAGGTGCTGGGTTTGGGTCTGATGTGGTCCAGCTGTTGTTTTATCAGCTGGGATTCTGATTGGCTGCAGATGTGGACGAAGGTCAGGAGGACGTTGTGACTGAATCTTCACGTGCATCCAGTGATTCGTCTGTCTAGTTTTTGAATTGATTTTGATGTCGATGGCATTTATGAGTCCAGTTTGTCTCATTTCAACGACTTGATGCATCTGCAGGAAAATCACCCAGAAATCATAAACATGGAGCTGAAGCTAATAGGATTAGCCCAGTTAGCTTAGTTAGGGCTGCTCGACTATGGTAAAAAGGATAATCATGATTATTTTGACTCAGATGGATGATTATTATTATCAGCCTGAGAAACTGGAGGTGTGGCGGGAGAGCGGGTGGAGACAGTGTCATGCTGATTACATGAGAGTTTGCAGCCCTGATGAAATATAAATCCACTTCAGATACGACTCGCTGTGTCTTGAATTTATTTTGCGCGTAAAACAACAGTTTTGTGAGCGAGTGAGTTCCACCAAGAAAGGTTTATGATTGGTCAGTTGATGTCACGTGATCATGGTGCAAGTGCCCACATCATTCTCTTTCCTAATGTCCGGAAAGACGGTCCGGAGCGCAGGCAGGGTGTTTTGCTAACCTGCNATTCCCACCTCCAAAGCGTTCTGGGGGAGGCGGGGGCCATTGAATTCATTTGGGCCATGTTCCATGCCTCCATTGTTGAGGTGGCCGACCGGAGCTGTGGCCACAGGGTCGTTGGTGCCTGTCATGGCAACAACTCTCGAACCCACTGGTTAGACACCGGCAGTTAGGGATGCTGTCAGGCTGAAGAAAGAGTCCTATTGGGTCTTTTTGGCCTGTGGGACTCCAGAGTCAGCTGATAGGTACCGGCAGTAGAAGCGGAATGCTGCTCTGGTGATTGTGGAGGCAAAAACCCAGGCGTGGGAGGAGTTCGGTGAGACCATGGAGCAAGAGGAGATTCTGGTCCACCATCCGGCATCTCAGAAGGGGAAAGCATGTCTGCTACCAACACTGTTTACAGTGAGGACGGTGTGGTGTTTGACCGCGTCTCTTGGGGGGCTCTGTGGGGGTACTTCAGGAGTATAGGGTACCAGGCCCTTTGATACAGGCTGCTGGATCCCTGTATGACTGGTGTCAGCCCTTGGTCCGCATTGCCGGAAGTAAGTCGAACTCATTCCCAGTGAGAGTTGGAGTTGCCATGGCTGCCCTTTGTCACCGATTCTGTTCATTTATGGACAGGATTTCTAGGCACAGCCAAGGTGTTAAGGGGATTTGTTTTGGTGGCCTAAGGATCAGGTCTCTGCTTTTTGCAGATGATGTGGTCCTGTTGGCTTCATCAAAACATGATATCCAGCTTTTGCTGGAGCGGTTGGCAGCCGAGTGTGAAGCAGCTGAGATGAGAATCAGCTCCTCTAAATCTGAGAACATTGTCTTGAGTTGGATAAGGGTAGAATGTCTTCTTCAGGTCAGGGACGAGGTCCTGCCCCAAGTGGAGGAGTTTAAGTATTTTGGGGTCATGTTCATGAGTGAGGGAAAGATGGAGCAAGAGATCGATAGGCGGATTGGTGCTGTGTTGTACTGGTCTGTTGTGGTGAAGAGAGAGCTGAGCCAACAGTCTAAGCTCTCAATTTACTGGTTGATCTCACCTATGGTCACAAGCTTTGGGTTGTGACCGAAGGAATGAGATCGCGGATACAAACTGCCAATTTTTTTTCTCCGTAGGGTGTCTGGGCTCTCTTTTAGAGATAGGGTGAGAAGCTCGATCACCCCGGAGGGGCTCAGATAGATCCACTGCTCCTCCACATCAAGAGGAGCCAGTTGAGCCAAGCCAAGCCAAGCCAACTTTATTTATAAAGCACTTTAAAACAGGCAACACTGACCAAAGTGCTGAACATAAAAGTAATGAACAGAATAAAAGATAAAGATAAAAAGATAAAAATACAAGATAAAAACACATTAAACAAGATAAAGATAAAAAGATAAAAACACATTAACAACTTAAAACAGTATCATGTCAACACTCATACTGGGTCAAAGGCCAAGCTAAAGAGATGGGTCTTTAACAGTGATTTAAATGTTTCCAGTGAGGGGGCCTTCCTAATCTGTGTTGGCAACGAGTTCCACATTTTTGGAGCAGCAACAGCGAAAGCCCTGTCCCCTCTGAGCTTACGTTTAGTTCTCGGAACGTCCAGGACCAACTGGTCAGATGACCTGAGTGACCGAGAAGAGGAATGAATGTGTATTAGCTCAGAGAGGTAGGGTGGGGCAAGACCGTTTAAAGACTTAAAAACATATAAAAGAAGCTTAAAATGGACTCTAAAACGGACAGGCAGCCAGTGTAGTGAGGATAAAACAGGAGTAATGTGTTCTCTCCTACGTGTGCCAGTTAAGAGCCGAGCAGCTGCGTTTTGCACTAGCTGAAGTCTAGACAGTAAGGACTGGCTAATGCCAACATACAAAGAATTACAGTAGTCCAGTCTAGTTGTAATGAAGGCATGGATTACTGTTTCAAAATCCTCTGTAGATAAGATGTTTTTTACCTTTGCTAACTGCCTCAG
>SSNS01000105.1:1510122-1513951 GCA_006937985.1 Aphyosemion australe | reverse complement strand
AGGGGACATCTACGACAAAGTTCTACAGAAAGTATCTAAGGGTCATCAGAAATATCTCTAGGTTGGTCGCTTGGTGCTTTTGGGAAAAAAGCCACAAAGGGGGTGAAAAGCTGCTGGGAGGTGCGCTTGATTTGAAACTCAGAGCAACTCATACCTCCCCGTGAGGGAGGGGCAAAAAATCGGTTCATTTTGTTTTTATAATAGTTCAAAACCCAGATCGCAATTGAGATTAAAATTCAATTAATCAAGCAGCCGTCCTCTGAGTTAAACCAAATTTCTGTCCCTGTACTACATCGTACCATACTGCACCATATCTTACCGTATCATATCGTATCATATAATTTTGTATGGTATGGTATGGTATGGTGCCGTGTCGTGTCGTATCGTATCGTATTGTATCGTATCATATCGTATCATATCGTATCGTATCATATCATATTGTATCGTATCATATCATATCATATCATATCATATCATATCATATCATATCATATCGTATCGTATAATATCGTATCATATCATATCGTATTGTATCGTATTGTATAATATCGTATAATATCGTATCGTATAATATCGTATCGTATAATATCATATAATATCATATAATATCATCGTATCGTATCGTATAATATCATATCGTATTGTATCGTATTGTATATCGTATTGTATATCGTATTGTATCATATCGTATTGTATCGTATTGTATAATATCGTATCATATAATATTGTATCGTATAATATCATCGTATCGTATTGTGTCGTATCATATTGTATAATATCATATCGTATCGTATCGTATTGTATATCATATTGTATCATATCGTATTGTATATCGTATTGTATATCGTATTGTATCATATCGTATCGTATCGTATATCACATCGTATCGTGTCGTGTCGTATTGTATATCATATTGTATCGTATTGTATATCGTATTGTATTGTATCGTATCGTATAATATCGTATCATATAATATTGTATCGTATATCATCGTATCGTGTCGTATCATATTGTATAATATCATATCGTATCGTATCGTATTGTATATCATATTGTATCATATCGTATTGTATATCGTATTGTATATCGTATTGTATATCGTATTGTATCATATCGTATCGTATCGTATCGTATATCACATCGTATCGCATCGTGTCGTGTCGTATTGTATATCATATTGTATCGTATCGTATATCGTATTGTATTGTATCGTATCGTATCTTACAATACCATAATGTATTTTATAACTTTTGCATTGCATCATATCACAGTGTATCATATTGTATCGTATGATACTGTACCATACCGTATTATTTCATACTGCATCCTATCGTACCGTACCGTATTTTATAACTTTTTGTTTTGCATTGTAATGCATCATATGACAGTGTATCATATTGTATTGTACCGTATCATATTGTTTCTTCTCATACTGTATCATATTGTGGTACATGGAATTGTGTCATATCTTATTGTCTGTAATTCTGTTGCATCACATTGATGGTGTCAGTTTCTCACACTTCAGGATGTGACTGATGTGAGGTCATCAGTGATAAATAAATCCTTTATGGGAAAAAATGAACAAACTCTAAACAGATTCCTTCAGATTATTCTATAAAATAATCGTTCATTTAGCTCGTCCATTTCCTGAAAGATGGTTATCATACGTGTTTGCAGTAACAATGCAGAAAAAAAACAGAGCAACATTTTTACTGAGCATGAATTCCTCCTGATGATCAGAGATGTGTTAATTGATAAGATGAGAAAAGCCACCCCCTGGTTTCTGTCTGGCTCCTCTAAAGCTAATGGAACCCAGCAGGTGTGACATCATGCTGCGCCTTCTTCTTTCATTGTTGCTGTTGTCGCGGTGGCGATGTCACCCAGACGGAATGTGCTGGGTGCTCCCCGTCAGGCCGCAGGTATGTTTGTTTAATGTCTGAATGATAGGATGTAAAAGGTGAACTCCCTCCTGATTGGCCAACCAGACGGCGATGCTGCGGGCGGAGTGGGAACCAGTTCACGATTAACGTTTGTAGACCAGGAGTCGGTTGGAGGCCGAGACTCTGGGCGTTCCCCAAAACTCAAATAGTTCAGAAGGTTTTTGTAGCTCAGAGGCAGAAAACGGGTTTAAAAATACCTCCTTAGAGGATGTGGAGGATTTTATACCTGCCGACACACTCAGGTGTTACGTAAGAACACTCGATCACATCAGGTGTGTGTGTGTGTGTGTGCGTGTGTGTGTGTATGTCTGTGTGTGTATGTGTGTGTGTGTGAGTGTCTGTGCGTGTGTCTGTGTGTGTGTGTGTGTGTGTGTGTGTGTGTGTGTGTGTGTGTGTGTGTGTGTGTGTGTGTGTGTGTGTGTGTGTGTGTGTGTGTGTGTGTGTGTGTGTGTGTGTGTGTGTGTGTGTGTGAACACCAAAGTTCATTCTTTCTGTTTTTAGCTTTTACCTGAACAAAGAGGAAATGTCTTCTAATGGAAACCAGAAGCAGAAACAATGAACTTGTTTTATTTCTGGAACTAAAAAACAGAAGTTGTTAAAAAACAGTTTGAATAAAAACATCTGCTTTCTGTGTTCGCCTCTAAATCGTTTATTTAAATCTGACAAAAAAATCTTCTTTATAAAGACTTTCAGAAATATTGCTGAGTAAATATTCAGTAAAATGTGTTTATTTCTTAAAGTTTGGTCAGATTTAGGTCACAGTCTTTCATAAATGATATAAAAATAAAAGTTTATTAAACTAAAGGAATTTAAATACAGAACAAATGCTTTAAAATCATCTTATAGTGAATTATTCTCTTAACCCTAACCCAAACAACATTAAAGCAATCATGTTTCAGACAACAAAATAAAAACTATAAACCATAATAAATGAATAATTCATTAGGTTTGTATGATCTCATGGAATAATTAAATTCAAGACAGATGATATTTTATTCGTAGGGAATGTTTTTAATAAACTTTCAGCTTCCACACTATAAAAAAATACATTTATTTTTTGCATTTTTATTCATTTGAGGCGATAAAAGTTAAAATATGTTAGAAATAATAATTATAATCACAGCACACCAGGCTAAAGGCCAAAGGTGACCCCAGACTCTGGAGCTCTCTCCCCCTGAGCCTGAGATCAGTGGACTCAGTGGTCTCCTTTAAAGACTTGGTGGGACCTCCTGCTGAACTTCTCTTCATTCCGATGTTTCTACCAGTTCTGTTTTTCTCAGGATCCCATGATGATTACCTGCAGTTCCACCTGGTTTATTTGGTTTTTACTTCCTTGTTCTTTTACTTGTTTATCATGATCAATGTGACTATTTCTGCTTGTGTTGTTTTATTAACGTGCAGCGCTTTGGTCGCTTGAAATGCTGTGTTAAAAGCACTTTACAAATAAAAGTGGTATTGTACCTTTCCTTATTCATTTTTCCTTCTCCTTCCTTCTCATTCTTTAATTTATTTTTTTCTATTTTCCTCATTTTTTTATTACAATGTTTTAAAAGAATTTTTGTATAATTTTTTTAATCATTTTTATTATTTTTTTTGTTCTTGTGACTCGTGATTTTTATCCTGAGGCGCTATATAAAAAATTATTTCTCCTTCTTCTACTAACACAACAAAATAATATCAATAATATGAAGGTATTGAACGCAACATTTAACTTTCCCACCAGTTTTAGATTTTTTTAACCAGTTTTTTTTTATTTAATCTGACTTCATGTTTTACTACATAAACAACCTCTACCAGGTGTGTTACCTGACAGGTGTAATTAGTTTTCTCATAATTAAAAACAAAAAGCAGGTCTTACAGGATTTTTCTTCTCCTAACAAATAAATTTA